>CM046854.1:15245198-15357438 GCA_025617745.1 Heliocidaris erythrogramma | reverse complement strand
ACAATAGCAAAAAACGACAATGATAATAATAATAATAATAATAATAATAATAATAATAATAATAAATAGTATTAATGATAACAATAAGAGAGTGTCTTTGTTCCCCAGGGTAACCTCATCAGTACTGATCTTGCTCTTTTGTGGGCCCCGTAGATATCACTACCCAGACATTGCCCAGGTACACCTGGGTCGAGAGAGATGAATCTGGGTAAAACAACCTGTGCAAGATTTTGAGCGACCCCCCCCCCCTCGCCATTTGCCCTTTAGCTACGCCACTGAGCGCGATGCAAACGAGCTATCATAAGTAGCCAAGCATGAGAATGTGATTGCGCGCCAATGCTTCATCGATATGCGGGAGCTTCAGAGTGGTAAATATAGGCTTTAGGTCGAGGCAAACGTTTGCTTAAAGGTTGTATTTAGCATTTTAAGTGAAAAAGGAGGGATTTTGTAGAATTGGGCATTAATCGTTCTCTCTAAATGTACGTGATGGAAATTCATTTTGGGTGGGTCTTATTTTGGAGACATATAGATTTATCAAAACTTCCATCAGAGAGGAAAAAATCTTTAGAAATCTTACTGATATAACATAAGCCAAACATCTGCAAACTTCACGTAAGCTCACATAACCTACCAAGAAGACAAATACCAGCGAATATATATTTTTTGTGGAGAATGTAGTATGCAGACAGTAGGAGACGAATTCATTATGTCATGCAATCTGAGAAATTTAGAATAAAAAGAGAATTGTTTTCTGATAATCTGAAAAGCACTCAATGTAACTTTGAAAAAATAAACATATTGGAACAAAATATTGAGGGATATGTTAGTGAAGTTTATAGTTATAGGTCCTCATAAAAAAAAATCCTACTGAGTAAAAACATTTTATTTAATTTATTTATTTATGTTTTTTTTATGTATTTTATATTTTTTATTATTAATTAATTTATTTATTTATTATTTATTTATTTATTATTATTATTATTATTTTTTTATTTTTTATTTAATTTTTTTTTTGGGGTGGAGGGGGGTGACATTTTAGTCATTTTGTGTGTTTGCAGCAAAAAAAGGAGTCGTCTGCCCCTACATCATAGTTTAACGATTTGGAAAATTTTAAATTTCCATATGTAATAGTATTTACAACTTTCAAAAAATTCATAACTTTCTTATTGCTCGTCTGCTTCTAAGATTTTTTAATATTAACTAATAGCAGTACAGTATCACCTATTAGCGATGTTCTTGCATTATCTTTTGATTAAAAATGACAGAAATTACACATTATACATACAAAAAGAGCAAAAAGCACTGGGAATTGAGTTTGTTTCTAATGCAGTGCATTGTATCGTTATGAATAAGAGCGATTTAATTGTAACTAATCATTAAACTCTCTAAATTGGCAATGCTGTGTAAAATATATAATCACTATTTTAAAGAGCAAATTTGCTATTTTCTGTTATTTTTTCGATTTTTATTCACATTGGTTCATGTAATAACCTTTTTTCAAACTATGTAGGAGTGGAAAATAAGAATAATTGGTGAAAACTGAGGAAGGAAGGCTGATGTTAATTTAGAATTCATTAAAACTTTGAACTGTTATGGGTTGAGGTTGGATTTCCGTTTAAAACCACTGCTTTGGAGTGACATTCCGCTATCATTTCGGATGGATTCAACGCAAAAGTGATACCGAATATGGCTTCTGAAGTGAAGTGAAAAGTGAATTTCCACTCCGCTGCATTATACTAGGTGTTAAAAAACAGTGGACACTTTTGACCATTAAATGGAAAGTCCACCCTGATTAAATGTTGATTTCATAGGAAGCAGAAAAATGAGGAAAACAGAAGGGTGAAACGTGGAAATTTAATTAGCTTTTTTTTTGGAAGAGGAGCTTGCAACATACATCGTGGAGTTGCCAACTTGTGATGATTGATTACAATTTCAAGAACGCATAAGTTTCTTAATTCTCATCGTATTTTGCTCAAACCTTCACTGATCTATTTCATTAATATTTCAGCTTCTTTTAAACCAATTCGTAATCAGGGTGGACTTTCCCTGCAATAACTCTAAAATTAAACATCATAATGATGTATAATTTTAGAGTTATTAAAGGGAAAGTCAATATATCAAACTGATGTTTTTACATTGTAAAGTTGAAGGATGTCAAATTCATTGGGAGCAAGTTTCATGACGTTTCTCTAAATACATTTCTTCAAATATTGCTCTGAATATTTAATTAGATTTTCACTTTATGAAATATCAGGGTCACAAAATCTGTGTGTATCAGTAATTAATTACAGCCATAGTGCATTGCAGCTGAAATTCCAGAACACCTTTTTAGACCGGGGTCATGAATCACTGATAAAACTGGACAACAAAAGGGTGACAAAGGTGACAGCTGCAACACACAATGGGTAATGTACACACAGATTTTGAGGCCCTGAAATTTCAAAAAGTGAAAAATCTTATTAAATATTCAAAGCAATATTTCTTTAACACCTAGTAGAAAGTAGACTTTTGCGGTTGCCATACTTTCATTTATTCTCTTTCTGACATTTCTAGATCTGCTCAGAAATATAAATCTTGCTGAATATCATAAACAACTGTCTGGATTTTATAATTCCACATAAAATTAACGTGAGTACATGAGTCTACACACACATTTTTGCCAGATTATTTTAAGGCACAAGATATAAACTATTTTCCAGTTTGGTATTCTCAAAATCAAAAGCATTTTCGAGAACGTAATTATCATTTATATGACTTTACTCCACACAAAAAGTACACTGGTATTTCTTCATTTTCAGTCAAGAGATCTCATAAATCTTGTATTAATAAGAGGATTTAAAAGGAAACCCACATAATATTTCCTTCTCCAATAGCATGCACAATAACTTTCCATTGATGCGTGGGCCGACTTCGTGCGGGGCGTGCGTTTGCATTTGTGCGTGCGTGTGTGTGAGGGTGTGCGGGTGTGCGCGCGCACATAAACTTTTACGGGTTCATTAATGTATGTTTGTGCATCCTAATTGAAAATCAAAGTTATCGCTATTATACTTTAAAAGTAGTGTAAGAAAAAACATATTTGTGATGATTTTCTCACTAAAACAATAAAAATAGAATGTAAAAAATATATATCTACGTTATTTGAAAGCAACAAATTATCTCTGACTTTGAGACTTTTCTCTAGAGCCAAATCAAATACGCAACAATTGAGGAATAATTTACAGTTCCACTTCACTTGACAATTAGTAGAATTATACAGGAACAAAATGGAAAGAAAGCACTAATTTAGGCATTACAGTCGATCGGTGCATGATTTGCAACACGAACATTGATAGTGAAGTAACTTCTGCATCAGTTGGAAGTGGAATCTAATAGCATGATTTCAAATCGTATTTCTCGAAGTATACCTGTTGACATTTCAAATCAAGTGACCCCCTATCTCTCTCTCTCTCTCTCTTTCTCTCTGCCTCTCTCTCTATCTACCTCTTTATTTCTCTCTCTCTCTCTGTCTATCCCTCTCTCTGACTCTCCACCCGTTTTATGTTCTCATCTTCCACTTTCTACTCTCATTTTGGGCATACAGTAGTTGCGTATTACATTAATATTACATGAGAAGGTCAAATAAAGATGACCCTAGGACGATCCATTTTTGCTAAGTATAATTGCATGTAATCATAATGTAACAAAAGAATGTCAGAATATGCGATGATATACATAGAAATACTGGGCGTTTAAAAAAAAGGAAACCCAACTTCGAAAAATTCCTGTAAATGAACTATGTATGTGTTTACCGACAATGAAATCCATACCATATGAAAGAAAATTTGATATTCCAATGGTAACTTGCTTAGGTTTTCAAGGTCATGCATCACTGAACACCATTGTCTTCAAAATGCAAAAATCTAGTTGGTTCACTTTCTTGTTAAAAACACAATAGGCGTGATGTTAAGGAGATGCCTTTTGTGAAATGGCCTGGGTGCTCCAATTCTCATTGTGGATATTTTTTTTCTTCAAATTTGTGTTAATGAGACGTTATTCACCCATGATTCAGGATTTTTGCTTTATAAAGAGGAATAATTTTGCAAAGAAAATAGTCTCAGTGAATTTTAACAAGGTTTGCATGCAAAAAATCCAGTGCGAACCAAAAGGACTGAAATATTACAAATTGCATAAAGAAGGAAAATCTAAAAATCATACGTGTGATTGAAAAATTTACCCTGCTGATTTAAGGAAATATCAGCTTTTAGCTGAAAATAATTGGCGGAAGGTGCCTGCAGCACTCAAGACAAACGAATGTTTTCTGTGCTCTCTGAAGATCTTACTTCTTCTTGGTCAAAGTTTATGACTATCAACTCGTTCCATGCTTTGTGAAGTTCATAATACTCTTTGTTAAGGCGTAAAAATAATCGTTATGAGATTTGCTTACTATCGGATGGTCATGAAGAGCAACCAAGCTAGCTGACAAAGCCATTCAACCCAAGCCAAGCCTATATCGTATTTACAAGTAAGTGAAACAACTGGAAGTTCGCACAAAATTTTGAAGACAATGATGTTCATTGATGCGTGACCGTGGAAACCTAAACAAGTTACCATTGGAAAACAAATGAATTACCCTTTCATATGATATTCAATTAACGCTAGTAAATATATAGTCCACTTGTTGGAAATTTTCAAAGTTTTCAAAGAACCTGGATCAGAACGCTAGCCTACATGACATTAACAACTTTCATTTACAGATTTTTTTGTTTGTTAAATACATATCAGATGTGCTCTGTATGTCTCCATTGTGAGCGAGTATTGACGATGTCAATTGTGCATCAGATGAACATCACATTGGATTTTGATTTTCAAATGATGCAAAATGCTCAAGGTTGGCCCTTGGGCAACAACGCTGAAATTGTTCAGCGACCACTTACGATTACAAATAAAAAGAAAATCGACGGAAAGAACTTTTCTAGGTCCCCGTTCGTTGTACTGGGCTTTAAAAAACCCCAAGGAAACCCAACTTTGAAATTCCGCGTAAGTGCACTGTATATTTACCAGCATTTAATTCATATCACCTGAATGAGTAATTTTCATTTGCTTTCCAATTTTAACTTGTTTAGGTTTTCAGGGTGTCGCATCAATGAACACCATTGTCTTTGAAATTTTATGCAAAATTGTAGTTGGTTCACTTTCTTGTAAAACACAACACAGTAGGCATGGTTTTGGATGATTGGCTTTGTTAACTAGCTTGGTTGCTCTTCATGGCCATCCGTTAGTCGAAAAATCTCATAATGATAAATTTTACGCTTCATGAACTTAACAAAGCATGGAACAAGTTGTTAGACATAAACTTTGACCAAAAAGATGTGAGATCTTCGGAGAGCACAGAGAACATGTTCGTTTGTCCTGATTGCTGCAAGCATCTTCCGCTGATTTCCAACTACAAGTTGACATTTTTGAAAATCTTCCATCACACAGATGAGTTTTTTATTTTTCTTCTTTATGCTCTTTGTCTTTGATTTGCAATTCTTTGTGATCTTACAATCCTTTTGGTTTGCACCGGTTCTTTGGCATGCAATCTTGTTAAAATTCACTGAGACTGTCTTCTTTGCAAAACGATTCCTATATCTGAAAAGGGTTTTATTGAGGATAAATCCTGATACATGGGTGAATAACATCTCATTAACACAAATCTGAAAAAGAAAACCATCCACAATGTGAATTGGAGCATCCAGGCCATTTAAAAAGGCATATCTCCTAACATCATGCCTATTGTGTTTTACAAGAAAGTAAACCAACTAAAGTTTTGCCCAAAACTTTGAAAACATTGGCGTTCAGTGAATAGATGCATGACCCCGGAAACCTAAACTAAATGCCATTGGAAAGAATATGCATTAATCTTTCATATGATATTTACTTCATTGTCGGTAAACATATAGTTCATTTACAGGAATTTTTCAAAGTTGGGTTTCTTTTTGTTTTAACGCCTGGTATATGAGCGTCAAAAGAACTAACGCTTACCAGAGCAGGAAATCGACACGTAATCCTAATGTCTGTTCATCGTCCTTAGACTTAAATTTGCTTAATAACATTTACATTTTTAACATTTTCGCTCGCACTTGGAAACAGCGTGCAATGAATAGGCTAGATCATTTTTTTAAATTTATTTGATAAACCTAGTTATTCCCAGAGGGATACGTGACAGCATTCGCTAGTACAAAAATAGCCAAGTTCGACTATAAGTTGGACTATAACCAACAACAGCTTTATGAATTCGTATGCTTAAGTCGAAACGACAAAAAGAAACATGAAGGTCATGGTTTAATTATGGCATGAAAATTTGGTTCGTGTTGTTAAGCCATGAAACATTCACGCAAGCTACCTGGAAAAAAGCCTGGGGTTGGTTAATTGAGCTTGGTATACGTGACGAAAGGCGAAGGTAGTCGGTTCCACACCGTTGTTTCAAGTTGACAGCTCTGCTGTAAATGAGCAATTAAGCACTATTGTCCTTGTGCAAGGCATTTTATCGGGGTAACCTCGCTAGTCATAAGGATCGCTATTCATAAGGACCGCTATCCATAACTCGTGGCTAAATGAATAGCGGGCAGACCCCATTAATTTTTATCGGCATCACTCCTCCCCACCCAGGTGTTAAATGGGTACCCAGTAGCGGGGTGAGAACGTCATTGTAAGCAGGTGCGCGCTTGGAAACAGGCAACTTGCTGGAATGGTCCCTAGAGGAGTGGAGATTGTGCATTGTCACTGATAAGGCGCTAGATATAAAAAACAGCTATTATTGTTATTATTATCATCACTGTCATTATTAATGTTATTGTCATTACTACTACTATTATTATTATTATTAATGCTCGAATCAGACCAGATATCATAGGAAATGTTCCTTTTAATTTTAATTATTTCAATATTTCAATATACTTGATAACATATGCAACATTAATTTAACAAATACCTAGGGACCTTCCACAAGTTAGAAATTTATGTCATCATGTTTTTAAGCACTGTACACATAACCTTATATCATATTTGCTTCATTAAAGTAAACCTTAGTAATGGTAGCTGGCAACATTAATAATATAATTATTACAATATGTAGTGCCTACGTTTTTTCGGAAGGTATACGTGACAACATCTGCCGATTAACCATGTACGTTTGAATGGGATGTGACCTAGGCCCTGTTTCATGAAACTTGTTATCAATAACAACTGCCCCATGTCTATGACAAATTTGCTCTCATTCAATCAGATTCAAGGATTTTAGTAGCTTATAACAATTATAATAATAATAATATAACTGTTCTTGTATAGCGCATATCACATTATAATATAACGTCCCTATGCACTTCCAAAGGGTTTTGCATAATTATCATTACCCTGGCTTTAGCTCCGGCAGCCGTAATCAGCGCACAGTGCATTTCAAGGAATAAATCCTGCCAGGTACCCATTTACTACACCTAGGTGGAGAGTGGCAAATGTGGATTAATGTCTTGCCAAAAGACGCTAGTGCCAGGCTGAGATTCCAACCCTCAACCCTTGGATTGAGAGTCAAGTGAATGAACCACTATACCACGACACCTCCACAATTATTGTAAATTGTTATTGATGACAGATTTCATGAAAGACGGCCCAGTAGTTTTACCACTTATTTTGCTTTAGAGGAAACGTTATGAAAGAAACGTGAAGGTCGTGGTCTTAATTCCCTCTTGAGACAGAATTAGTTCATGTATTAAACCGTGAAACATTCACGCAGTTATCACGTGAAAGCCCAGGGGTTTTGGTTAATTGATTTCTTTTTTGGAGAAAACAAAACAATTATTGTACCTGAGGACTGCATCAATTTGATAGCCATGCTGTAGCCTGGATCAGGGCCCTGTTGCATGAAACCTGTGATATAAAATTGATCGGGTGACAAATATATCCGCATAAGCTATGTTACGCCTATTGACATTTATCATTGTTTATGTTTCTTTCGTGATTCTGGGATTTATGTCACGAATCATGACATTAATCATGACATAAAAGTGTTTATGCCAGAGGATCCAGACCTAATATCAAGAGACGCGTGGAAATGTCTGGAGCACATGACAGATTATTCTGACAAAAGAAGCAAAAAAGTGTTGCATATGAAAATAATCCACGGCAACGAGCCAACGAACTAAATACATTCTTTTCCCCGCTTCGATAAGGAAACCTTTCAACATCTTGCCCACGCACAAGTGGAGGGGTTACGCGATCCCCCCCCCCCCCCCCGATCGTCATGGAGGAGCAGGAAGTTCGAAACGTTTGAAATGGATCAACCCTAGAAAGGCGACTGGGCCTGATAGTGTTAGTGAACGTGTTCTACAATCATGTGCATCTCAACTGGCTACCCCATACTGCATGTTATCCCAGATGTCAATCAATGAATATGTAGTACCGAAATGTTGGAAAGCATCAGTTATCACACCCTTGCCTACAAACGAACGTCCGATGTCAAATTTTAGGCCCATAGCGCTTACTACCATCATTAGGAAGTGCCGCGAAAGAATTGTACTGGAAAAACTATACTTGGACCAATCTTCTGAAATTTGTTGTACTTTTTGTGTACGTTGTAATTGATATAATGAATGTTCTGTAGTATTTGTAAGTGATATTGTTGGAATGTCAATGAATATAGCTTGGATTTTGATATATAACTCTTAATGTCATGAATCAAATGATGAAGATCATCTTTTGTAAATAAGTAATTATAATAATGATGATGAATGATAATAATACAAATTATGTCAATGAATATAGATTGGATGGGAACATGTATATACATGTTCCCATCCAATGTAAATCCATTTTCAATAACATCACTAACGTCAAAATTACGTTAATGATATTATTGAAAATGGATTTGTGAATAATAAGAAAAATAAGAAGAAGTAAGTGAATAATAATAGCAGAATGATAACACCATTCATAAGAACTCTCATAATTATGCTATACATGTGTATTATTATGTATCTATCTGACTCTTTGTTGATTACTGCCTGTATGTATATTTTCAGTTGTATAATGCATGTACATAAGACGAATTTCCTTATATCTGTTATATGGACAATAAAAACACACAATAAAATTACTTTACTGATTTCAGTTATGTTCAATATCTCCGTGTACTTTTTAGCGTATGAGACACAAAATGGCGAAACACTTTGGAATTACCAAATATTATACGTTAAACACTGTAAAGGTGATCTTGTCGTGTTTAACGTAAATGTAAATATTAGTAATTCCAGCTAGCAATATTAATAAGAGTATTATTTAATCAAGATTGTCATGTGGTATCTGGCGATATTTCAAATAATATAAGCTAAATTTATCTAGCGCTTAATACGAAATAAGGTATCTAAGAGCTTTCGGATTCATTGAATATTTCTACATATTTCCGGAAGGGATACGTGGCCCACGAAAATAGCCAAGGGTCGTTTGTGAATGGGTATTTACCCTGGGGTATTATCAATTGTGTATACCGACGACGAAGCGAGATAAAAGAAAAGTCGAGGTCATTCCAACCGCTGTACTGAGCCATGAAAATAATTGAAGCAGTCACCTTGTGAATACCCGCAGGTTAGGTTCATTCATGTGTCTAGCAATTCCAAGGGTTTCAGTGTCAGTTTCAGTTTTCATACCATATGGATCAATAAGAATGACCATTGTATTATCACAATAATATAGGAAAATATCTTCAATACTTTCAACAAAAGACGAGAAAAAAGGTGAACATAGAGAGAAGCAGATCAATATTCCATCGCTTATAGTTGAAATAAAAGAACCAATTTAGCGTGAAATATGAGGGAATCTAGTAAGAAGCTAGTTTTGTAATTGTAGATTCCCTTAAGAATAAGAAACAGTCTTTGACATTATTCCTGTATATGAGAGATGATCTTAAGAAAACATTAAGAAAAGAGGGAAAGTAGGTGTACAGTAGTACATAACTATAGGGAGCCATGTGATAGATTGCGTTCATGCCCGGCCCTTTTATGTTAAGAAGTCTTTCTATTCTTACAAAGGGGTCAAAGATTGGGCCAGCTTGCCAATGAAGCTAAGAACACATAGGGTCGAACGTTTCAGGTCAATCATTCAGGTAACTCAAATTATTTAAGTCTTTTTATTAATTTAAAAGACTCAGATTTGTCCGTTTTATCTGTTACTTTTTCCTTGTTTTTAAATTGGGGTTTTCCCCCCTTTAGATTCTAAAACTATTGTGCCATTATACTTTTAATGTTTCAATGTATTTGTTATATTGTTTTATGTTTTATTTTATGTCTTATGTTTTATGTTTGTAATTTTAAAGCACGGACCTATCGAAAAGCAGCTTTTGGCAAATAGGTCTCACCGTGTTGAAATAAGTAAATGAAATGAGTGAAATAAAATGAAATAAGACCTTTAGGCCATCATCCCGTGAAAGCCCTGGGGAGTGTTTCATCAAGCATTTTGTCAGTGATATTTACTGACAAATTTGCTCTCAGCCAATCATATGCAAGGATTTCAGTAGCTTATAACAGTTGTCGGATAAAATATCTGAGTCTGCTGATTCATTATATAAATAAGTCTGCCAACAGTACCATATGGCAGGGCTACTGGTCACAATTGCACCATGGATACAATATACATGTACGAAAATATCATAAATGTAAACAGATCTATACAATATCGATTCCAGCGAATGAAACGGAATACCCAGCTTCGTGCATATTCTTGATTCACTATCGATCCCAGCAGAATGATCAACTTAAAGTGGAAGGTACTTGTGTTTTCATGTTCTATATTCTCTACATGTATTTCACGATTTCGCAAACGGCCTTGGAAAGCAATATTTTGCCATGGTAACCATATGCTGAACATCGTTCCATAATTAACCAAAAAGGTTCGGTTCAACTTGAAAACAGGTATAATGTGAGGAAATAGCAAGCAATTACAAAATTCCAAAATGAAATAGTAGTAGGCTTTCAAAGTAGTGTGGAATAAAAAGGGAAAGGAAACTTACAAGATGTTGAAGTAGGAAGTCATCACAAACGGTTAAAGAAAAGTATCCTTCTTAATATAATATACTATTAGGTGAAGAGGTTAAGAGAAAGTGTCTCGTCTAAAAATACTGACAAATAAAAATGAATCTTTTTACACCGAAATGTAACGAGTAACCAATCTCACAAATGAAGATTGTATTTCTAAATTGCAAGTCTTCTATTTTAGTCGTTGATGGTTTTCCTATCATGTCGATGGTCACTGGACTACAGACAATAGTGATCACAAATTAATTTCATTATTCTACAGCTAAAATTCTATTTAGATCGTCCTCAATTATTATCATGATTATTATCTCCCCCTTTTCACTTTTTGTTCAACATAATAGCATCTGCTCAAACAAATCGTGATCATATCATTATCATAATCTCCAAATTATGCTAAATCCTTGTATATCGGCCGAGAATGGAGAAAATCCAATCCCTCGTGAATGGCATGTGCCCCATAAATCTTTTCTGGAATGAGATTGTATCTGCGATTTATTGTCTCAGAGGTAATTATCTGAGAGCGGTTACATCGGTGTTAAATCATCGGACGTTATGCTCCAATAAAATTGAATACATCAGAAGAAGGGTCCCAGGTCCATCAAAACACTTTTATCATTATCAAGGCCCTGGAAACAAACTTTATATTTGTTTTTTTTTAATGGAAGAATGTTCTCAGCTTCACTTTTACATAAACGTACATTTTGAAAAACATGAAGATGAAAAAAGTATGTCTCTGAAACTTACATTTGTTTTCTGATAACTTGTGTTTTTATATACCTGGTCCCTTCTTCCTCCTATATTGAAATTACGTGTGACACGTAATGTTTTTACTTTGAAACTAGGACAACAAATACGAAAAGCAAGCACAGTGTGAATGTACATTAATATTTAAAAAGCAATCATTTCACACGTTAATACAAGACAAAATAATCAAAACAGTCCTATCGACCCTTGCTGCTGGGAATGGGTTTCCATACTCGATTTATCGTCTCAGAGGTAATTATCACAGAGCGGTTCCGTGGGTGTTAAATCACCTGGCCTAATGCTCCAGTAGAATTGAATACATCAGGGGAAGAAGGGCCCAAAGTCCATCAAAACATTTCTTTTTAATAATCAAGAAAAAGCTTCATATTTTTTTTTTAAATGAAAGATTGTTGTCATCTCCACGGCATCATTTACATTGTATAACACGTAAAGATGAAAACATTACCTCTCTGTATAAAGATATGATTTTTTTTGGTCTCGATGAATACAAACTGTTATGATGGACTTGAGCCCTTCATCCTCTCACAAATTAAATTACGTGTGACACGTGACAAGAGGCAGATGCTTTTTTTGTTGTTTATATTTTTTTTATTTTGAATATACGGCAAAGACAACAATCATTTCACACATTAATACAAAACAAAACATATAATTGTTCAATGAATCTTTGCTGGGAAGGAGATTTTTGTCTCCGATTTAATGTCTCAGAGGTAATCATCTTAGAGTGGTTTCGTGGATATTAAATCACCAGACGTTATGCTCAAATAGAACTACATGTGGCACGTGCCATGTAGCAGATGCCTTTTATTTATGTGTGTGATTGTGCGGGGGTGTGTGCGTTTGTTTAGCATTATGTCCGAGGACATTTTCGGACAGAGAACAAAAAAAAATCATGACAACAATGGTCCTCGGAAGGCGGACAATAGTCCTCGAACGTCGAACAATGAATTTATGCCTTATTCCGTCGACTGTCCGAGGACGAGTAACAATAGAGGAACAATAGTTGTCCTCGGAAGTAAAGCCATGTAAACGTGTGTGCGTCTGTGAGTGTGTGTGTGGTGGTGCGTGTGTTTGTGTGTGTGTCTTGCCTTTTTTTTTAATTGTGAAAAAAGACAAAGTACAATATTTTTTGCTGTTGCTTTTGTTGCTAATAAATATTAACAAGCATTATCTTTAAATGAACTATTCTACAGTGAACGTTATTTCACGATATTACGTGGCATGTCTGTAAAATCAGTTACAATGATAGTTTGGCTATAGTAATCCCAGATCCTGGAACTCGATATTCCTCTTCTAATCACGACTTAATAGCAATAGCTCTGACAGAAGGGATTTTGAACTGATTCACATGAGGATACCTTTTTTCCGTTTTGCTTCATTAGAGGATTTATTTTACATTCAAATCTTGCAAATCGATAGAATACTAATCATACACAAATGACACAAAAGTAAAATCAGATTTAACTAGCACATATCGGTATCAAATTTTCAAATGAACATCAACTAATCCTGTGGTAAGTCAACAATTCCTTTAGTTTGTATTCTTTCCTTTCTGTTGTATTGTATTTCTATTCTTCTTCTTTTTTTCTCTCTCTCTTTCAAAAAACGAGTTTCAATACAAGATTTATTTAATCTTTTCAAGTTTTTTTTACGCTCCAAAATAACTTTGTATCACTTTATTACACTCCCAGTGGCGTAGCTACTGGGGTCAAGGGGCATGTGCCCCCTATGGAATGGCGAAAAAAGAGAGAAAAGGAAACGGAACAGGGTAAAGGTCGAAAAAAGAAGGCGCAAAGACGACTAGTCTTCCCGCATCATTCCCCTAATCATGTGTCCTCCTAAAGTCGAATATAATTTTCCAAGAAAGACCGGTGCCCCCCCCCCCCCCCCCCCCAATGATGCCAGTGCCCCTTCAATGGCTGGACTCACGCTACGCCACTGTACACTCCAGAATGTTCTGGTGAGAAATACATTAGACTTGCAATTATTCTCTATCCAGAGGAGGATTCTTAAACGAATTAAGGTCTGCAGGATTCGCTATGGCTCTAATTAAGCATTAGTGGAGTAATTTCGAATTCATTCCGATGAGGATACTCAATAAGTCTAACATGTGAAGGACACGCGAGTAGGTGCTGCATTCATCGAAATGGATTTATTGGATTATTTCTTCTGGAACACGTGAAGATGTGAGCACGTGGATGTATCATTGTTTGATTCCGATGGTATGATGGGGGTTGTGTATCCGGACACTTAAAAAAAATTCAATCTGTCAAGTTTGCCGTCTGGTTTTACGCAAAATAAGCACTTAACCAACACTAAAATCGGTTAATAGAAGAAAATATATTGTTAATATATCTTGTGCATTATTAAAGACGGTTTGCATGAAAAGTTGTTCTCTTTATTGTTTAAAAGTGACCAGTCCTGATAACCAACCTGTCCGGACACACAACGTGTGGGTATAATGTCAGACGCAAATTGAAGTGTACGCTCAAGAATAAAATCGCGGAAAGGAGAATGGTTAGAGATGGGGTTAAGGTCGTCCTTTGCTAAATCTTCAGCGATTCTCTTCTCCGGAATTCGGAAAAACAAATAAGATCTCTGCCTCCATCTCTCCAAAAATATTTGTAGTATTGAACAATGAAAAGAAGGGGCGTTATATTTTTCTATTTTTATTTTCGTCTCACCTTTTTTTCCTCTATCATCTTTACGTCTCCGAGATATCTAAGCCTGTTTTGTTATTGGTAAATGCACGTTATCTTTAGTCGGAATTTAGCTCCAAAATAACTGATCACAATAAATTGTTTCAATTATTCATAAATCGTCAAGTGTCAACCTTTCTTCTCTTAGCCATTCTTGTGGAAAGAAATGAATAATGAAATTAAAATATCTTGTCATCATGAAATGCATTTCTAATTTTGATTTCATGAATTAATTTTATATATTCATCTGTTCATTTCTTTATTACATTACCTCAATTTATAATGAATATACAGATTGACACTTAAGCTTTGGCGATCTAAAACCAAACAACAATGACCAACGTGTACCCGATTACAATGCCAACTTAACCAACTTTAAATTAACAAAAGCTACTGTTGAAAGGGTATCGGATACGCCACAACGTACGTGCATGAAGGGCTAATTCAATCGATCGCTTAATTTGTTTTTCCTTCGTTTGACTCGGTTGCAATAGTCATGAAATCTAAATTGTTAATTCTTAGGCATATCTATATATAGTGTATAAATATATTTTATTGGGCCCTTTTTGTCAACAACTTACATTACTTGTATATAATCTGATAATTTATATTTCATAAAAGAAAGAGCATCTCCAGTTGATCAATTATTATGAGTATTTTGTTTTTGTTTTTGTCCATGTTTTGAATGCTACACTCACATGTGTCACTGTCACTCATTATTGTTATAATTATTGATGTTATATTCGAACAAAATATTGATGGATGTGTCAATGAAGTTCAATGAATAAATACATACATATACATAAAAATAAGTTAACAGTAAGAAACTGTTGGCTATTGTGAGCGTTCCAGTAGTAGAAGAGACTTTAACCAGATCCGAATGTACATGTAGTTCGACGACTGATCACGAATTTCATCGATTTCCAGCTGATGGGGCCCTTTTCCCCAATTGGAATTACTACGAATAGTTTTATAGATCTAAACGAAAAAGGAACCCCTATATTCATTTTACAGTTTATACATTGTACATGTATAACGATTCGTTGTTTGAATTTAAAAGTTTCTAAATATACTGGTAGTGATGGTGATAGCTTAAACTATTTTTCATCGTATGTACACTTTGTTCAATAATTAATTGAGAAAGTTATCATTTCTCTATATTCTTCTCTTCTGGTAAATTCAAATGCGCATGAAAGAAAGGGCATGAACGATAAATTACAAGTTACAGGGCAATGTCTATGGTCCTCTATCACTTCTCTTCGTCTTATCTCATTGCAAAAAAAAATATCTTGTCTTTTTTTTTTACCTTCATCTCTCCATCATCAACTAGCCACAATTTATCACTTTCTTCATTATGAAACCCTGCACGCCGTGACGCAATAAATATTTGATATTAGAAGACTTCGATTATTCATCCCCTTAGAGACAGTAAAATGCCCATGGGTTACAAGAAAACGGCGCCTGAAGACATTTTATAGACCACGGAGAAATAACTGACTACCGCGTTTAAAGGGAGTATTCAATTCTTGGACGCAACGCAACGTGGTCTTCTGTCTGAGTTGATTCTTCATCTTGGTACCAGTTTATTCAAATTGGAAAATAACAAATACAACAAGAAATATTAATTATCTTCTAAATGCTGGAACAAATTCTGTCACAGAAGCATTCTGAATTTATTAATGAGATAACTTGCTCTTGCATCAGCATCAATTCATAATCTTTCGCCTACATAGTAAATTTATCAGTGGCAAGTTTTTAGGGTTTAAGATCTTATTTCATTTCAATCCCATTTTTCAAACTATATAACAATAGCTATATAAACAATTGACAACGAAACTAAGTGCAGATCATCATTTTTTATTATTGCAAGCGTAATAAATAGCATTTACCTTTGAGTTGTAAGGAAAAAAATAACAACAGTGAAGACTACATTAGAGTAATTAAATGAAAAATTAGAATGAAAACAGAGATCAGCAAAGAAGCATAGCTTGGAGGAGCGCTGGTTCCTGCCAAAAGGTAAATGATAAATTATGCAATACATAAAAACTAGACTGGGCAACATGCTGTTACAAAAATGAGTTCTTTATTATTTACTGGACATTCTAGCATTGCAGTAATACTTACTTTATAGTCATTATAACACCAATCAATAACTGAATGTGTTATCTGAATACTATCTCATACCTTCTGAAATGCAATCTTATTATGTGATATATGTGATAGTTAAAAGGTGAATAGTTAACTATTAATGTGATGGAAAAGGGGTTCCGCTTTTCTTGATTAATGGGAAGAGCCTACGGAAGAACAAGTCAATTATTAACTAAATGACAGATGACTCTTTGCAAGCTATTAAATATTTAATAATATTGCTCACAGAGCCACAGCGGATTGATCATCATACACCCAGGTAAAGGTTAGAGGTATCGATCTCTTCGCCTTTAATTTTTCTTTTTCTTCTTTCTTTTTCCTTCCTCTACTTCTTCTTCTTCTTCTTTCCTCTTCATCATCTCCTTCTCGTTCGCTTTATTTTCTCCCTAAAACTCTCTGATTTAATTTTCTTTATTTTCTTACAAGTAATTCCCATTTTCTTCCACTTTTATTTTATTTCCTTATCCTTGTGCAACCTTCTTATTCTTAGACTATCATTACCCCACCCCATCCCTTCCCCTTTCCTATCTCTCTCTTTCTCTCTGTCTATTCATTTTTATTTTTTCTCCCATCTACACTCCCTATTAAAAGAAACATCGCACCAGACGAATCAGAGTCATGTATAAATAAAGAATAATTGATTCTTATAGAACTTAGTCTTTCTCTTCGCTATAAATACAACTCGTGGTTATATTCGTCAAATTGCCCCACGGCGAAGGCAACACCCGTAATTTCATAATTGTTTCGAAAATCCACCTGTACACGAACAGCGATGCATAATCTATTAATAAGCACATAGGCAAATATCAAGCAATAAACCTGTTATTTGGGCATCACTGAATATTCAATACAAAGAAAAACAGTCTCATCTCAATCCTTCTAAAAATACATATTTTTCCTCTCTCGGTTTATCTGCCTTCAAAATCAACCGTGCGTTGATTATCAGTATCGTTAAGTATAATGCCTTGCGTTCACAATGGGTATTAATTATCCTTGAACTACGTGATGATTTAGAGCAATTATAAGTTTCAACGTTAGATTGGTTAAGTCAGTTATCACCCAGTCTCTCTCTCCCTCTCCATTATTTTTTGTCATTTTTCTTCCTCTTCCCCTCTATATTTTCTTAGTCTCTCTCTCTATATCTTTTATTTCTGTCTGTCTTTCTCTTTCCTTTTGTCTGTCTTTCTTTCTCTTTCTCCCCTTCCTAAATCTATGTTTTCTTTCCTCTTCCCGTCATCTCTTTCTTCTTCTTTTTCTTCTACTTTGTATCTCTGTAGTCTCTCTCACATTCCCCAAACTTTTCCCTTTCTTATCATTCTCTATTTCTCTCTCTCTCTCTTTCCCCTGTGCTAAATATGTTTTTCTCTCCGCTCTTCATCTCTCATTTTCTAAGTCTCTCTCTTTCTCTGTGTCTCTCACACACACAGAGGCCTGCACACACATTCTCTCTCGCTCTCTCTCTCTTTCCTTGAAGAACTTCTTTTGTTCTTTCATTCTATACAGCACGTAGGGAGGGACCTGGGAGATAATATTTCCCTTAGTGTAAAAGCAACCTGATTAATATACCTCCTTTACGTAAATATCAGAAAAATTAATGCATTCATATTTTTGAACCTCACGAAAAAACAGTGTATTGAACAATAAGTTCTTAGTATAGAACAACCTTCCCCTTGTCTTCATATATGACCTTTTCGAACAACATGTTATTCAGAGTGTAATGTAATAAACACCTATTTCATGTTTTATACGACTATTATAGAGCCCTTTCACACTCACTTTCACGCTTCTTTAACGGTTCTTAGTTAGACCGCTCCAGCGTGCAGTGTGAAATCGAAGATGGCGAAAGCGATCCTAAAGCGTACTTCAACCGGAAGTGAGTGTGTGTGTTCCGTGGAAAATGTCGTGTGATTTCCCTTGATTGTCCTATATAAGTGCAGGCCATGGATAGAAAGAAAACACAAGGAAAGATAGAAGAGGAAATGATAGAAGATAGAAAGGGAAAATGATAGAATGAATAAAAACAAAGAAAAGATAGAAAGAAAGAATGACAGAATGATAAAAACAAAGAAAAACAAAGAAAAACAAGAAAAGATAGAAGAGAAAATGATAGCATGATAAAACAAAGAAAAACAAAAGAAAACAAGGAAAGATAGAAAGTTAAAACGATAGAATGACAGAAACAAAGAATAACGTAAGAAATCTAAAGAAAGAAAATACAATAGGATGATGAAAACAAAGAAAAATAAAAGACAAGGAAAAGCTAGAAAGATAAATGAATGATAAAAACAAAGAAAACCAAAATAAAACAAGGAAAGATAAAAAGATAAAACGATGGAATGATAAAAACAAAGAAAACATAAAAAATCTAAAGAAAAAAAAGACGATAGGATGATGAAAACAAACACAAACAAAAGAAAAAAAAAGAAGCCTTGGAAAGATATAGAGATAAATGCATCAGGCAGGCGGTACGCTATGCGGTTTGATTTCCGCGCGAAAAATTGACCCGCTTACATGAGCTGCCATAGCAACAAGACCACTTTGACTCGTTGAGCGATTTGAGACATAGAAAATGCGCGGAGTGTGAAAGCAAACACAGCGTTCTTCAAGAACCGTTCCTCGAGAGCGGTCTAACTTGGAGCGGTCCAGCAGGGAGTGTGAAAGGCCTCATTAATTTAAATGAAACATGCTACCGGTACTAGTAAGCTTCATCTTAAAAGTGCAGTGTTTACCCAAGTCCTTATGTTTGACTGTTTTATTGATATTACCTAGGAACGGTATTCTCATAAATGGATGCTTTATTTTTTAATAACAGTATGTATCATTATTATTATTATTATTATTATTATTATGGTTATTATTATTATTATTATTAAGTATTTCGCCTAACCTGTGGCTGGGAGGGGAAAAGCGAACTGAATCACTGTAACCCTTAGGTCTCTCCTCCCGATATATAACTGATTTGGATGTGCAGGTGTACCACTACACCGGGGTTTCCCCCTACTCTAATTATACGAATAGCGCAGTGGGTTCTTAACGTGCAAATGTGGCTACTGTCCTCTACACGGGGCCTCCAAATAACGTCCTATCCGAGGGAAGGAGTGTTTTCCACTGTAACATAGCCTGCGTCCATGAAACAAGGGAGGGGCACGGTAACACACAACGCAGGCTTCGAATTCGAACCCACGATCTTTGGTTCGACAGGCAGACGCTTTGTAATACCGACTGAGGTAACTCGCCTCCTCAAAATTTAGCATTTTTATAGCACCTTTATTTCACCGATACCACTCGCTTGCTCCCAACCCTGCAACAAATACAAACGATTTGCAACATTCTCAAAAACATTAGATAGCAAATTACAAAAGAAAAAAGGATGTGTAAAACGGAGTGAATAAGAACGGTTTAGATAGATGTAAATTGCACTGTCATCGCCAGTGGAAAAAATTGATGTGCCATTCAGTGTTAAACTATGATGATTTTGCATCGATATTTTAAAGAAATGCCATTAATAAGGCTTGGTTTATGAATAGATTTTGGAGACTGTTCCTTTCATACCAATATCACGGGGTAAATAGTGATTAATAATTGGTCTAATATCTATCGTAAGCATGGTACAAATCTAAATTTCAATGAATGGTATATAAATTGGAAATTTTTTATTTTTTTTTTAATTTGAAATTGAAATCGAAGAAAAATTTAATAACATAGAGTATTTGTAAAGCGCCAATTCCACACAACTAGTGAGCTATAGGCTCAGAGAAGAAAAGTAAGTACGCGAACCCCACCCCCCCCCCCCCAAAAAAAAAAAAACAAAACAAAACAAAACAAACAAACAAACAAACAAAACCAAAAACGAAAACAAAGACAAAAGCAAAAACAAAAACAAAAACAAAAACAAAAACAAAAACAAAAACAAAACAAACCAAAAAAACAATTGACCTGTTACTTGGGGAATAATTTGTCATGTTGCATATTAAATTAGCTTGTGAATAGGATAAGGGACAAGGATGTTACGTGCAAGATAATAATGCAGTTCAACCCCTTCCGAGAAAACAAGACCACTGAAAGTGGTGCCAGGAGTGGGATAGGGAATCGAGTTCAAAAGAACTTGAGAAGACAGAGGGAATGTGACAATGAAATCATTCTTCCCAGGGATTGGGATTGCACGCTGTGTGAGGGCTTAAAATAGTGGGGGTTTTTTAAAGATAGCAAAGAGCATTATATACAGAGTATTAATATTTCATTAAACCATCCTTCCTAAGTAGGAAACATCGTTTTATGATAAAAAGTGACAATACATCAAGAAAGCAGACAGACGCCATGCTACTCTGATGTCTATTTTTGCAAATGAGCTTGGTTTTCATCAACGTAGAACAAAGGGTCTGTGCATGTTGACGCTATAAAAAATTACACTAAAAGCTTTTAACTTTGATCAGTACAATGATATGTCATTATCCATCAAAGAAACACGTTTTGTGGGCCGTTTGGTTCCATTACATTGACTGCGTCAGTCGACAATCTACCACAAACTTCAACGCTTTCGATAAATTACTATTTTGAGCTATTACAGCAAATTGTTACAAAGGCTAAATGTTTATTTGTACATTTGTATTAAGCGCATTATAAATGCAATGTATTATTATTATTATTATTATTATTTGTATTATTTGTACATTTGCATTAAGCGCATAATAAATGCAATGTATTATTATTATTATTATTATTTATTCTCCCTCCCTCTCTCATTCTCCTTTTTCTCTCTCTTTCCCTTTTTTCCTTTCTCTCTCCTCTTTCTCTCTCTCTATCTCTCTCTCTCTCTCTCTCTCCTCTCTTCTCTCTCTCCCTCTCTTTCTCTCTCCCTCTCTATCTCTCTTTCTTCCACTCATACAGATCCATTCTTTCTCCCTCTCTTCTATCCTTTACCTTCTCTCTCCCTCTCCAATACATATATTTGATTTGATTTTGATTTGATTTATACATTTCTCTTTATGGTCCCTTTTTTAACATATTTTACAAACTGATTACAACATAATAAACAAATGTTAATACATTATCAAATAAAGTAATTACATTGTATATTTAACGTAAATGAATCATAAAGAATTAAGGATTGTCACATAAGCAAAACTTGATGGCGTGAGAATCCTTTACACAAAAAATAGGAAATACAAAAGAAAGGGGGATATTTAAAAAAAAAACTTTTGTTGTATTCAAAGTAATAAGTAGGAGAGGATGGTAAGTTGAAAGGTGAAATGTGTAGAAGAGATATTAGAGAAGAATAAGGCAGAGGGAAGAAGTGAAAAGTGGGAAGTGTAGGGAGTGCAAAGAAAGAGAGAGAGAGAGAAGGAGAAGGGGAGGATGAAGAAAGAAAGAGAAAGAAAGAGGAGAGAAGAAGATGTAGTGTGTCATTTACGCCCAGAGTCGTCATACTGTTTGATGAGGTGCTTTTTGGCGGCTGCCTTGAAGGTATAGAGAGTAGTGTGTGATTTGACGGTATCTGGTAGTGAATCCATATATCGGGACCGGTATGTCTAATAGATTTGTGTGCTAACAAAGTTTAAGGATTGTGGTAATTATTAGCGTTACGGGTTGGGTATGGATGAATACTTCTGTTAAGCATAAACATATCACTAAGTGGGGATAGAACTTGATGTATAGAGACTTTAAACATACGTAAGGCTATTTGGAGTGTATTTATGTCAGAGACTTTAAGGGTGTTGGGTTTATGGAATAACGGGTCGGAGTTCGCTCTATAGTGTGTATGTATATATATATATATATATATATATATAAGTGTAAGGAAAAATAACATATACAACAGCTTTGGCAAATCTCGTGGAAATAAATACAAATGTGAAAGAAATTGCGAGAATAACGTTGCGTAGCTCAATCAAAGTTCCCCAGAGCTGTCCTCCCTTTTTGAAATTTTTGCAAAGGCTGAAAAAATGTCTCCGCCGGGAATCGAACCCGGGTCGTTGGCTTAGAACGCCAATGCCTTAACCACTAGACCACGGAGACGGGTTAGTGGTTTCGGCGACACCAGATTCAATTGACCGACAGATTGACAAATCCTCAACCTTATTAATTAAGGGTTCGATTCCCGGCGGAGACATTTTTTCAGCCTTTGCAAAATTTCAAAAAGGGAGGACAGCTCTGGGGAACTTTGATTGAGCTACGCAACGTTATTCTCGCAATTTCTTTCACATTTATATATATATATATATATATATATATATATATATATATATTATTTATTTATGTATTTATTACGTCTTATTAAAAAACAGGGTTGTCTTTTCAGAGCCTAAAGGTCTGCTTTAAAAAAAGAGCTCTGTGACCTAAACATATCAATTTATATTGAAACGGTGCATGCCCCCAAGACTTACAGTCACATAATAGAATACGGTCAAATAATTTACGTTTTGGTACATGGTAGCGAAAGTATGCTTACATAGGTTTATAAAAAAAAGAGAGAGAGAGAGGGAGAGGGTTAAAGAATAAGAAAATAAACAGGAATGTGAAGTTCCCTTCTCTCCCGGGCTTCATTATCTCATTACATGTATTATATTAGCTTATCTCCCTCTTTACCTCTCTCATGCACTCCCTTTACAGTTTTATTTTTTAAAATCTAAATCTATACCTATTTTTCAACATCATACATCTTTATCTTATTCAAAGTTGAATACTCCAGATTTATGGCACAAACCCGCTAATCAGATCCTAAAGGGTACCAAACACCTCAAAAATAATTTGCTTTCAGTTAGTATGTATAAAATCATCCCCCGAAACTTTACCCTGCATTTGGGGGGGGGGGGGGGGGGGGGCTAATGGACGAAAAAGAAGAATAACATAAAAACCCTACGCACGGAACCCGGAAGCAACCTGGAGTACGGGTACCAATCGCCTTTAACTATTTTTGTCCTGTCTGTTAGCGGTTCCTTCCCTCCATGCTTTATTCAAAATCATGATCATCACGAAGCAATCTTTTACATTTTTATTAAATCATTTTTTTTCTCTCAAACTCGTCTGATATATTGTGTTAGAAAAATAAATGTTATACCTTAGCTTCTTAATGGAAATCAAATTGTTCTTAGATGATAATGCATTAAACTACTGAAACACAACAAAAGAAACAGCGGTGGGCGAAGCATGAATCATCCAAATTATCGCTAATTACTATATACATCTGAAAGTATCAAGGTTGTAGCAAAAAAATTCATTGTATGGTGCTCTCTCAAATAAAAATCGAGTGATCGTTGACGTAACTCCAATTCATTCTTTTCTTTTAAAGGAGCACTCGATATTCACTCCTAAACAAGTGATCTCTGATGTGATTCCCAGGGAGGTGAATAAAGAATGAAAATTCACCATTCTCTTTTATAAATGATAATGAATTAAACTGCGAAAAAAACAACAACCAGGGAGCCTATCAAAATGGTTATAAAATGTATTAAGCAAACTCATTTTCCCGTATTCTGAACTCCGGTTTAACTGAAACTCCAGCCAAAGGTAAACCGGATCTAAACTACCCCGAGCTGCAGTCTAAATTTCTGTACCAAGTTAAACCACACTTCGAGTCTAGACTGCACTGGAGTTTCAGTTAAACCGGAGTTCAGAATGTGACAATCGTAAACTCCGGTTTAAAGGACAGGCTTAGACCTGGGTCTAAACCATATTTTATAGACCGCGGTTTAAGCTAAACCGAAGTTCAGAATATGGGCCATTGTCATCATCAAATTATCTTTCATCACAAATTGTTTTCATCCATTTTTCTCAGAAACTCGCTGATATAAGTGCTACAAAATTGATAAGTATATCTTGACTTCGAAGGCGCGAGTGGAAATTGTCCGGTAGCACACCGTTCTTAGATTATAACGCATGTAACTAATGGAACACTCCAAAAGAAGCAAGGTTGCTCGAAGCAATCATAATCATCATTATCACAAATTACTAGATACATTTGAAACAATGGAGGTTATAACGATATTGTTTTCATTGTATTGTGGAGAGGTGGAGGTCCTTGACTGCCTCATTTTGGAATTTTCTCTTAACAGTATGATCTTGTTTCATCAAAGGACACTCTCAGGGGCATAACCCGGATTTTCAGGACTGAGGAGCATGGTTTCCGAGAAGATTTCTTTTCCTTTGCCCCATATTTCTCTTTTCACCCTTTCCTTTTTTATGACTTTGGACCCTGCTATGACAAATCCTAAATACGCCATGCTGATTGGTTGAAAATAAGTTGCATTTGATTTTAGCTGCGTTTAGATATTTTAACTCTTCATATACATCCAAGGACCCTTTACGGCACTTAATATCTATAGTCATTCAAAGTTATGCAAAAATAATTTGAAAAATATCAGCATATTTTGAAATTCAATCTCAAGTTAACGCTATCTATAATGACATGAATTTATCAACAGTATTGTGGATCAGGGATTCTCTGACATGGCCCACAAAACAGTTATCACATTTTCTGGTGCCTTTTTTAGTCTTAAATTGCTTTCAGGTACACAATAAATTAGGGGGCTAATCTTTGTTCATTTTGCATGTAAAATGTGTACTTCAAATATGCCACCTAGGTTATGCCAGGTGCCAGGGCAGTGCCCCTTTCCTCGGATCAGCTACTGGTAGTTTACTTGCATACAATTACAATTATAGATGATTTTAGTCCAAACTTATAATAATATAATAATATTGGATATTTATATAGCGCTCATATCCACCATGAATGGTGCTCAAGGCGATCCAATATTACCCGGCTCTAGCTAGGCTACCGATTTTGGTGCTCACAGCATTCAAGGAATTAATTCCTGCCGGTACCCATTTAACACCTGGATTGAGAGTGGCAAATGTAGATTAATGTCTTACCAAAGAACAGTAGTGCCGCGCCGGGGTTCGAAACCACGACCTTCCGATCTCCAGTCCAGTGTTTAAACCACTCGACTACGACACCTCTATATACTGTATTATACTGTAAAGTGAATCTTCATTTTACTTAACGTCGTACCTACGTCAGATATTGTTTGGATTGCCGCAAAAGCATAGCTTTTAATGAAAGTGATCTACCGTGTGGCTCAAAAAAAAAACGTAACACTTTTGAAATGGTTGCCAAATTAGCCATATATATTTTTATGGGACAATGTTGATATGTATGGAAAGCTAAAGGACCCACCTTTTATATGATATGAAAAAAATGACAAAAATTCATGCATCGATGAGCAGTGCTCACTTACGTTAGAGGTATGAAAATTGGCCTGCGCAGGATTTTTCCTTCCAATTTGGACAGGGAAGTTATTTGTAGCTTACAAAATAAGGGCGATATGAGATATTCATGATCAATTATGACAACTTTTTGTTTCTTAATATCTTTTTTTGATTATTGAATAAGAAATTTATGCATGAACGAACATTAATTGTATTGATTATTGTAGCATTAAATGTGAAAAATTCAAGGATTGTGAGATTGTTGGTATTGATTCAAATTTCAGGGTAAAATTATCCATGATGCACCACCACACTTCTACCGTACCTCCACCCCAATCATCCACTCCATCCCTGGCCATCCTCGCCCCCCCTCCCCCCCCCCCCCCCTCTTTTTGCAGCTTTGATTAGTACATGCAATACTGTAATGAAATGGCTGTGAGATAAGTGTGAGTATTTATGTTTATGATCATTGTCATAATGAATCAATTCCCCCTTTCCTCCCCCTGCTGCCCCCCCCCCCCTCCCCCCCCCCTCCCCCACCTCCTTCAGCTCCCTCTGTTATTGAAACATTGGTGGTACACGTTCAGGTGTGAGATTGCATACCATTTTCCATGAATGGATGGATTAAGAGTCAAAAAGATATTTTGAATACCATACCTTTCTCTCCATCATTTACCAATCCCCCCAAAATACCGGTAAAGAGGTGAAAAACATGGCATTACACATTACATGTTTAAGAGTTAAATAATTGCATTAAGTTGTTACACAGCCTTCAAATGGTACATCTTATCCCATTGTCAGTATGGAGCGACCCCAAAACAGAGTTTTATCTTTATCGGTACCCTTACTCAATCGGTACTTTGAAAGCCTTGATCAGAAGAGAAGATAGCCATGTGGACTATGAACTGATTACATTTGTCAGATCTTTTCATTTTAAGATGAACGTAGCAGTTGTAAAAAAATAGAAAGAAATTAAAAAAAACATGAAAATCTTTTTAAAAAAAGTTTTAACTTATTTTTTGGTTGTTTGCTGTGTGTGTGGGTGTGCTTCTGTGTGTTTGAGGGGGGGGGGGGGGGGGTTACTGGTTATGATGGGGCTGGAGAGGGACGATAGGGGTGCATGTTTTCTTGGACCTGATTCCATCCAATGCCGGTAAATCGATTTCTTCGTTCCCTCGCTTCCCCTGTACCAGTATTTACCTTAATGCTCGTTCCTGCATAAATTTCTTATTCAATAATCAAAAACAAATATTAAGAAAAAAAAATTTGTCATAATTGATCATGAATATCTCATATCATCCTTATTTTGTAAGCTACAAATAACTTACCTGTCCAAAATTGGAAGGAAAAATCCTGCACAGGCCAATTTTCATACCTCTAACTTAAGTGAGCACTGCTCATCGATGCATGAAATTTTTGTCATTTTTTTCATATCATATGAAAGGTGGGTCCTTTAGCTTTCCATACATATCAACATTTTACCATAAAAATATATATGCCTAATTTGGCAACCATTTCAAAAGTGTTACGTTTTTCTTTTGAGCCACACGGTATGTTGGTATTGCAGTGGGCAAGGTCAAGAAACACGACACAAATCGTCTCTCTTAAAAGGATATTTTTGAGAATAGACAGGCGTACGTGTTGGGCCGCAGCCACACAACCCCCCCCCCCCCCCCCCACACACACACACACACACAACCACACCCTTCCCGAGAAATTTGAAATGACAATAAGCCATGCATAGGCCTATTAAGGCGAAAGTAACCTCATATTCAGGCAAGAAACTAGCACCACCTAATATGGCAGTGAGTAGCTCTATTTTATTTTATATCTTATTTAGTACGCTAAACTTATATGACAAACTTACATTTCCGTTTAACAGCAAAACGTGTAATTTTTTTTTTTTTTTTTTTTTTTTTTAGGTTCGCTCGCAAATTTTGAAATTTGAAAATGTACTATTTAGGGCAAGAGACGTCTTCCCCAAGGGGAAGTTATGCCCGCACGTCTATTAGTAGTGATTTTGGAAAAGATCTTAAACTCAGCTGAGTTATTAGACAAGCACAATTATCAATCATATAGATTTCGGATGAAAATATGAAAATATTCAGGGCTTATACGGCAATAATACGTGCAACAATTACCTGTAGCCTAATCAAGTCCGATTTCCTTCTTCATGAAATCCAAAGTGTCCAGTTCCTTGCACGGAAAATTCACAGCGATGAATCCATTATCTGTTCAGATTAGGCTATGTTGTACTAGCGTGGCGGATGCAAATGCATAGAATGGTGTATGTAACGGGACACGATGCAAGTAGATCTTAATTTCGCTCGCGAAACCCAAGGTTGATATGGTAAAAGGCCTACGATGCGAGGCGAGATCAACACTTGACGAAGGAGATTAAAGACGGCGAGCGAGGTCTCCAGCGCTCGTGCATGTACGGTGAGCGTGTTATTAAAAGCGATACGGTGTTTGTTATGGCGGGCGATGCGACTCGCTTGTTTCATATCTCTCGTAGATTTCGTGCGTCTGGCATTTGGGACAATACTAGTAATAGGCGCCATGGATGGTAAGGATAGTCTAACAGCTCAGCCCCTGTTTCGATCCGCCATCCCCTTCAAATAGGGCAAATATGTGCAGCCGGTTACTGGTGGTATGTGATCAGACCAATTTTACATTTATCAATAATTAATCAATACTTTATCAATACCTAGACCCCACCTATAGACAGGAAATAAACAAGAAATTCATTATGTTTACAAACTTCACACTTTACTCAGAAGTATTACTCATACAACTTCCAATATAGCTGACGCAATGGTCATTTTATATGGTCTTCTTATTCACATCTCTCCTTCCAAATACTGCAGCTTCATTCCTTAATACTGAGTAAAATTTATGAAGTACTTATGGTCAATTTAGGACTCAATGTTGACCAACTCCCAATAGAGGGTTTACCCATTAATACAAAAAAGGTTCATTTCTACAGGCAGATAGAAATGAGAATAGGCCTACATTCGAGGCACATTCAAGAGAGACAGAGTTACTTCAGAATAGATTCCAGACATCATGAGAGTGTATAGTCACCATAAGACTTGCTCTAGGCTTCATCGTTATATTCATCTGTACATCTTCATGTTATAATTCATCTGAATAATACTCTATCTCTCTATATAGCTTCTAACTTCAACTGACTTTGTGTAGTTAATGATACAGTCATGTATTATGTACTCTTTCTCTATCATTGTTGTGTCCGAGTCCAGCCAATTCGAGTCTGAGTCCGAGTCCGAGTCCGAGTCCAGCCCAGCCGAGTCCGAGTCCGAGTCCGACATAGGGTTCTACACAGTCGCGTAATGAGCCAAAAACTTGAGGGGGCTGAGCAGGCATACGGGGCCCAATTTCTGAATACTTGCGAGCGAGCAAAAAAAATCGAACTTTTTAAAATGAAATTGTAATTTTGTCATATATCTGGTAGGTAATTTAACCCCCTCTTATTTGAAACTTTTTAAGGGGGGCTCAACCCCCCCCCCCCCCCCCCACCCCCACCATTACGCCAGTGGTTCTACATAAAACTTCACGCATCATTTGAATAATTCTTGGTTTTATCACTCATCCGTTAAGACAATCAGTTAATTAATCAACTTGAAATCAATCAATAATTCAATATTCAACAAAGTTACCAATCGCCTCTACCAGGTACCAACCAACCAGTTATATCATTCAAAACTTTTAATCTTACACTCATAATACAAACATGTTATCATGTACAAAATGGTGTTCTGGTGGTAAGTGACGTATCGTCTTTAAATGTTTTCACCTTCGAGTCTTCCATTCCCCCTAATGAAAGCTCACTACAATTATTTCATAGTGTATTGTGGAACTAGTTGATGTAAAATTTTCCCATATTGGTATAATATTCATTAGAAATTGAGACATCTCCCGTTTTGGCCATGGCAGTACCCCCAAGTTTTTACACTGTCCCACATAATATGTAGTCTGATATGTATGTATATCTGTGTATTTTTAGTTTGTACTCTGTCAACATGCCGTATTTTTTCTACTCATCCTAACATCAGCATTGTGCATGTTATTTTTCTTAAATTCTGCACAATTTAGAATGGTTTCTTGAACATTCCAAGTGGAATTCTACTGCAAATTGCAGAGCCAGTACTTCACAGTACATTTATTGCACGTGAAGTCAAGTACCAGCAATAATACGGCTCCATGGCGTATATATTATCAATTCATCACCATTTAACAGTTAACTAACCAAAAAAATATGATTGAAAATATAGTAAACAAACTAAATGTGGTATCCCTATTCCTGAATCTAAGTTACCCTTTTTCGAGAAAAGTGAATCCTTTGTCAAGTAATAGACGTAACACAAAATCAATGGAGAAAGTAAATGAACATAACAATGGCATATCCCGGGCTGGTATAAAAACAACCATTAACTGTAAATTACAATGAAGTACATGTACATGTATAAGACAACACACTAATTAATGTGACTGGCAAGCAGGAATGAAAAATGCCATATGTACGGAAGCGTTAAAGTACCATTCTACTTGACGACATGACGAGATATTTCATCTTGTCAAGTCGACTTAATATCCATATCATGTCGACAAGTAAAGATATTTAACTTACCATGTCGACTTATCAACTTTTATTAGTCGACATCGCAAAAAAAAAATTTATCTCGTGAAGTTGACTTAATTCACAAAGAGTTCATGTCGTACTTTTGGGAAGTCGACTTGGCAAGATAATTTATTTCGCCAGGCTTAGTCCGAAAGGGTGGGTAGCGTCGCGTCGCGTCGGGTTGACGCGAACGCAACCATACGTCCAAAGCCCCCCCCCCCCCAGGTTTGGCCGAAAGGGTGCGTTGGGAGCGTCGGGTCGCGTTGCGCTGACTGGAACGCCACCATTCGTCCAAAGCACCCCCGGTTTTGCCGAAAGGGTGCGTTTTTTTCTAAATACAGTGTATTATTATTATTATTATTATCAGCGGTTCCAGGATTTTGTAAATGCAGGATTTTGTGAAGGGGGGGGGGGGGGGCACAGAAATGGAGGTCTGTCAGGGGCGGATCCAGGATCCCCTCGCAGTTTTGCCGAAAGTGTGCGTTTGGACTTTTTCTAACAGAACATTCGTGACAGTGGCAGATTTACGGATCCCGGCCCGTGCCCCCTCCATTTGACAGAAAAGTATGTTTTATGCCTCCCCCTTTTTAGAACTGATAACTTTTTTTGTTGTTGCTTGTCAGAGAATTATGGGAGGTAAATTGGACTTTTGGAGGGCTTGCAAAAAAAATTATCGTCACCCCCCCCCCCCCCCATCCCTCCTGAGCAATTTAAATACAGATCTCCCTCCAAAGTTGACAGACCTGCATATCTGTGCGCCCCTTTTACAAAATCCTGGATCCACCCCTGATGACATACCTGCATTTCCATGTCCCCCCCCCCCCCCCTTTCTACAAAATCCTGGATCCGCCCCTGATGACAAATCAGTTGTTCCCCCCCCCCTTCTACAAAATCCTGGATCCACCCCTGATGACCTACCTGCATTTCCATGCCCCCCTCTTTCTACAAAATCCTGGATCCACCCCTGATGACAAAACTGCATTTCCATGCCCCCCCCCCCCCTTTCTACAAAATCCTGGATCCGCCCCTGATGACAAACCAGTTCTGTGCCCCCCTTTTACAAAATCCTGGATCCGCCCCTGACAGACTTGCATTTCTGTGCCCCCCCCCCCTTTTCACAAAATCCGGGATCCGCCCCTGATGACAGCCCTGCATTTCTGTGCCCCCACCCCCCCCCCCTTTCACAAAATCCTGGATTCGCCCCTGATGACAAAATAAAGAATGGAATTTACAATCACAGGCGACTCGCCTGTGATTGTAAATTCCATTTTGCATGCACCTTCCTCTCCACATATAATTTGCAAATAAGTTAGTGAATGATATGTTTCATTCATAATGTAGGCCTATACACTATTTAATTTAAGTCTCATCATTTTCAACAGATTCTTTTCGAAGATTGTTGAAATCTGTCGCCAAATTTGCCACCAGATACCTTACCCGTCTTTTTTAAGTGATAAAAAGGTTTGGAAATAGCAGAGGCTAAGAAATGATAATGATGATTGATGATGACGATAATGATGATTATAAAGATGATGAAAGTTGATGATCTACTGCGAGTACTACTAATGAATAATAATGATAAAATAACCACAATAATGATGATAATCAGATAATGATGATTATAATGATGATGATGATGATAATAATAATAATAATAATAATAATAATAATAATAATAATAATAATAATAATAATAATAATAGGCTAATGGTAAATAATAATGGTGATTATAACAATAATGATGATAATAATTAAATGAATGTAAATAATATATATATATAAATAGAAGATAGGTCTAACGTGATTAGTTACATGAAACTAATTCGACACACCCCTACAAATTGTACTAGCATGCTATTTCTAACATCAGCTGAATGTGCATGAACTATACATTCGACTCATATCAGCCTAAAAATAGATATATTTAGATGATAGAGACTTAAAAGCACAAAATGCAATGTTCCATTAAAAAATTATATAAAATCGTTTCCATTTAGTTTACGTAGGCCTACTTTATGTCAAGCTGCCTAGCTTTCCATCATCGTTTCTCTCTCTCCCACAGTTTCCCCTTTTCTGTTTCCCAATAAAGTCTATCAAACTTCAGTTTCATTACCATTTCAGTATCTCCCTTTGTCTCTCTATCTCTCTTTCTCTCCTCTCTTTTCCCCTGCCCCCTCCCTCTATCTCCTTCTCTTTTTCTCACCTCCCCCCGGCGCTCGGACTCTCTCTCTCTCTCTCTTTCTCCTTCTCTCTTTCTTACCTGCCCCTACCTAGCTGCCCCTCCCCTTTCTCTCTCTCACTCACCCTCACTCAAGATTGTCCCCGCCCTTAGTTATTCCTCTCCTTTTCCTCTCATGGACAATATTTTAAAGGGCTGGTCACATTTGTCCGATAACCATCACGATAACGATATTTTCAATTAAAAAATAGACACTATTATGATGTGTACGTATTTGTAATAGTGCGGCAGCTCAAGGGTGTACCTTTAATAATTAAAAAAAAGTAATAAATTTCGGTATTGCTATCGTTATCAGACAAAATAATGTGACCAGCCCTTAATATACAGCAAAATAATGATCCTTGTAATATTTGTTTCTAATTTTTTACCAGCTAGCCACCGTTGTATAGCGTGTCTTCAGTATTCGAATACCAAAGTAGTCATCACAAAATGTATCGATGGTTGCTAGGCAACGAGTGTCGGACTCCCGGGGAAACGATGACATCACAAAGAACATGTTCTTCATCTCCGTATAGTTTTTATGCTTCACGGGTATTTTTACTTCATTTTATTATGTGCCGTCTGCGTTGAGAGCGAGTCTTGCATTGTCTTGCCGATAGAAAGCGGCACTCCAGTCAAGGAGAACAGAACCGTACGTGAAATCATGAGCATTGACAGGAATAAAGATCATACGGGTGTGTGTGTGTGGGGGGGGGGGGGGGTCCGAGTATCCCCCAATGTTCCATTAATATATCATTTGGTAAATTCATTAAGTTTTAGTGTATAAAAGTTATTTGATTTTCATAGATAAAGATCGTGAATAATTTGATTTGTTGCAGTGTGTAATGATGCTTCCTACAGAGGCAAGCCAGGGTATATAGGCCTATACAATGTCAAAAATAGGAGGCAAGTAAACAGAAAGAACAAAACAAAACAAAACAAAAATGCTATGTCACACCCAGTGGCGTACATGTATCTAGGTATTCTGGCGCCCTGGGCAATCTAACAAATCTACCCCCCCCCCCCCCCAATGCCAAAACTCGGATTATTGAGCGTTTTTAAGTTAGAAATGATGGCACTACGTGAAAAGTTTTGATGAGTTTTGATGGACATAACTTGGGTTTGTTAGCCAAAATTTGATAAATCATTAATAAGCGAGGGAGCAATGCCACCGAGCAGCAGATTTTTCTTTTCTTTTCACCCCTGAAACTGAAATTTCTTACGTATTTTACTATTAGAAAAAATTTTTTTGCATTTTGAAAAGTGCTTTTTATGCACTTATATCCCACCTAGGGGCGCAAAATTTAACAAGCTCCTGCCTTATTGCGGGAGGGGGGGGGGGCCGCAAAGTAACTAGAGTCAATTAATAGTTAACATTTTTAAAAAGCCATTGGGATCGCGAAATGGCTAGATCCTGAACATAATTATGCGAGGTAGCAAAGCGAATGAGCTCTAGAATTTTTTTTTCGCATTTCAAACTCTATAAAACTCCATATCTTACACAATTTGTCCTTGACTGGGGCGCAAATAACCTGTACTTTTCTCCCTTTTTTTTCACCCCTTCATGTGCCGCCCGGGGCACGTTCCCCCTCTGCTCCCCCCCCCCCCCCCCCTTAGATACGCCATGGGTCACACCCATGAAAAGCCTCATCACATCTCTAAAAAGAACAAAATTTGCCCGAATAGCGAAGGGAAAGGCTTCGAATAGTATGAAAGTATAATAGATTTTTTTTCGGGGGGGGGGGGGAGGGTTGATCGGGTGGAGCACGATACTATTTGGGCCCCTTCATCCTCAACTATTCATAGAGTTTGATCAACTTGCGTGTGTTCATTGTTATCGAATTAAGAAAAAAAATAATAATAAAAAGCAGTGACGGATCCAGGATTCTCTTGCAGGTTGGGGGGGGGGGGGAGGGGGTAAATCCGACAATTTTCTAACAAGCAAATGAAGGAAATATATAAATAAGGATTCTATTTTTCTTTTCATAAGGTTTTTCGTAAGGTATTCAAGATCTGAAGAGTTAAAAGTTTAGATTATTAAGAATGTCCCCTTTAATACAGTGAAGTAATAAGAATGGGGTATAATGAAATTCGCGTACATAATATTCTGGGAAACAGTTCTCTCCCATTTCGTTAAAAAGGTGAAACATTAAAGGGCAATTAAGCTCATACTTGATTTTTAAAAAATATTTATGAAAAAGTGAAACATAAAAGGGCAAGCTCATACTAGTTTTGAATTATTTTTGAAACCAAGATATCATATATTTATCTGAATGTCATGATCTAGAACCCCTTTTTTCTGTAACCAATCTAACAGTTATAGACTTTTAAGATCGCATTGAAACCCACAATTTAAGATCTTTATTATAATACTTCCTTCATAATAATTCATTTATTTATGTTTTCTTATTTACTTATAATGTGAAAGAGTAATAAACATCAGCCAAGGGCACTTGTATTTAAGTGCTATAATGACATGGATCAGATTTCTATTTTGCCGCTAATGTCAATGTTGCCATAGTTACTAAGTAGGCCTTCTATCTCGCTTCAAAACCGATCACTTTAGATTTGTCAGACCCTGCAAGGGCTACCATTTAAATTAAGTGTCATTAAGGTGATCGTGTTTTAAATTGTGTTTATATTCCTGGTTTCAAGGAGGTAACGACTCATATATAGATTGAACTCTCGCGGTATTGTGATTTGGTCACGTGACTTTCATTGGAGAGGTTGTGAATGCGAATCTCATCAGGGGCAGAGAATGACCAGTGCTAGAGATGAAACTCTTGAGGTATGGTGGTTCATTTGCTTGGCTTTCGCACTTGAGAGGTTGTGAATTCGAATCTCATGTAAAACCTCCTAGCTGTAACTTATAGAGAGGGATCTCTCGCGGTATATTGTTATTCGCTTAACTTAGCGTGACTTTCATTCTAAAGGTCGTGAATTCGAATCTCATGTAAAACCTCCTAGCTGTAACTTATAGAGAGGGATCTCTCGCGGTATTGTTATTCGCTTAACTTAGCGTGACTTTCATTTCTAAAAGTTGTGAACTCGAATCTCAGGTATCAGAGTAGGATGACCCAAAATAGACTTTAAAATCTCCATAATTATGGTGGCTCGTTCAATATATTTAAGTTCAAAACCGTTTGAAATTGACAGTTGGGAAAAGTCTCCCCAATTTAATATTTCAAAATATTTTAAAGATCACATTGCAAGAAAATTCCATCAAAATAAATATTGGCTTAATACTTATTATTGCATAGATGGCATAAATTATACAAGGTTATCCAAATTCAACGCTTGGAAACATTTGAATTAATGATTATTATCAATTATAAAACGGTAAAATACAGCCCCCGATATAGCAGCTGAAGAGCTCCTTGAACGCTGCTGAGATGTGTGACGACACACGAAGGACCAGTCCTGTCTAAGCAGACGATGTCCCATAACATCTTACACATTTTCAGTGCCTGTTTTGTCATCTCCTCTTCACTTATTTCTCTTACTTGACTAGCGTCAGTCTTAATGTTAGTCTGTTGCCTCACTCTTAACTTCGAATACAATCTGTGATATTATTCGGAGGGCTTTTCAATTTGAAAGTGGGGTTTATTTCATTGATCATTGACCCTTCTCCTGTGTATTTACTATCAAACGGTTTTAGTTATCAGAATCAGTTCACTTTCCCTTTTAGAATGGTGTGAAATAAGGTCATGTTAAATATACCAAACTCTTTATAATTTGATAAATAATTGCATTGCAATTACGTTCATTCATTATAGGACGTCGTCTGCTTAAGCAGGATCGATCCCTTGTGTGACGACATCAAAACATCGCTATATTTCTGGCGAATCCTCGGATATTCCAGATGCTTAGAAGAGCTTTTATTTATGTTGTTTTTATAATCATCAGATATGCAGTTGACATAAAACTTATACGATTGCCATCTCTAAGCTTCCCAGTTTCTAGTGATACATTAATTGCCATATTTGTGATTTTCTTGCAATGTGATCTTTAAGGGAAATTTCAGACCCGTGAATAGGATCTCTTCTACCAAATGACACTAAAATGTCTCACAATATTTTACGCTTGAGTTAGCAAAAGCCACTTTTGTGAAATGGTGCAAAATCAATGCTTGACAAATGTTTGTTATTGTTCTGGCTGTTGAAAGTCATGACAAGACTTCAAAATTTATATTGTGATCATTGAAAGACTATTTATGAAAGAGCAGACTTTGTTCAATGTATTTCCTGATATATCCCATCAAAACTTTATGGTTGAGTGAGCAAGCCTGGTGAAAATAAAAGACTCACTAAAAGTAACATTTTGAAACACTCAGCAAAGTAGTTAATTGCTCACTCAGACATAAAATTTGATGGGTTGTGTAAGGATATACAATAGCCTGCAATTTCATAAATAATTGTCTTTTATTGATCAGAATATGGAAATTTCTAAGCCTTAATGACTCGCAGCTCGGCTGATACAGCCAGAGCCAATATCAATTCTTGTCAAGACTGGATTTTGCACCCTTTCACTAAATTGGCTTTCTCTCACTCAAGCGTAAAATATTGTGAGATAGTTTGGTGTCATTTGATAGAAGAGACCCTAAGCTATCCACAGGTATGAAAACTTCCTAAACATATTTTGAAACATTTATTCGGGAAATCTTTATCCAACTGTTAACTTTTTATCTTGGACGCACTGTAGTGGTTCGTTCGCGTGAATTTCAATCGACAGCTTATCGATTTAAATTCCACAGATCCTATCAGAAAGAGAATTATATACCCAAGGTAGAGATAAAAATTCCGATGTTCTTTTCATTTACTTTCAGTCTTGAGGTTGTGAATTCGAATCTCAGGTACATGTACATGTATAAGGAATGACCATACTAGTGACTGTACTCTCGCGGTATTGTGGGCCGTTCACTTGACTATTATTCGCGAGGTTATGAATTTGAATTCCATAAATGGCCTGTCAAGAAGAGAATGGCCAGCGAGATAGAGATGGCATTCTTGTGGTATCGTGGTTTATTCCTTTGACTTTACGGTGATTTCGAATCCTAGTATTAAAGAAGAATTAAGCCCTGATTACAAATTTACTTATATTGGAAGGTGTAATATATTCCTATTTATTGGCCTAAATCATTTTCTAATAAGATATCAGAAAAGGGTATAAATAAAGATATTCCAACACCCGGTATCGTCTCCTACTCATTTACATGGGGGCTGCCATTTTCTTGCTGATTTGGAGTTGTACATGAACCATTGAGAAATGTTCCAGTCAGGAAGATATTTTGAATCCAAATCCTAAATTGATTTTCTTCATTACCTAAAATCCCATATGTGACGGAAAATATAAAGTGGGTGTTTACATGTATTATAAAAATTAAATCTTTATAATGATACTTTTAAATTGTCTGGTTTTGCTTAACAAAAATCTATTTTCTTGGGTTTGCCAAACAGAGCAGAACATAATATATGCAGCATGCATTCTGACTTTTCAAGTCCATTATCCGAAAGCAGGTGAATGCATAGTTTGCCGCTATAGATGCTCAGGGAAGAAGCATCCATAAAATTTGAATTAATTTGCTCCGTCCCATACGTCCAGTATCGAGAAAATAGATTTCTATTAAGCGAATATCGATTTTCAACAGAAATATATAAGGAAATCTTCAGTTTAAAAATAAATTGACATATCTATTCTATATTTTTAATCTCAAATGGGTTTTTAATTTTGAAAAAGGCAATTGAGCATTTGGATTAAGAAAATCTTCTTATACACTTAAACAAAATGGCAGCCCCCATGTGCTGCTAGCAGACGATACATATTGCTAGCAGATGGTAAATTTTGCTCAGAAAAATTTGATTCGTATCGATCTCGTATATTTTGACGCGAAGCCATATAGTCTAACAAGTAGGAATAAATAACACCTTTGAACACTATCGTCTTTATTTTTGAGCGTAATTCTCCTTTAATGTCATTTAGCCAGCGAGACACTGATCTACAGTTTCCACACTCCACCCGGGTGATGTAAATCAGGAGTGATATTCCTTGAAAACGTGAGCTGGCTAGCTATAAAGGGAAATAATATTTTGGCTATTATATAAGCAGTATAGTAATGTCTCTTTTTGTTATGCAAGGAATTTATTTTCAGCACAGTGTGTTTCTTTTATAGGGCCTACTTTATTTCCAATAATAGAATATTTTAATGCTCATAATTCGAATATCATCTATTAGGTCGCATCGTTCTAAATGTAAAACGCATTAATGAACACATAATGATTGTTTGACTGATGCCTCATGCGGCTTTTTTTCTTTGTTTTTGTTTTACTTCTCTGAAATTTTAAGGATTCGCTCCCCTCCTCTTTGCAGAATCCCCGTTCCGCCCTCGAGCTATTCACATTGTTGGTGCAGGCTTAGTCCGAAAGGGTGGGTGGCGTCGCGTCGCGTCGCGTTGACGAGAACGCCACCATTCGTCCAAAGTCTCCCCGGTTTTCCCGAAAGGATGCGTTGGGAGCGTCGGGGGCGTCGGGTCGTGTTGACTGGAACGCCACCATTCGTCCAAAGCACCCCCGGTTTTGCCGAAAGGGTGCGTTGACTTTTTCTAATATTGTTATTATTATTATTATTATTATTATTATCAGGGGCGGATCCAGGATTTTGTAAAGGGGAGGGAGGGGGGGGGCACGGAAACGCAGGTCTGTCAACAGGGGCGAATCCAGGATTTTGTAAAATGGGGGGGGGGGGCACACAAATGCAGGTCTGTCAACAGGGGCGGATCCAGGATTTTGTAAAGGGGTGGGGGCACAGATATGCAGGGCTGTCAAGTCGACATGGCGAAATGGCTTAGTCCGAAAGAGTGGGCAGCGTCGCGTCGCGTTGACGCAAACACAACCATTCGTCCAAAGCCCCCCCCCCCCCCCCACCCCCCCCCCCCCCCGGTTTGGCCGAAAGGGTGCGTTTGGAGCGTCGGGTCGCGTCGCGTTGACTGGAACGCTACCATTCGTCCAAAGCACCCCCGGTTTTGCCGAAAGGGTGCGTTGACTTTTTTTCCTTCTAAATACAGTGTATTATTATTATTATTATTATTATCAGCGGATCCAGGATTTTGTGAAAGGGGGGGGGGGGCACAGAATTGCAAGTCTGTCAGGGGCGGATCCAGGATTTTGTGAAAAGGGGGAGGGAGATCTGTATTTAAATTGCTCAGCAGTGGGGGAGGGGGGGGGGGGGTGACGACAATTTTTTTGCAAGCCCTCCAAAAGTCCAATTTTCCTCCCATAATTCTCTGACAAGCAACAACAACAAAAAAAAGGTTATCAGTTCTAAAAAGGGGGGAGGCATAAAGCATACTTTTCTTTCAAATGGAGGGGGCACGGGCCGGGATCCGTAAATCTGCCACTGTCACGAATATTCTGTTAGAAAAAGTCCAAACGCACACTTTCGGCAAAACTGTGAGGGGATCCTGGATCCGCCCCTGATGACCTACCTGCATTTCCATGCCCCCCCCCCCCCCCACTTCTACAAAATCCTGGATCCACCCCTGACAGACCTGCATTTCTGTGCCCCCCTCCCCCTTATCACAAAATCCTGGATCCGCCCTAGTTCAGATTCTGATCGATTTTATTTTAAGAGCAATCTCCAAATGCGCGATATCCCACTACTGCTGCCAGGCCGAGAGATGGCGTGACCCGAATTTGTACGGGCGAGGAATTTTTTCCTCGCCCGTACAAATTCGGGTCACGTCATAAATCGTTCAGAATCTGAACTAGATCCGCCCCTGACAGACCTGCATTTCTGTGCCCCCCTCCCCTTTCACAAAATCCTGGATTCGCCCCTGATGACAGCCCTGCATTTCTGTGCCCCCCCCCCCTTTTACATTTGGAATGTTCAAAATTTCAAAAAACAATCTTTTGCTAGGTCGCTGTATTCCCTTGATGTTTTTTTTTTTCTGTAAAGGTAAAATACATAAGAAATTTCCATTTGAGGGGTGAAAAGGAAAAAAAAAATCTGCCATTCGGTCCCGTTGCTCCCTCGCTTATACAACAACTCATCAAATTTGGGCCAACAACCCCGGATAATTATGTGCATATAGAAACTCATTTTCATCATTTCTAAATTAAAAACGCTCATTAATCTGAGTTTGGGCATGGGGGTAGATTTGATAGTTTGCCCCGGGCGCCTGAATACCTAGATACGCCACTGAATATCAGGGGCCGCGGAACGTCTTGGAAAGTGGAGGGGCTTAATGGGGGGCAGCGTGTATTACCACATTTTTGCACTGCCATACGTTTGCAGGTGTTTACTGAAAAAAATGGGGGGGGGGGGCTACATCCCCCCCCCCCCCAACCCCCGGTTCCGCCGTCTCATAATTATGAAAGACGTCACTTTAATTTAGCGGAGAATTGGCCTGGAGCAGACATACTAGTAGGCATAATCGTTTTTCTTCACTTCAGCATGCCATATTCCTAGGTCAATCGCGATTTTATTCCCAGGTCAACTCAGGTCATCCCAGGTCAAGCCAAGGCGTGCATATTATCCTCAACAGGTGTTCGTAGAGTATTTCATGCGGTTCCTAAGAACTTTTGCAAGAATGGTAAGTATAGGTTGTTCATGTCTCTAATTCTATATAAGGTACAATGTATAGTTATGATGAATTAACGTCCGTATTTTGTGAAAAAATGGAAAACGGATACGGTTGAAATTTGTGTGTGGTCCCATGTGCAGAGACTTGTGTTGGTATATTAACTTCGTTTTTCTAATCCCCCCCCCCCCCCCCCCGCCCCCACCATGACAAGTCATGTTGGCCCTACCCCCTCATAATGTACAAATACTAGGTAAATAGACATGATATCTTGCTAAGTAATGCCCTATATCAATATGACACCAAAATACTAGACTAGGGCTATTGAAGCTGAAATTCTATCTGTCTATGACTATGGCATCCGTGACAAGAACAACGGCTGGATTTCAAGCTTCCTTGACAACATTAACAAAACAGCTAGTCGTCCTTGATGCCATTTTGATGGGTACCAGTCGTCAACTGTGGATGTCGTATCAGGCGTACCCCAGGGCTCTGTCCTCGGACCCTGCCTTTTCATCCACTACATCAATGACCTGCCGGACAGACTCTCATCTCCAGTAAGACTCTTTGCTGATGACGCAATCATCTATCTTGCTGTCGAGAACCAACAAGACACTCAACAGCTACAAGAGGATCTTGACAAAATCGGTGAATGGGCATCAAACTGGATGATGGAACTAAATACCCAGAAATGTGAGGTCATCAGAGTCTCAAGGAAGAGGAATGCAGCCAACCATATCTATACCTTGAACAATTCGACACTGCATCCAAGTATCTCAGTGTCACTATAACAACGGACCTGAAGGGAACCTCTGCCGCAAAGCCAACACCTCCCTTGCCTTCCTTCGTAGAAACCTCCACATCAATGCACCCAAACTGAAAGCCACTGCCTACAAAGCGCTAGTACGACCTCTTGTCGAATACTGCTCTGCAATCTGGGATCCATCAGCCAAACATCTGATCCACCAAATAGAGATGATCCAGAGGCGGGCAGCCAGATTTGTGCTGAATAGGTACCACAACACCTCAAGTGTAACGTCCATGCTTGAGCAACTTGGATGGCCTACACTCCAGAAACGTAGAGAGGATTCCAGACTAGTCCTCATGTACAAACTACACCACAATCTTGTCAGCTTTCCGGTGGAAGACTACGTCACACCATCAACTGGACCAGTAAGAACCCGTTCACAACAACAAGGGCATGGCTACGCAATACCACACGGCAGGACAGAGCACCATCGACAATCATTCTTCCCAAGGATGCTAAGGGCATGGAATGCTCTTCCCCCCAGCATAGTTAAGGCCTCTTCTCCAATAGCCTTCCGCCACAGATTGGCGGAAGGCCAGAGCTAAACCAGACAGGACTTTTTACTTGCACCTGTATATTATCTGCACACTGCACCTGAATCCACCATTCACACACACTCCAAATAAACCATCTGCAAGAATCTTCAACCCTGAAGGAGGCAGATGTAATCTGAAGAAGAAGAAGAAGAAGGGCTAAGGGCGGCATTATTATTATCGTGGACATGGTTGAGGAAACCACCATTCACTCCATACTGTGCACACAGAAGCGCTTCATTGCGTTACACACATTGGTTTCCACTTTCCTCCTTCCCCGTCCATAGACTCTGCATTTTATTTTTGCGTGCTAACGAATGAGTGGTTTCCTTAACCATGATATAGCTGCTATTAAAATGAATGAAGTGAAAATTGAAATTGAAAATTTATATGAATTAACGTGTCGTTAGATCTAAGTATTTAGAGTTAGGATTAAAAATCTAATCTTGATTGATGACCTTCGCCTTGTATGTTGTATAAGTGGATGACGAGATGAATTGAACCAGAAGATGAACATGGTAAATGATGATCTCGCATTAAAAGTATGTCCATTTTATATTCATCTTTCTTTGACTTTAATAAAAATTTCATACAAAAATTTGAAAGATTCTAGATACACTGAAATACAATCATCAGTCAATATTTTGTTATACTCACTTTTTTAATCAAATAGTCTAGCCCCCACTCCCTAATTTCTATTTAACATGACTTCCCAGGAAGTAGGCTTTGACCTTGTGCAGATCTTTATGTGCCCTTGGCTTTCCTTGTGCATGGGTTTGGTTTTCAAGGCCCTACATCATGTATAGCTGTACAAGCTCCTTGGCTTATCAATCTGGTACTGGCCTACGGAGCTGTACATGGGATGCATACTGTGTGTGGAGGCAGATATCAACACAAAAAACTAGATCTAAATATCACCATTTCTCACATACTGTGAGCCATGCAAACCACCCTCGGAGTTTTAAAGGGGTTACCTGCCAGGATCAACTAAGATTGTAAAAATTGAATTAATAAAAAAGAAAAAAACAACAAAAATTGGCAGATGTTACCAGGGTTTTTTTTACCTTGCACGTGTACCTGTATATATGGGACTACCCATGCAAGATAAGATTTGTGTAGTCCCATATATACAAGTTACACATGCAAGGTAAAAAAAATCTGATCACACCTGCCAATTTTTTGTTTTTTTTTTTTTTTATTCATTCAGATTTTTCCAATCTTAGTTGATCCTGGTACATGTAGGTAACCCCTTTAGTAAACCCCGAGGGTGGTTTGCATGGCTCACAGTATGTGAGAAATGGTAGGCCAGTACCAGATTGATAAGCCAAGGAGATGGTACAGCTACATCATGTATGTTAAAAGATTTCAAATACAGATACCGAATTCTGGTAGGGTTAAATATAGTGCTGGGACTAAAAACGGGTACCCGGGTCCCGCCCGAGAGCATCGGGTCCCGGGTCAAAATATTACATGCCCGTTTCCCGAAAATAAGTATTTAATGATTACTCATGTATGTAACATGACAAGGCGGTAGATAACGTCGACCAGCCATTCAATATCTACATGTAAATATCCATGTAGCGCCCCCTGCAGTGATGCGCTTTCGAGTTTTTCCCAGTGTTAATAGCTTCTTAAGGGTAAATATAAGCTTGTAATTTGTGTTATATGATTTTCGGGTAACCGGGAACCCGCCCGAAAAATCGTCGGGTTCCCGAATTGAAAAAATACCCGAAACTCCCACCCCTAGTTAAATATCTACGGAAAGAAAGAATAATGTTCATGTTTTTTTTCATTGTTTATAGGCATCTGAAGCAAAGCGGGTGAAGCTGAGCGGGGATGATCGTGCTCAGAAACTCTCTGCCCTGACTGCCGCAGGATGGAAAGAAGTAGAGGGCAGAGATGCCATCCAGAAAGAGTTTACCTTTGGCAACTTCAATCAGGTAAATCTGCACTTCTTCTCTGTAGCATTTCATCCCTTTCTCCATTTTTCACTCCCCCCCCCCCCCCCATTTTACTCTTTTCCCTTCACTACCTCAATCAGATTAATATGATTGCTGTATAACTAGAAAAAAAACTGTCAGTAACTATTATATGTAACAACAGCTTTTTTCACAATCATGAAGTCGTGAAACCTAAAACAAATCTCAACCACTCACAAATTTTGTGAAAGCTTCCTGCACCCGAAAATCTCTGATTTTTGCAATTACCTGTCACTCTCTGTGGTACATACATATCATCCTTCCCTCCATACGTTACATCATTTATCTATCTCTCTCATTTCCTTTCCTTTCCTTTCATTCTCTTTACTATCATCTTTACCTCTCTATCTTTATCACTCTCAAAAAGACATTTTCCCTCTTTCACTCATGATTCGGTCCCTCATTTTATTTTTTCCTCTTTATCTTGTCATCATCACTTTCCCTAAAAATACATCTGTTGAATTTGTGCTTTGCACTTGCTAGGAAGTTATGACTGAAAGTGTGATGCTGTTTATTACGTCTGTCTGTAGGTACATAAATTATGTCAAGGTCATGGATTTGCACAAACTAATCTTTGTACATGTATGTGTAGTTGGACCAAGAGCAAATCAACAATTTTCTTAAATGGGTTTGAAAGAGGACAACATAGATTGGGGTTATCTGTCTGGCCAGACATACCTGTTTTCCAATGAGAATTAATATTTAGGTATTCCGCTTTTTATATAGCGCCTAATACATCGGCGATGTCTCTAAGCGCTTTACAGATATATTATTACCCCAGTCATTGGATTCTAGCTTGCCTGCACACAATGTATGCACATTCTCCACTCCCTGGGGAGTATTCCAGCAATTGGCCATGGCGCTCACATTGCTGAGCAAACGACATTAACTTTCGCATCCCAGCTTTTTTGATATTTTAGATTTATTAACTCAAATAGAAATTTATTTTATATGACTTTTGAGTTTAGAAACAATTTCATCTGTACAATATTCATAATTGATCAAATCAGCCAAAATACAAGACTGTTATCCTTTCTTTCTCTCTGTAGGCATTTGGTTTCATGACCCGAGTGGCGCTCAAGGCTGAGACAATGAACCATCATCCCGAATGGTTCAACGTCTACAACCGTGTCGATATCACTCTCAGCACGCACGATGTCGGTGGACTCTCAGACAACGATGTCAACATGGCTAATTTCATCGAGAAGGCAGCGACATCGGCCAAGTAATTCTCCAGTCGTCACCGTCCTTGCAGCAAGGTTGATGTTGCAGTTACTATTTGCTAAACTAAATTACCTCCAGTTTGCTCTCAAATTTAATCATATGTGGTTGCTTCCAATCTCTGACAATATAGACCTTTTGCATATAATGTTGCAATGAAACGTAACTGAAAATGTATTACAAACAATGAGAAACACATCTGGGACTACCATTGGATATTTCGAGTTCGGTATACCTACAACCTTTTTATGCAAAAGACCCCATTTCACATATATATTTTAAAATTTCTGGATATTTCTTTTCATGAATCGGGGTTCCCTTGCCTCATTCTTATCTGCCATAACAACAACACAATAAAAACACTTAACATTAAGTGCTACCTTGCTTGAGGAATACATCAATTCATTTATAAAAAAACACGGATGATGGCTGGTCTGCCAGCAGCCAATCAGGTTTAAGCTTTGAAAGCTAGGTGAATCTCTATTAACAGCTAGATTCTGATTGGCAGAGTGATGACCTGGAGTTGATCAGTTGAAACTTAATATCTGCAGTGCTCAGGGTTAAAGATTACTTTGTAGAGTTCTGGTCATGCAGTTATATTGTGAAAAAAACTGTCTCAAAGGAATTGGGAAAGGTTGACCATGTCTACATAAGAATTGTTTTATACTGTGTTGTTTTGGAATTATCAAAATAGATAAGAAATTGACCCAATCTCGCTGAAAAGCACACGTACTGCACACAGAAATGGGTACTGTATATGGAACTACACACAGGAGTGGCATGAATGTTCGGCTCGGACATTTCAGCTATTTCTAGTCATATTTAGATTGCAAGAGCATTTGAAGAGCAATCATTTTCAGGGGATGTTTCTACTATGATGTTCTTCCAACTGACAAAAAAGGAATGAGAAACTCACAAATTATTTTTCACCTTTCCCAGAACTCATTCCCTTTAAACCGTGAAAAGCAAATTCTTTTTCATTTTGATTTTCAAAGGCTACCAAAAAGACAATGCCCAGACTGCAACTGCTTTTTAAACAAAACAAAATTTCAAGGTAAAATTACAAAAGTATATTTAAAGAAAAATTATAATAAATAAAAAACATTATTTCTTGTGCCATATTAATTATTTTATTAATGTTTCCATTTTTTCAACAATGGGCAAGTGAAAAACAATTTTAAAGGGATACGCCACCAGGCGGCCGTGGGGAATTTCAGGATTGCGTAAGCCCCATTCACTCGTACACAAAGTTTGTGCATCGAACGCGACCGTGTGACTACTGTAATTATATTTCGGAATTACATTTCGCACGAGAGCTCGAGCTCAGGCGGAGCATGCATGTTGCGCTGCGACCAGTCTGCCCTAAGTATGTGCCCCACGGGGCAAGGGCATGATCACTCAGGTTTATGATCACAGTACCCTCTCGCGGCAAAAAAAGGTCCACAATCTGCGGTTGAGTATCCCTTTAATAGTTCATATTGATCTCCCCAACGGGATGTATTGGGCCATAAGGACTTTGCCTCACTGTTGAAGGGTATGTGATACCGGTAATGCCCTTATGCCTCTTAAAGAGATAAATGCTTTTCAATTGCTGTAAGCAGCATTTCATCCATTAAATGAAAAGTTTGGGGATCAACTACGACTTCATTTTTTCCTTTGCTTAATACCGAACTTACTCTAAGCAACTTGATTTTTACTGAAATTTTACTAGAATTTTTATTTTACTCTAGCGCTCCCTGAAACAGAAAAAGATTACATCAATTTCATAGTAAAGTTTGATTTTAAGGGAAATGTTTTGTTCAGCGTACATGTACTTCGAGAATGAATCAAAGGACAATCTGTAATTTAAAATATTAATTTGGAAAGTTATGGATGTAAGATGCCTAAACATAAATGGCAGAGTATATATGTATGTTAAATAAATTAAATTATACATTATGCTGCAAAACAGCTGCAATAACAAAATCTCTATTGTCCTGTTAGCAAATCAAACTTGTACAGGTACATGTATGCTCAATAGAAGTGGAAAAATGTATGTCTCTTTGTGCATGTAATACTGGATGTGAAGCTGGTTTTAGTGCTTATGCTTCCCAAAGCGTTCATCATTTAACCTCCATTGTGTATGAGTGTTTGTAACAAGTGAAATGCATGTGTGACTCAGGGATGCCACTTTTCAGACAAAAGTAGGAATTCTTACTTTTTCAACATATTTTTAGCCATAGAAAAACACTTTTTATGTACACAAGGGCCCATTCTAGATGATTTTTCCTACTTTTTGATCAATTCTAAGTGGCATCCCTGATGACTACAAGATGTACATTCACATTGTAGTTGCATCTACATAACAGTTGGATATAAAAAACAGGGACTGTTCCATGTTATGTTCTTGTGTTTAACATGAAAATACTCCTGATTCAAATTTGGATGAACATGTACACTTTAATTGATATTTATATAGCACAATCATGAAGAAAATAAGAATGTTCAGCAGACAGCACGGAACTGCTGAAACAGAACTGCTGAAGGTTTTCAGTGGAGACAAAGCTAATTTTGCTTTGTGGTAATGAAGTTAAATATGGAGAGAATCTAGCTACAAGTAATTCTACATGTACATGTACATATAACATGTACATGCAGGTGATTTAGGCAAACAAAAACCCTTTCGAGACAATCTACCACATTTTGTGGTTTGGCTCAATAATTCAGAGCCCTAAAAAATATACCAGATGCAGGAGTGGAAAGAGCAAAAATTTCTGCACACACTACATGTATGTCCATTTTTGTTTCAGGGCTATATTGTGTTTGATGCCAGGAATTTTGAAAACAAAAATAAGCTTTAAACTCCATAAATTGGCAAATCATTTTTTTAAACTTTTCGTCACAATTCCTAACCATGTGCTGTATATAATGTCAAAGACATACTATGTTATTAGAACCATGTAGAACTGAAGGAAAATTATTGTTGCCAATTTAAAGGGGGAAAATGTGATCAATTCCCTTAAATGATTCCTGTCTGAAAGGGTTAAAAGAACATGTGCAGAAGGTTACATTCACGTATGAGACAGCATGTTCTCAACATGGGTTGGGACGCTTTCCATGATCTTCTAATCCGCCATTAGTCGTTACATATTTTGTACCAAAATCATTTAGCAAATGTCATTTATTAATACAACGTAGTGTACGTGTATGTACATCCAATGTTTATCTAATTTGATTCTGTATGAATTTATATTCGGTCTTTACCAGAACACGATAACCTGGAATGCATTTGTCACAATTTTTCTAGTTTTTTGGTTTTTGGCCTTTGGTATTTTCTGTGAAAACATCTAATTGTGAAGTAAAAATGTGTGTATACATAACATGTATATGTTGCTTCGTCAATTATCCAACAGAGAAAGACTGTAAGTTATCGTTCTGATAAAGATAAATTATTTGAATCATGTGTAAAACAAAATCCTAAAATGAAGAACCAAAGCTGAAATAAATATTCACCGTTATGTGTGCTTTAGTTTTTTTTATCCTGTACATTGTCATCAATGTCTCCAACATGTTTTGTTCTTGTTCCAGAAGAGTCTTCTTGTAAACCCATGTGATGGTATAAATAATGATAATCAGTAAAGCAGGGATTATGTTTTTGAATTCTGTTGTAAATTGTATTCAATAAAAATTCAGGAAATTGAAAGGAATAATCTTGTATACTACAGCTTCATTTCCATTTGAACATATACATGTACATGTAGTTAACTTTGCATAAGTCGAATCTGTTGGGACCACAAAAAAATAATTTGACTTATGCAAAATTTGACTTTAATAGGACATGTAAATAACACATATAGTTTGGTCAAAAAAATTGATTCGACTTCAGGAAAGTTTGACTTATGCGACTTCGAGTTATGCAAGGCTAACTGTATATCAATGGCGGTTCCTGGGGCCCGTAACACAAAGATTTGCAATCAATCGCAAAGTTGCAATAGCCAATCAAGATCTTTGTCTCATATCATGCACATCTCGTTCAAAAAGTTGAACCTGGACCAATCAGAACGGTTGTTTCAAATTTGTAATTGATTGCAAACCTTTGTTTGTTTTTTTTTTTTTATCTCCAGGAATTATGCAGACCCTTTCTCTTTATTCATTCGTAATGAACGAAAACAATGAAAATGGTCTGCTTCAGATCTTGTTCCTAGTCTTGTGGTGTTCCTTTTCACCTGTTTTATGGTAATTATAACTGATTAAACTATGTCTAAGCAGCATACAATACAAACAGTAAACCTAGGAAACAGAAAAGGTTTTTGTTTTAGCTTTTTATTTTTTAGAAATATGGCAAGAACTTGTAATATACAGCCTCATTAAATACATGTAAGTTGACAAACTAAAGCATCCGAGATGACTCTAATAGCAAGGTAAAACTTCATGTACATGTACAGTCTATTTCCTTTTTTTTTGGGGGGGGGGGCAAAGAATTGATTAACTGGGCAGTATAGAACGGCCATTTCCAGCAAATGAACCCCCATAATGGTATTCAATTATCTTTTATTTCAAGCCTCTTTACAGGGATACCACTTTTAAGACAAAAGTAGGAATTCATACTTTTTCAACTTAGTTTGAGCCATAGAAAACCACTTTTTATGCACACAAGGGCCCATTCTAGATGATTTCTCCTACTTTTTTATCAATTCTAAGTGGCATCCCTGCTTTATTGCACCTTGGTAGAATCAAGTTAATTTCCACGTACATGTATTACAATACATGTATTAAAACATCACACATATAATATATTGAATTTATAAACAATATAAACTTCCTGAGCTTCCAGATAATACATGTACTTGTACAGTGCATGATATTGAAAAAAATGAAATACTGTAAAAGTGGAATGACATTGGTGCGAAAATTAAAACACAAAATTTTTTGTTTAATATGTAATTTTTTGCCCAAGATCCTGGTGAAATTAAAATGCTGAAATTCACTTATTCGGCCAAGCAGGAAAAATTAATTGAGTGAAAATTTCCACTTTTACTGTATTTGCTACATGTAAATGTAAATGTATTTTTCCTGGCTCTACATGTGGCTTCAGTAAAGAATTCTTATCATGCAACCTCTTTCAAAAATAAGAAAGATACATAAGTCATGTATTCTGGATTTATATAGCGCCTAACACATCTACAATCATATGTCTCTTTATTAGCGCTTTACACTTTAAGTCTTTACAGACATATTATTACGCCGATCATCAGATACATGGCTTGCCCGCACACAATGTGTGCACCTTCTCCACTCCCTGGGGAGCATTCCAGCCAGGCGCCTTTTGTATACACTCAAAATGGTGATCAAACTCAACGACTTTCGCATCCTACTGGGTACCCATGTAACTCTTACTGTGCCAAGGGTTTTAGCTCTCTTCAAAATTTTACCAAAACGTGATCAGTGCTTACTCATCAAATGTCTGCACTTCATTAACCATCTATTATTTCAAAAAATATTGTGTACAAAACTTGTAGGAAATTTATTACCATTTCTTATGATACAAAACATTATTTTACCCAACTTTATGCATAAGAATTAGTGAAAATTACATTGGAGTTTCTTTTTTGTCCATTATATTTTGGTTTCTCATTTATTTACTATTGTTTAACCCCTTCCATGCCACCAGATTTTTGAGCAGTTGTCAAAAATGAACTTTCAATAGTTGAACATTAACTGTCAATGAGTTTTTTCTAAAGTAAACTGGGCAAAGATATATTGCACAGGAATACATATTATATTGGAGGCATAGGTTTCTGTATTAGGAAGAATTTTGAAGTCATTCTGAGCTTAAACAGAATGTTCAACACTCCAACATTTGGGCTGGATTTGCTGCCCTGGGCATGGTAGAGGTTAATGTCGAAATAAGGTAATATCTTTTTTAAAATCTTCAATTTTCGCTGAAAATTTCTATGGTAGCACATAATTATAATCATATACATGTATTTAGAATGCTTGATTTATGCTCCAAATTTTGATATACATGTACATTGACCACCATATACCTTTCCTTCAATCGAGCGATTGGTGAATGAAAATGACAAGAGTAACACCTGGGTGGAGAGAAGCAATGCATATCAAATGTCTTGCTTAGGGATGTACATGTAAGTGCCGTGTCGGGGATCAAACCCATGACCTTCCCATCTCCAGTCAAGTGTTTAAACCACTCGACTACGTGGAAACCCACTATAACGAGAACCTTGGGACCATGACGATTACCTTGTTATATCGGGGATCTCTTTAATATCAGGGTGAAAAAACAAAACAATACACAGACCTGGGACCAGCAAAATTAACTTGTTAGATCAGGAATCTTGTTATATTGGAGCTCTTTATAATGAGTTTCCACTGTATACTATGAGGAACATATCTGATGTCCAGTATTTGTCTTGACAAGTTTTGTTTTTTGGCACAAATGAAAGTACACATGACATACATGTAACCTGTACATGCCCAGATCTACCAACTGGTTCATTGGTTTTGCACTCGTGTTTCCATACATGTAGCTCTGTATTTGTCACTGCCATGTGTAAGTTCATCATAAAATGCCATCACAAACATGCATTTAATATAAATTCTACATTGCTTTTGATATAATCAGTTGCATACAAAGATAAATGACACTATTGTGGGAAAATAAGATACATGTACATACTGTATATTAGCCCTACCAGTAGTTTTAGATGTGCTTTTGAGACACTTGCAGGGTTGAGTCGATCGATTACTGAATGGTACCTTTTACCAACAGGTCCACTGGCATAACATCGTTAAGATATACATGTACAGTGTACGTTGTAATATCAATATCGGGGGTAAATTACTGATATTTTCAGGGAAATAATATGTTGAGGTCAACAAGACCAACCAAATATCAACTTTTCAAATGAGAGCCAATTACCAAAGGCAACATATAAGTAAAAATTTAGAAAAAAATTTTTTCAAAGAAGTTGTGGATTTTTAAACTCCTGTACTACTAGTTTCATGATGTATGACTCAATTTAATTTTCAATAACCACGAGGAGCAATATTACTAATACATGCATTTTTATTAAAAAGACAGTTCTAGAGAGAAGCTGTTGGGTGGAATCTAAAATCAGAGAGTTGCCAATTTGTGTTTGCTCTTCATGACTTAAAAATACATGTACATGTACATACAAATTTACTTGTCCTTTAATTGATTTTCTATCTTTTTTGTGCCATCATTCAAACCAACTTGATATCAGGGTGGACTTCTGCTCTGATAGAGCAATGAATAATGCAACAGAACAATAAATAATGCTACTACTCCTACTCTCCACCCTCTTCACTTTGGTTATTGGCATCTCCTACAATCATTATCATCTCATCCCTTACATCAATCTCTGTAAACCCCGATTCCAAATAATCTTCTTCATCTCCAATGTCTAAGACCTCTACCTTTAGCCCCTCTAGATCAAAGTGCTTCTCTTGCTTATGCATTACCACAAACTTGTCCTCTGGGAACACATCCCCGCATACGTCACACCCGTACTCTGCAATCCTGTGCTTTCTTTTGTGCTCCTCAAGGCGAGTCTTGATGTGGCATGTGAAACCACACTTGGAGCATGTGTTTGGGTCCTTGATTGGCTTTATCACCTTCCCTTCTTCTGAAAGTTGAGAGTGCTTTTCCTTTTTGTGCCTTTGGAGGCACTTCCTCGTTGTGTACACATTGCCACAATCGATGCACCCAAAGGGATGTGTGAGGTGCAGGATAGCATGGTCAGCTAGGAAGCCTTGGTCTGAAGACTGGAAACCACACCTAGCACAGGCATTCCCACAAATCTTCAGATTGTCTGGAAGGTCAACAGTCTCGACAGACTTCTTGCGGCGAGGTGTTTTCATGTATCCACCATTGTGCTTCTCTCTTTTATGTCGATACAATATGTTTAAAGCTGAATATGTGTTTCCACAATCCATGCAGCCATGTGGATATTTTTTGTGCTTTTCCAAGTGTTCTGCTAGGACAGACTTGTGTGGAGTGTAATAACCACAGTGAGGACAGGGTTCCCTGTTAACTTCAAGGTTATCACCTGATGCGCCCATTGATGAGGAGCTTGGAGATTTAGGACTGGTCTCATCATCAGACACCGTTCTGTGCTTGCTCAGCATGTGCACGGTGAGTGATCTTTTACACTTGTATGTGTTTCCACATTTCTTGCACCCAAAAGGAGATTTTCCATGACTGTTGATATGAACCCCAAGAAGTGCACCATCCAATGTTTTGAAGCCACACCTCAGACAGGTGTTCTCATTACTTTCTTGGTGCAGGGCTTTTGTGCCACTATTGAGGTTTGACTTGTTGGCCTCCAATGTGCTGTCCTGAGCACCCTGACCATTTGTGGTACATCTATGAGATCCAAGAGCTTCTTTCAATCTGAAAACCCTTCCACAATATTTGCAACCAAAGGGGGCATTCTTGTGCTTGTATACATGTTCGTTAAACTCGTCTCTGCTAACACAGGAATATCCACAATCCTTACAGCAGTTGCCACGGAGGGCGCTCTCAGATAGGTATTTCAATATACTCTCTCTCCGGTAGGGTGTAAGGAACTCCTCTTTTAGGACCCCGTGTTGCTTGCGTAAATGCTTATACAAGTAGGTCCTTTCCAAAAAGACAACTCCACATTGCTCACATCCAAACGGTTTGTCTTTATGCATGTCCAGGTGGACACGGAGGTCAAATGCGGATAGTGCCAGAAAATTGCAAACGTTGCAGCGGTTAGCTTCCAGAGGATCCCCATTTTCTGAGTCACCCGAGGCAGCAGAGACAGCTGACTTTAGCTGAGGAGTGTTGGATGCAGTGAAACCCTGAAGGAAGACATTTACGTTGCGCCTGGGACGGATTGCTGCTCCATGCATTTTCCTCCTGTGTCTATACAAACCCACCTTGCCGATGTACAGCTTTCCACACTTGTCACACTGGAAGGAATGTGCCTTGTGTTTTGCTTGGTGTCCTTTGAGTTTGTCTTCATCAAAAGCGAAACCGCAGATGGAACAGCGAGGGTCCTCATCATCTTCAAAATCTCCTGCCACCTCTCTTTCATCAATGCTATCATCCTGTTCATTGACCACTTCATCTACATCATCATCATTCAGTTCTTCTTCTCCCTCTTCATCTAAATCGTCCTCCCCTCCCTCCTCTGCATCATGAAAGGACTCGTGCATCACCAGTTGGCTCAAGCTTTGGAAGTTCTTACCACATGTCATGCAGATCAATCGCTGGGACACCTCTCCATCCCCCAAACTTTGATCACTTTCATTGTCCTCCAACCACTCTGCCCCTTCGCCAGAGCTCCGATCAGACTCCAAATCCTGCTCATCTCTCTCTCCAGTCTCCAATGATACTCCACTTCTCTCTTCCTCCGAGCAATCCAATTCAAGACTGGGATGACCACCTAGTGCATGCATTCTCTTCCTGACCTTGTCTCGAGAAGCCTTTGAGCTACTCTGAGGATGTGTGAACTTGTAGTGACGGACCATGCTCTTTGAGTCCTTCACCCTGATGTTGCACATGGTACAGGCAAAGTCATCCATATCTAAAAGGAAAAGAAAGAGAAAACTCTTTATTTTCTTCAGTATATACTCATCAATGACAAGAAATTTCTACAGAATTGAAGAAAGCCTCCTCTCTAAACTGGCAACACAGAAATTTTCTCAACAACGTTATGAAGACAAAAAGATAAGGCACTTTCTACTTTATTCACCTAATCAAGGACACAAATGTGTCTTAAGGACTGATTGGATCGGCTCTTGCTCTTCAAATAGGTAACTTTAATATATTCCTTTGAACTAGACGTTATTTCAACAAATTGCCATGTATGTACAATCAAATGAAAATTGGAAAATAAGTAAATTTTATCAGGTAAGTATTTTCTTGACATAAAATATGGATGTAAGCAAGCAACCGCAGTCCCCCAAAGGAATTAATGCCGTTTTCCCCCTGGTTTGCAAAAAAATATTTTTTTTTAATGTCAGTCCCACAAGTTATCATGATCAAGAGGCCAAAAAGAATATGTTTGTCTTCACTAATGCCTGTCTTCTTACTATACCTTTATCATAATTCAAGGCAGTCAAGTCATACATAAAGCCACAGTTCTCTCTGTAAACATCACTATAGAAGACTCTCAGCTCAGAACCCGGCTCAATCCTTCTGATCACCGTGAAGTGAATCCGTCCATAGACCTGAATAGCCTCAAGATTACACTCTTCAGGAAAGCGAGCACTGCGGACGTAGCTCATCCACTCCTTCCTTGGGTTTGGGACCACATACGCAGCAACGTTCCCATAGAAGCATAACTTGTAAGTATAAAAGAAGGCAAATTCATGTCTTACTTTAGGGGTTCAATTTGCAAGCAGGTTTGGAAAATTACGAGTCAAAATTGACAATTCAACAGAAATGTTTGATCTATTTGTGACAACTGAGATGATGATGGCCATTGTTCACAACTGTGATTACTTCTGTATTGCAAAATTACAGTATCAACACAAAAATTCTGCCCTAAATAATATCGTACAAGTTATTAGACATGCCTTGAATACAATTTCAAACTTTAGATTCAAGACTGAAAATATTGCAGTTTTCAGTTTTTCTACAATCTGAAATCATAGAAAATGTGCGAATTATAGCAAATCGAAATAGAAAATAAGAAAGGTGATGGGTGCAGTAACTACATAACAAACTGCAAGTAGATAAACACTGTTGTATTGCGCAGTATCAAGTATCAAATCCAATGATAAAAAAATCCAATCATAATTTTTCTTTCAGCACAAATATGTAGTGGGTATTGACAGGTATTGAAAATTTTAACAACATGGAAATTGGAAAGATAAAACAAATGTTAAAGCTTACCTCCCAAGCCTGTGTGTTATGGAGGCAATCCAGGGTGTTCACATCTCCTTGGACTGGCCGAAAGACATGACCCTTATCAATGACCTCTGTGGTGATGACACAGACATCCATCTCCCTTTTGCCACACCGTTTATAACTCATACCATCTGGAAGGTGACCTCTATTATCCTGCAAGTGGTGTAGTAAGGGAGTGTCTGCAGCTGCCTTAGCCCTCCGATGGGTACGTGATAGTGGATAAGTTCTCCTTGAATGATGCGTTGGAGGGGCACTTGTTCTTGAGTGGATGGCATCTCGCTGATCATTAGTATTGAGTTCTGGTGAAAATAAGAAGAAAAAATCTGATTGGATCAACATTGTTCTTGTTATAAAAGCAGGTTACTAATTATTTCAAACTCAGGGAGAACCTTAAAGTAGATATTCAAAGAAAATCACAAATATGGCAATTAATGTATCACTAGAAACTGGGAAGCTTACAGATGGCAATCGTATAAGTTTTATGTCAACTGCGTATCTGATGTTTATAAAAACACCACAAATAAAGCTCTTCTCAGCATCTGGAATATCCGAGGATTCGCCAGAAATATAGCGATGTTTTGATGTCGTCACACTCGGGATCGATCCTGCTTAAGCAGACAACGTCCTATAATGAATGAACGTAATTGCAATGCAATTATTTATCAAATTATAAAGAGTTTGGTGTATTTAAACATGACCTTATTTCACACCATTATAAAGGGAAAGTGAAACTGATTCTGATAGCTGAAACCGTTTGATTGTAAATACACAGGAGAAGGGTCAATGATCAATGAAATAAACCCCACTTTCAAATTGAAAAGCCCTCCGAATAATAGCAGGATGGTATTCGTTCCCTCTTAAAACGCTGAACATGCCCCGGTGCAAGCAGCTGAAAATACAATGGCGTCTTATTTTGTTTACAAGTGACTGATTCCTTTATTTTTTTAACGCTGCATTTTTCATCAAAATAATACCATACACGAAGTTAAGAGTGAGGCAACAGATTAACATTAAGACTGACGCTAGTGAAGGAAGAGAAATAAGCGAAGAGGAGATGACAAAATAGGCTCTGAAAAATGTGTAAGATGTTATGGGACATCGTCTGCTTAGACAGGACTGGTCCATGGTGTGTCGTCACATATCTCAACAGCGTTCGAGGAGCTCTTCAGCTGCTATATCGGGGGCTGTATTTTACCGTTTTATAATTGATAATAATCATTACTTCAAATGTTTCCAAGCGTTGAATTTGGATAACCTTGTTTAATTTATGCCATCTATGCAATAATAAGTATTAAGCCAATATTTAAAATCATTAAAGTTCTACTTTAAGATAGAATTCAGTGAACTTCCACAAATTTTCAAAGCTTGCTTCTTGTAGAATCAAATAAAGGGCAGGTAGACACTGTGCACCAGGCATTAAAACTTAAAAGATGCCATTTTAAGAAAAACATTAACTTAGAACTATGTAAATTTTGTCAAGACTTTTGATGAATAGCGTAGATCACCTAGAAGAAATTGGTGCATGCAGTTCTCACTAAATTTTCCCCAATGCTGGTCACACGATCTTCAAGTCAGAATGATTTTTGAACAGTTTCACTCAACATAAACAAACAACAACAACAAACCTCAAGCTTACCTTTACTACTAATTTGCATAGAATATGCAGAAGGACTCGATGATGTCTTGGAGGCAATGTCAGTATGGTGGCTACTGTTTCCGCAGCTTGATGAAGCATCCAATGATATTACTGATCCAATAACTAAGGAAGGGTGTTCGGTTGGAGTGATCTGTGATGCTGGTGGATCTGCTTTTGATGGACCAGGAACTTCCTGGAGATGGTCTGCAGGGATGGAAGAAGAGCTGGTTGCAAAGTTTGAATACAACATGTGAGGGTTGGTGGACAGAGCTTGCTTCTTGGATGAGCTGGTAGGAATGTGATCCTGTGAGCTACGTTTGTTGCTGACAATCTGACCACCTTGGTGAAAGCCTGTAGACATTACAAGATCGAGAACGGGCTTAAAGACAATTACAGTTTTGGAAAGCCTGAAAAGTATTTTCATCAGGTTTCTTTAATTTCATTCAGCTAGTCAAATGCAAAGTGTTATGCAAAGTCTATTTCAATATTCAATTCAATTCAATTCAATTCCACATGCAATAAAAATGACAAATAATAGAATTCAGTACAAAACATTGGAAATACATGTATACAGAAATATTAACAACAATGAAAGGCATAAATTGATAAAATACAATATCAAGTAGTTACAAACAAAGGCCAATCAAAGGTTTGCCCCGAATATAATAACACATAAAATAAAGCCCTCAAAAAACAGTTTGGAAACTCAGGCACGACCGATTATATCTCTGCTACCAGAGCACAATCATCACATGCCTAGCATCACTGAAAAGTGCGCCTACTCCTCCCAAAAACAATACGTTTGCTATGATCTTGGAGTGACAAAACGTGCAGCACATCAGTACGATTGATTGCAAGTTGCAACTGATCGGTACTGACCAATCAAAATCAATGTTGCAAGCGCATCTTCTTGAATGGGCAGACCCTGAACCATTCAGAATGGTTGTTCTAATTTGCTTTACAATTTGCAATTGATTGCAACTTTCTTGCAACACCCCATAAGTCTATTCGAAAGTATATTGAGGATCAGCGAAATGTCCTTCCCCTCAGCAAAAATCCGCATAGATCGCTGTGATGTGTATGAATACGGAAATCTCTGAACTCGCCTTCGCCTGGACTGCATAGAAACACACAGGCACCGCCGACTGACCGCCTTTAAACCATCCTAACTTTCTTATTTCTTACCGGAATTCATTCAAACTTTCATTGGTCTGTTTCTTTAATTTTTCTTCTTTTAAAATCAACTTGAAATCAGGGTGAACTTCCCTTTTAAGGGATGTCCATGTCTGCCAACCCATTCGCTTTATACATTCATGTAGTTCCTACATGTTGATAGAAAAGATAGGTTTAAATACTCAAATGCTATAAAAATAATTTTTCTGATATATCACTTTTTGGTAAGACTTCACTTTCTACCCCCCACGCCATAAGGTTAGGTTTAGGTTTAGGTTTAGGGTCACTCACGGAACCATCCCTATTTTTAGCTGGGTCAATTCTGGTGGTGGTAGACCTCCAAGTTGAAGCGGCATAAAAATACCAGAATAATCAGAAAATATTTCCTCTTACTTTAGGATGATAAAATGTCTGATTTCCAGCTATTCCTTCAATTGGATCTTTATCACCTGTAAATTTTCAGACTGTTTTTGGCTGGAGATATATACTGCGCACTTTGAAACTCTCACATAAGCTTGATAATGCTCACTCGCCTATGCGAGGCAATTTAGGCGTTACAGAGGTTCGGTGTGTGAGGTATTCATGAATAAACTCATATACGGTTACATGTATGTGTGAGGGGGTTACGGTTAGGGTTCGAATCATAGGGTCTAATTATAGATTTAGGGTAATGAGGGGTGTATAAAAGGAAGTCTTTCCATATTTTTTTCATTTTTAACCAAAATGCTGAGAGTAAAACATTTCAGATTATTGAAGAGAGTTGAAGAGTTGTCCACTTGTCTCGCGAAGAAATCGTTGTATGGTGTACGACGTTTCGGCCGCTCCAGCTGGCCTTTGTCAAGTACTGTGGAGAATGTTGCTGCGTGCACGGGAGCTTTCCGCCAATACCCGACCAGCCAAATTTGACTAACAGTGGACGGACGTCTGAGGGCGCACCTCCCAGGCCGGCCCGAGAGGACAGGCGCGGTCACCCACGTCCGCAAACACGCTATAACCTTCGTGCACGCAGCAACATTCTCCACAGTACTTGACAAAGGCCAGCTGGAGCGGCCAAAACGTCGTACACCATGCAACGATTTCTTCGCGAGACAAGTGGACAACTCTTCAACTCTCTTCAGGATTACCGCGATGGTCAACTTCTTCAAAACTTTCAGATTATTGTTAATGTGTTTGTTCTATTGCTATCCAGCATTTCCACATAGGGCACCGAGTCATATTACAGAACTTACCATGATGTTGTGCATCGGTGTGTAGCTGTGGTGGAGCTGGATAGCTTCCTGGAATGATGTTGGTAGGCTGGTAAACCTCACGCAATGTCGGTGTGGGAGGAGGAAGTGTGTAGGGATGATGGGAGGAGGAGAATGAGGAGGATAAGGCCAAAGATGATGATGGATATGGGTAATTTTGAGATGAGGATGCAGGAGGCTGGTCCGACAGATGCTGTTGTTCCTCCATCGGAAGAATATATGGAGCACACTTTAGCCCGACTCCTCAAGGGTCAAAACCTGTATGAATTTAGAAAAGAAAAAGCATGTTTTAGAGTTTTAGACAGTCATGTACATTACAATGTACTTAGCAGTTCATTAAATTTTACCAAAAGAATATCTATGCATCAAGTAGCATTAAATTCAATCAATATTTTCTATAAATAAAACTGCCAAGCTTTTGTTTTTTGAAAGATTCATTCAAACTTGCATGAAAATGCTGAAATTTTTTTTGAAGTAGTTTTTGAAAAAGATTCTATCCAGTCGGCTAAACAGCACAATGGAAAAATTACCTACATGTACATTTCTTACAGTACTTGTAAGCCACTGCAAGAGAACCCCTCGTTAAGACATTTATTGAATTTAATGCCACGAATGTCTTAACCCTTTGAAGACAATTGACCACATTTTCTGGTTTGTCTCAATAACTTTTGATGCAGGTCAAGATCAGGCCCTGAAAAATGGGAAGAAAGAGTAGAAATTTCTGCATTTATAGCTGTGTACATTTTTGTTGTGTAATCTAGATTAAAGGATTATGGCCAAAGTCGTTTTTATGCCCAGCTGCCATTAAATCCGCCTGAACAAGTGAGTCAAGTTTCTTAATTGGTTTTCATTGTTGAAATTCAGTTATTTATAACGGAAAAAACGCTATCGTTATCGATTCATAACTGAAAAAATTATCAGCAAGAAAGAGCGGGATTCGAACCCGGGACCTTAAACGCGAGTGCAGTGTAGAAAGAGAATACTCTGACAGTCTGACCAGACGCCTTTACCACTAGACCATAAGCAATAAGCCACTTCGGAGATGCAATCTGAGCATGAGCAGATAAAGGTCATCTGTACCAAATTCTAAAACCCACTGACACTAATATTCGATATGTGCTCATGAATGTCATGTAATCATTATTCAATTATGCACTAATGGTGCATTCCATGATATCCAGGTGGAAGTATTCTTCTTAAAGGGGGAAACAAAAGCTATTCATGAGGCACCTCTATCACTCCCAAAGTTATTTTTCTGAAGTGCACATAAAGGGACCCTCCATGTCTAAAATATCTGTGGATATTTGGGGTAATTTGTACCATGCGCTAACCCCGAACTGGCTTATTGACAGCGAATCTGATCTTGCTGCTTTATATACCTCCGCTCCATACAAATCCTATCTATACCTCCGTTCTGCTGTTTTTTTGACCTAGGTAGGATTCTTGCCAATTTGAGGATTACTGGGCATATTAGCTATAATAGCCAGGATTATAAGCACTGAAATCCTTCAATTGGCAACATGATTAAAACTTTTGAATTGCTGATTTTCCATGCAAATTGGCAATTTGTCACTTTTAGACATTCGTTCAGTCAATCAACTCAATGTATTCATTTCAGATACATGACTTTCGAATAGAAAAATATAGAAAACAAAGAAAAATATCAGCAATGCTAGGGGGTCAATGCCGTATTAATTTGAACCATGTGCAAACTTTTTTCCGCCGAGAATCCTGGAATGATGGAGACTCACACTTTCTTTAGGTTATTTATAATAACCTCGCACAACAGGCGATTTGACAGTGCCCCCACTTCACAGCCTCGTTTGGTCATATTTTAAAAATTGAAATCAATAGACCTACCTTCATTTATTTATGTTGGCTGAGAGTGGAATAAACAGAACAGAGCAAACACGATGTAATGAAAATTGAAGAAAAAATTCAACCAAGCCAAGGCCAAGCCCAGCACCCTAATCCAAGCAGGGCCAGGCTCAGTGGCAGCAGCAGGACAGGGTATGGCCATGCCAGGGTCCTAAAGCTAAGCAGGTCATAAAGCTAAGCACACCGCAATTAATACGTGCAATAATGCGACAAATTTCTGCTGTGACTGAGAAACAAGAATATCTTTTGAGTTTAAAAAAAAAAGGAATTAACAGTAAGAGTCTAAAGTAGGGATGGTCTTTATTTCTGTGATATCATATTACTATTAGTATTACATTATCAGTTTTATCATTATCAATTTTAGAAATAAGGGTGAAATTCCACTCTAGGCCTTTGCCTACATGTATGTGGGACTGCATCCTCTCATGTATGAATGATCTAGAATGGAAAAAGGCCCGCTGATACACACAAAAGTGTTTTGAAGCCTAACGTTACATGTATTCAGCCGTGAAAACTATATTATGGAGTACAAGCTTATGTTTAGATATTTAATCAGATAAGCTTGCATTCACATCAGCCAACTTCAAACTTTAAAAGTCACGATTTGCATTATTTATTTTATTACGTGTGCGTAGGTTTACTTAGTCTTAAGTTAGGGCTCTTTCACTTCAGTAGCAGTTTCAGTTTGTTGTACAAAATTTGACACGGGCACAGCCATATCCATCAATCATTCAATTATTTTATAATTTATAGTTACTAGTGAAATTGTACTGTTACTATACTATACGTACAACTCTACCTCACCTGTCTACAAAGTACAATTGTACAAATACAATCGTTCATCATTCGCCCACTTTTCTCAACGATTCAACTTTTAGGCAATCCTAGGTTTTAGCGGTCTAAATTATTTTAGGTTGCTAACTAGGTAAACTTAGGGTTAGGGTTAGGGTTAGGGCATAGACGAGCTGAACTTAGCAACCTAAAATAAGTTTAGACCGCTAAAACCCAGGATCGCCAACTTTTAAATTCTAGAACCAAGATGAAAGAAATTCGCAAATGATAAACCACTGAATTAAATGTTTTTTAGCCCCCCCCCCCCCCCCCCCCACCCCCATCACACCAAGCCAGGCCCAGGCAGGTCACCTGGCTTGAGCCTTGGCTTGAGTCTTGAGCCGAGGCTTACCTTGAGGCTTGACTCGGCGAGCTGCGCGGGCGGAGGAGGCATCCGTCAGGGCCCCAATACAGTCTGAACTTGGTTCCGACTAGCTTCCGGTGAGCGATTACTGAAAACGATAAATGTTCTAAGAAATTAAAGATAATATTGTGAGTAAAATTGTCACAGGTATTATTACATTGGTCATGCTAGTAGACTATTGCCTGGCCTAGGCCCGTATTCTCGAAATTAAAACGGCCGCCTAGCCTGAAATTAAAAAAGCGCCTGTAGATGTCCGAAATATACGTCGGCCGCAAATTCATGGAAGGCCAAGTGTCAACCCCTGAGTTCCGAATAAATTATTACATTTATGCAACAAAATAAATTTGAAATTATTTTGTTTCCGTGTGAAATGAACGTTGGAAATCAATTTCATCATGACAAGTATTTGTATCTGCATTTAGTTCCGGAACTATGGTGAATTGTATGGGATTAAGAGGTTGACATTTGGCACTCCATAATCCAGTGGCCTCGTAAAATGGCTGATGTAGATAGGGGAAATGTAGCCTCTTGTCGAGGCCCTGGCGCTGTTGAAATCCTTGGCGATATGGAGGCAAAATTTCTGACGAGCGAAGCGAGCCATAAAAACCGAGGCGCTTGCGCCGAGGGCCTCTTGACACCCGACCTGAATTATATATTCATGAGGCAAGATTTCCTACTGAATTATGCATGAAAACGTGAATAGCAAATCGGCCAATGAAATCTCAAGGATTTCTTACTTCAGTTAAGTTCTGGACTAGCTAGTCTATTATTTTTTGGGGGATTACGTAAATCTCTTGCTCAAAATACATTCACAGACAAGCACATTATGAAGAATTCGATCGATCTCTAGCTTACAAACCATGGTAATTTGAAAATAAGTACATATTTCTCAAGAGATCATCATATATTTACAAATAATGAAGAATGGGCAATAAAAGTCACCGTTCAACAATAGATGCATCTCTGTCTATTCTGATGTAACCAAGGAGTTACCAGCAACTTCACTGCCCGGCAAGGCACCGGGGGATCCGCCTGCATGGCCCTCGCGCGAAGCATGCAGCAGCCTCACTCTCCATCCCTGGCCCACGGAGGTAATCAGCACAGAGCGGTAGCGCGTGAAAAATAACACTTTTTCCACAGCCAGTAGGCAGATTCACAAAAACATCTTGTCCTTTAAGTGCAGATTTGATTGCATCAACTTGCAAATCTTTGAATCTGTCAATCTTCAACATTCTAGCGGCATATTGTAAGCTCTTACAAATATCGTCATCATTCGTCGTGGAAGAAACGTTGAACGCCATTTTGGGCTGCGATTAATGAATATGTAAGAAATAGCGTGCAGTCGAGTCATGAATATTTAACATTACGTCATGGTAGCTCGCGCTTATTGGATGATTTTCACCGACCAAAATTTGGTCGGAATATTCGTCAAAACAATGAAATACAAAAGAAATTCAGATCAGGTGTCAAGAGGCCCTCGGCGCAAGCGCCTCGGTTTTTGCCTCTATATCGCCAAGGATTTCAACAGCGCCAGGGCCTCGACAAGAGGCTAGGGAAAACCGGCTCGAGCCCCCTCTTTTGAAACCCAACGGGCAAACCTTAAGTACACTATGAAAAAATGTCCCCTTAATTGTGTACTTTTCCGGCTCTGTGCTCCCTCTTTTACAAAATCTTGGATCTGCCCCTGCCTGATCAGATGTACTGTAGACATTGGCGGATCCGGGGGGGGGGGGGGTGCATGCACTTCCGGCCCGTGCCCACCCCCCCCCCCCCCCATTTGAAAGGAAAGTATGCATTTTGACCATAGACGACCCGCCCTTTTGTCGATTGTGCCCCCCCCCCCTACTGAGCTGGCAAGACCCCCCCCCCCCCAAAAAAAAAAAAAATAATAATACGGGTCTACCTTTTCCAAAAGTTGACAAACCTGCATTTGTGTGCCCCCCCCCCCCCCCCCCTTATACTAAATCCTGCATGTAGATACTGTAGGGTAGGTAATAGAGCAAAACAAAGTATATCATATGTAATACAAAAATGCACAGTAGTAACGATACAAGGAAGGCAGTAGTGAAAAACTTCATCTAAAATACATGATATATGATACAGGCCATAGCCCTATTTAAAGCTACTAGCAGAAGCAGCCCGTGGACATCCACGGGCGCTAGCTGTGTTTATGATTAATCATCGTACCGTATATTCAGTGGCGGATTTTTTTTTTTTTTTTTTTTTTTTTGCTTCTTGTCAGGCAATTATAGGAGGGAAACTGGGCAATTTTGTCGACACTTTCGTAGCACTTTTTTTTTTAGGAGGAAAGTTATTTCAACATCCGGACTGCTTTATAGTTATGCTTTTTTTTAAGTTGCTGAATAGGAGGGGCCATGGTCCCCTGTGCCCCCTGTCTACGCAAGTGAGTATATCCATGCATAGAGCTAGAGGGAGAGATTTGATCTTGTCATGTTTCTGTGGTTTAATACTTTAAAATGAATTTATTGTCATTTTCTTCTTCAGGGGGATTATTGCCCCCTTACATGGGTCTTGGGAGGACCGACGGATTGACTTTTCCCTACTACCCCACCCCCCCCCCCCTTCTATCGGCCTCCCGTCACCCCCAGCGCAAGGGGAGACGGGAGTAATATCCTATACGTATTCATATCATTGTGGAAATATTTTCGAAGGAAATTTTGGTGGGGGGGGGGTCTCTTTCTTTACACCGTGGCAACCGATATTCCTAAGTAACGTGATCTGCTACACCTCCCCTCCCCGAATGATGTCTACAGATCGGTTTAGTCTGTCATAAGGGAATGAATAATATATTTGAGGCGATATACAATAACATGTTTCCAACGGTATATGAGACAGTGGCGTATGTATGGGGGCAGAGGGGGCACGTGCCCCGGGCGGCACTTGAAGGGGGGGGGGGCGCCAAAAACGCAAAAGAGAGAAAGAAAAGGGCGAGAAATACAATAAATGTTACGGTCTTTTAGGGTTATTTTCGCCTCAGTCAAGGACAAAAGGCGTAAGAAATTGTGTTTTATAGGGATTGTAATGCGGAAACTTTCTAAAACTCGGTCGCTTCGCTCCCTCGCATAATTACGTTCAAATTCCATTTGACTCTAGTTGCTTTGCCCCCCCCCCCCCCGTTCCCCGCATTAGGCAGGAGCTTGTTAAATTTTGCGCCCCCATGTGGGATATAAGTGCATAAAAAGCACTTTCAAGGTAGGCCTATAGAACATTCGAAAGAAATCATAAATTTGCCTTGCAATTGCCTTACTAAATTCCTCAAATGTATTTCTTCAGGGATTTCATTTATTTTGCTCCCCCAAAATAGGAATGTTCAAAATTTCAACAAAAAAATCTATTGCTAGGTCGCTGTATTCCCTTGGATTTTTTTTTTTTTTTTTGGTAAAGGTAGGATACATAAGAAATTTCAATTTGAGGGGGGGGGGGGGGGAATCTGCCGCTCGGTCGCGTTGCTCCCTCGCTTATACAATAACCTCGGGTTATGTGCATCAAAACTCACTTTCACGTAGTGTCATCATTTCTAAATAAAAAACGCTCATTAATCTGAGTTTAGGCATGGGGGGGGGGGGGGGCGCAGATTTGATAGTTTGCCCCGGGCGCCAGAATATATACCTAGATACGCCACTGGTATGAGGGCCATTTTCCCCTTTCATGTCTCTGTCGTTGTTGATAATATAATGACTTATACGACAGCCACCCAAATGTGCGGTTACGTAAACACTAACCCTAAACCCTAACCCCAACCCTAACTCTATACATTGTTTTCATGTTGGATGGCTGTCGTAAAAGGAAGTTTACTCTAATATGCTTCCATGATATAAGTAAAAAGTAGAAATAAATCAAATTGATTATAAAGTCCTAAAATATGAAGTGGCCGATTTCTTTTTTTTTTTTTTTTTTTTATACATATAACAGTTATAATTATGTTCCTGCCCTTCACCCCTTCACCACCAAATATAAATGAATAAGTTAATTAATTAATTAAAAAATAAATAGATTTAAAAAAATGTAAAACCTGTTGAAGGTTCAATTTAGAAAGTAATGGAATTCTTACATAAATGAAAGTTCCAATTAAGGAGCCGAATTTTCACAAATAAAGGGCAGATAAGTTTACGGGCTTCTGAATCGATCCGAATCGATCGCGACGACCGCCCCAGGGAATGTCTCATTGAGACCTGTACATTATCCACGTAAATCACTTGCTGAATTAAAAAGCAGATTGAAGTAGGGGCAGATTTTGATACCCTAAACAGGGAAACCCGTCTATCTCTGATTTTTATACCATTAACGGCGATTTATATCTTGCTTGGTATGTTACATCCTATATATTTGAGGATTAGGCCTACATCATCATCATAGATTTTAGCCAAAAAGGAACCGTAAAAGAAATGTAACCTAATTTGGAGCACATTACCGAACTGTACCCCCCCCCCCCCTCCTTCCGCGGATCTTCTTCTTATCAGTCTCTGAATTTGATACCCTTTTTATTGATTTTGCTCTTTTAGTACCCTAAACGCGTTACCCGGGTTATGCACTTATTGCTGAAAAGGTACCCTTTTTATCTGTTTGCATGAGGATGATGTACCGGCCTCAATGAGACATTCCCCCCCCCCCCCCCTCCCCGGCGACCACCGTGAAACCATAAAGTTACATGTGTGTATGTATAACTCTATGCGTTGTGCGAACGAATAACATGTGTTATTTTCATCATTCATTTATCGATTGTGCCCCCCCCTTTTTTTTTGCTTGTCAGAGAATTATGGATTATGGAGGGAAACTGGACCCCCATACCCCCCCCCCCCCCCCCCGGGCGAATTGTGGAGGTCTGGCGATTTTTTATTTTTTTTTGCCGCCCCTGGGCCCTCTTGCATAAAAGTTGCGATTAAACACAACTAAAAATATTAAACGAAAGTCCCAAATGCGCGATCCTAATTGGTTGAAAATCAAGTTGCGTTTAATTTTTTGAGTTGCGATTAAACGCAAAGTTCTTTTTTATGCAATAGGCAATAGGGCCCAGGTCCTATTATTATAAAGCCCGACTTTTTAGCACGTGATTGATTTAGCACGCAAAATTCTCAAGCGTAGGTACGGTACATGTACCGCGAATAATTCATTAAAAAAAAAAATTTAGCATAGAAAAATAGAATGGTAGCTACATGTAGCTAGCTAGCGGAGTAGTGGAGTCGACTTTCGAGATTTGTAAGTTTGAACCATTATTTATTTTCCCACGAATTATGCATGTAAATGAAGTAGAATAATACATCCATTATGATATGCGGTGTTCGTTGCATCATTTTAAGTTTCAAAACAGTTGTAAAAAAGACGAACGCGTCTCTGCGAAGTGCCATTGCCAGTGCCAAGCCCCCCCAAGGCTGCAAGGGCCAAGCCCAATCATCCGATGCCGATGGCAATGCCAGGCAGCTGCCAGGCAGTGCCGCGGTCATACACAGCATGAAGCTGCAGCTCCAAATTCCTTCGGCTAGCAGTACCGCCACTACCGGTAATAATCATGATAATATATTTTAGGCAGTGTATACAGCCACACGCATGTGTCTCTACCATACGTGGCTGTATCCACCACATCAGCAAGCAATGGTCATATGGCATTAGGAAATATACATTGAAAGGGGATCCATGAGGGGATCCAAAGTACAAACAGGAATGACTAGAAATCAGACAGGGATTGAGGACAAAACACCTTATCTGGCGACCACAACATCCGAACCACGATCCGATGTCAAGTCTCAAGACAAGTTTTCATCCATCTTTTTCCGCGCCGATCCCGATCACAAATCACGATCATATCGGTATCGGCATGTCAATAACAATCCTTACACTCTCCCCCACCAAAAATACCCTCTGCTCTGGGTTTTTTTTTCTTTTTTTTTCTTTTTTTTTCTCCTTTAGTTTAAACACTACTAATCTTGCATGGCAACAAACCAAGTCAAATAATAAAGGAATAGCCTATAGCCTACATGTAGAAAAAGGAATATACATGTAGAAAAAGGAATAACACTGCCGTCAAGCCTGACTTGAGGACAATTTGCATACAATTAAAGTACTAGGGCCTATAGCCAGCCTTTCTAAGTACATGCACATGTATACATTTTGGTGCTTTTTCCGTCGTTTGTTTTGTTCAACACGCCTCCTTTTTTTTTTTTTTTTGCACATCGCGAGCATCAGCGCTAAGCATTAACAAGAAAATCTCCAAAACAAGTTGTCTGTCCAACCTCCAAACGCATATACAGGTATGGCTAGAGTGCCCAAGTCTGCGCACACGCGTAACTGCGCGATTCTAATAAAACAAAACACGCAACGAACACAAACATTTCATTTTTATCACAGCGATAGGTATTCATGCAAAAAACGAGTCAAAATATTGAAAAAAGGTCTTATTTCATGCATTTCATTCACAAGCCTCAAAATGTTGTCGTTCACGTAAAAACTCCCGAACTGCGTGTAAAATGAATGAGTGCGCAGACATGGGCACCATTGTTTTTTTCAATGTTGAAATGACACGGCCGCCGTTTCTTGCGTAAATGTTATTGTTCTTGTTCGAATTTTGACTAGAATTTTTGCAAACTTACTCTTTAGAATATCAGGAATAATATAAAATTAAGCTTTGGATGGATATTAAAGAAATTCTTGTGAATTTCAGGTCAAAATCTTAGGTGCGCAGACATAGGGCTCCCCATCATACATACGCACATTGTCAAACATTTTAAATGCAACAAAGTAACACAAACACCAGCACAGCTGAGTGTTTTGGGTTTTTTTTTTTTTCTTAAACACACCTACAAAAAGATGCAATCAGCCACAATGGCCATAAACTGTTCAGCAGTTTTGGTGAGTTTTGGTAGGTAAAAATGACAAACAGTTGTTCCATCTATTCAAGTCAGTCATGCTGTATACCAAGGAAATATGCAGGAGCAAAAAACAAACTTGCATATAAAAGTGTGAGCTGTGGAGTACACATGGTTGGCAGCTACATGTACAGTGATAACTTTAAAATAAACACTGATCTGTCACATAAGAAGATCCACAGGGAACCACAAGTTACTAAACAGATCCAGATTTCTACAAATTCTAAATGCATGAAATACACTGATAATGGATGCAATGCATTTGCCATATTAATAAACTAGTCATCAACATTTTCAAAGAATGCTCAATTCCACATGAGCTAGGAATACCGCACGTTCATATGTCGCAAGAGAAAACAACAACCTATAATACCAGTTATAATAATAGTCCGTCGATCGTCTACTTAAGAGTCCACAACAATAATACTTTCCAGCAAAGCGTCCATTTATATTTCTATCGTGATCCATAGCTGACTGTGACAGTTCTGGTTTTTTTACATAAACGTATTCTTGTTTAGTCTATTATCTCAAGTCGCAAACTTCCAAGTCCAATCTTGATCCAAAATGTAGTATAAACTACAATTTATAACAGTGTAGACAAAAAAATGTGATGTCAATGTCCAAAGAAATTAGCACATTTTCAGTTGGTCCACATGAACAACGCGGGTCACCATCTTGTTGGCCACATTTATCACAAGGAAATTCACCGGTGTCAGTTTTCTTTGTACGACAAACGGCCCAGTCCATCGCGGTGCTAGTTTAGCTGAGAAGTTCTTTCTCGCATTCGATAGAGGGTAAGTCTTCACCATGACTTTGTCTCCTTCACTGATTCGGCATCCATCACGATTCTGGTCGTAATATCGTTTGGAGCTATTGACAGCACGTTGACGATTGTCCGCTATTTCCCCTTGGGTGGGAATGTTCTTGTTCCCCTCAGTTTGCAGGCGGTTAGTCAAAGGTGAAGCTAAGCGTCGTCCAAACATAACTACGGATGGTTCTACACCCAGGGTGTCATGACTACTGCTATTGAGGGCAAAAGCGAGTTCCGCGAGGTGAACATCCCATTGTCGATGGTCAGATCCTGTGTAGGCTTGGAGCATGGCCTTGAGGTTACGGTTCACCCTTTCCACCCAGTTCGTTTGAGGGTGATACGGCGTGATGAAGATCTGCTCGATCCCCCAGTCTGCACAGACAGCTTGTAGAGCCTTTCCTCTGAATTGGGGGCCATTGTCCGACAGCAGGGCTCCTGGAGGTCCATATCTACAGAACAGCTCCCTCACTAGAGTGGTTGCCACTGATTGGCTGGTAGCTGACTTCAAAGGCAGAATCTCCACAAACTTTGAGAAATGGTCGACAGCCACCAGGATATACTCATGCCCAGCATACGACTTTGGCAAAGGGCCCATGAGATCTACACCAACCTTTTCCCAGGGCCTTGAGGAGGTACTAGACAACATTTTTCCTTGACGTCTCTGGTAAGAAGGCTTTGTTTCAAGACAAACCTTACAACTACGAATAAAGCTTCTGACAGACTGTGACATACCATTCCACCATAGACCCATTGACTTCAACCTGTTCAGTGTCTTCCTTCTCCCAAGATGCCCAGCTATTGGCTTGCAATGGCACTCAACTAACACTGCCTTCTGAAGGGCCTTGGGGATAGCTACACAATCATTCTTATACAACACCATGTCTTTCAAACTGAAAGCTGAAATCTTCTGAACAGGGCCTTGACCCTCATCCACGCCATTCTTTTGCTTTTCAAGGATCTGAATCACCGGCAATAACTTTGGGTCACTCCTTTGAGCTCTCAAGACAGAATCCTTCGTCAGATCCAAAGGAAGGACAACTTCCTCTGCAGCCTCAGACTCGCTAACACAAGATGGGCAAGAGTACCTGTCTACATCCTCGGCCTCCTGAGAACCAATATGGACGCAGACCTGGTGATACCACTGATCACAATCATCACACTGTATCCAATCAACCAACTCGTCATCCGGGACAATGCATCCACTGGCAGCACAACAGTCATTGTCATGCCTGTCACCTTCCTGATTCAACAACACCCTACTTACAACTCCAACCATGGGGGCAACATCACCCTCAGGAATCCTAGATAATGCATCCGGGACATGATGCTGTTTTCCAGGCCTATATATTACCTGAAACCGAAAATCCTGAAGTCTCAGAATCCAACGTGCCAGTCGCCCATTCTGCTTCTTCTTCCGAAACAGCCAGCAGAGTGCCTGGTGGTCAGTTATAACACGACACTCTCTACCTTCCAGATATGGCCGCCATTTCTCTAGGGCCCATACCACAGCCAAACATTCCTTCTCCGTAGTACTATAATTTCTCTCTGCAGCAGACAGAGACCGACTTGCATAGGCGATAGTTCGGATCCCAGACTGTTGCTGCTGGGTCAGGACTGCACCAATCCCGACATTGCTGGCATCGGTGTGCACAGCAAACCTGGATTCCTCATCAGGGTAGCCTAGTATTGGCTCTGTGAGGAGTCTCTCCTTCAGGATCCGAAATGCATGGGTGCAGTCAGCAGTCCAATTCCATGGAACACCCTTCTTCTTCAGCCCATGAAGGGGTGCCGCAGCATCTGAGAAACCAGGGATGAATTTCTGATACCAGCCAACCAACCCAAGGAACCTCTCTAGTTCCTTGATCGACCTCGGTTCAGGATAGTTGACAATGGTGGATACCTTCTCGGGATCCATCTTGAGTCCATCTGAGCTGACAACATGGCCAAGATATTTCATTTCTTGGCAAGCAAACTGACATTTCTCAGCATTTACTGTCAGTCCTGCTTGTCGTAAGCGGCAAAAGATCTCTCGAAGATCTAAGATGTGCTGTTCAATATCCGGAGAGAAACACACAATGTCATCCAAGTAGACATAACAATTCCGTCCTATTAGGCCATCAAGTACCTTGGACATCAGCCGTTGAAAACTGGCTGGACCATTCACAACACCGAAAGGAAGGACCTTGAAGTGAAACAGACCTCTATGACAAACAAAAGCAGTCTTCTCCACATCCTCACCTGCAACACTCATCTGCCAGTATCCACTGCGCAGATCCAATGACGAGAATACTGAGGCACCATGCAGGGAGCTTAAAATGTCATCCACCGTAGGCATGGGGAAGGCATCAACCCTTGTCACCATGTTCAACTTCCGATAATCCACACACATCCTATATTTCCCATTCTTCTTAGGAACCATCACTACGGGAGCAGCCCAAGGGGAGTCTGAAGGCTCAATCTTCCCCAGGTTCAGAAGCTTATCCAACTCTTCATCAAGAGCTTGTCTTTTCTCAGGGCTCACCTTGTAAGGATGAGAACGGACGGGAGAAGCCTCTCCCACATCAATTTGATGAGTAGCCATGTCTGTATGACCAGGTACTTCACTAAATACATCTGGGAAGTCCTGGAAGACCTGATCTAACTTCTGTCTATTCACTTCAGTTAGGTCAAGTTTCGTCATCTCCTCCTTTGCTTGGAGATGACCCTCAATCTCCTCTCCAACCTGTGACATACCCTGCCCTCCATTCAAAGAGAACCTAACTGGCTGCTCACTGGCCCCATTGCTGCCTGTGCTGAAACTACCATTGCCAAAATCTATGACAAGTTTCACCTGCTCTGCAAAATCCACACCAAGGAGGACAGGTACTGGGAGCCTACAAACCACATGAAACTCAACGGTCGCAATGCTGCCCCCTAGACCCACTTGAAGGGACACTAAACCTTCAGGCACTAACTCTGTTTCGTTAATCATGCCTAACACCCCCTCGGGTTCACGATTAACCTTTGCCCCTAACTCTTTACACAATTCATAGGTGACCAGGGATACCTCCGACCCCGAGTCTAGCAGGGCTCGGGTCTTCACAACTCTGTCCTCCTGACCATGAATAACAACATCTGCAGTTGTAACATCACTCTTATTCTTTGCAATGAAATTGATCTTCGGTGACGGTTCTTGAGCAGGGCCTTGGGAAGGTACCTGTTGAGGACCCAATCCCGGTGGTACCGGACAGTTTGCAATTCTGTGTCCGAGCTGACCACATCGGTAGCAAGCAGCATTGAAAGACCTACGTCCTGTAGATGCACTGCTTGTACCTGTTCGTCTACGAGTGGAGGGATCACCTCCCGAGGCGGCGCTATGCATGTATGTATTTGCCCCTCTCTGAATAACCAACTCATCTGCCTTGCGAGCTAGTGCAATAAGGGATGTTGCTTGGAGCTCCCTGAGTTTTAGTCTCAACACCTCATCTGAAACTCTTTCCAGGAATTGGTCAATCATAACCAAATTCAACCCCTTACTGACCTCAGGCATCTCTACCATTTGCTGAGGTATTTCTATCCACTTCAAGAAATAGTCTTGTAATTTGTTTGCAAATTCTTCGAATGTCTCATTTGCCTTCTTGTTTTCTGTTTTGAATTTAATGCGGTATGCCTCAGGGGTGAGGTGGTACCGTCTTCTAATTGCCTGAACAACATCATCATAATTATCTTGCTCCTTGGCACTAAGAGCATGGAATGCCTGTTGAGCCCGTCCAGTGAGGTATGGCTCCAACAGTCTAGACCATTCACTCTTTGGCTGGTTTGCTGCAAGGACCAGTCGTTCAAAAGTGCTAAGGTAGCACACAATATCATCATCATTGCTCAGCTGATGTAATCCTTTTAATGGAGGACCAGTTTGTGCAGCACTACTAACTGTGGCAGACAGTATGGATTTGCACAATTTCTCAGTCTCATGATGATGAGACTCTTCAAGTTGTTTCATAACCCGCAAAAGGTCATCCACACCCACACCAGTACTCTGAGTCTGAGGCTCATCCTCAACCAGCTTTGGCAAATCACACAAACATGAGATGCGCTCTTGCTTGGTCTTTACTGCATTTGTATCGATATGGTTTAATTCACACAAGTGCGCTATGTGCTCAGCTGTGAATCTGCTGAGGTATGCTGATCTGTCTGCCATGTTTAATAATCCTAACTTGTTCCGAATTACGTTAAATCTAAGGACAAATTTTGCTTTTAATTTTAGTCTATTATTATTGAATGCTAATTATTGCTTGCTTATTAATCTTTCGCCATGTAACGCGTAATTCCCACCTTAAATTTAATTACTTATTTATTTACATTAATGTTTATTGTTTGGAGCTTAGATTATCTGTATATTTATTTTTTATTTCTTTATGTATCTTATGGTTATTATTATAACAGACTTGATTATTTGGCTATTATTAATTTACAGAATTAGCAACACTACTCAAGACAAGTTCCAGGGTAAGAAAACAATAACCAGCCACGGCACAACCACTCCAATCAAATCAAACTTCTGACCAACTGTCAATTGTAATTGTACTGTCATGATTGACTGTAGCAGTGTACTACTAGTACTACGAGGACACACAGGCCAGTTATAATTCCTGACAGTTCAACTCTAAAATCTAATACAATACCAATCACAATCTACATGTAGATATAGATTCATTCTTCAATTCCTGAAGATCTACTCTCATCAGAGTCAGACATGCAATTAGTGCAACGTAGCACTCCCAGTTACACCATGTCATAAATAACCACCGTAAAAATGAGTACTTGGGGCAACGGTACATCTACCGTGAAGTTACTCACACAGACACAGTCACACATGTGCAACGAAAGTCACAGAAAATGTCTCACAAACCTTAGATTTTCTTCCATTCCATAGTACAAAAAATCCTGCCGATTACGCCACTGAAAGGGGATCCAAAGTACAAACAGGAATGACTAGAAATCAGACAGGGATTGAGGACAAAACACCTTTAATCTGGCGACCACAACATCCGAACCACGATCCGATGTCAAGACAAGTTTTCATCCATCTTTTTCCGCGCCGATCCCGATCACAAATCACGATCATATCGGTATCGGCTTGACAATAACAATCCTTACAACATGTGTGTATACTATAGTATTGGGGATACCATGGAATTTTGGATACAGATGTAATTTTGTTTCAAATGGAGGTTTTTGTGGGCAAACTGATACTTATCCTTAGGTTTCAGTCTATATATATTAATTTATAAGTTCGTTAAGATACAAAATGTAGAAAGTTATGAAAACTTACATTTACAGCCTTCCTTTTCCATTCCAACTTGTCACAGAGACATCCATCCGTATGACGACTGCTCTCAAGTCTCAATATGTTGCGCACTAGTGAGGCCGCTCTATATGGTTACGCACCATAGATACGTACACAGAATGTTACGCACACAAGCTATACGGACAAGGTCGATATTAGTTATTACAACGACGGGTGGCCGTTCTCTCCCAAAGACTTTTTCAATTATTGCTCCTCGCCGTTAAAGCACTTTGCTTAATATCCTTGCACCAGAAGGAATACAGCAGATTGTAGAGAATGCACGATGAGAAGCCTTATCGCTAGACTAAACTCATTAACAACCCCCAAGCTGTCTTAACAACAGGTAAACAACGAGGTGGAGATCGATGAACCGATCGCGCCGGTACCACTACGAGCGCTGAGGGCTCCCTTCATCATAATCGTGAAAAATACAAAATGGATGCTCTGACCGGATCTCGATAGGAGATTTCGCAAAAAATTCCCCCAAATTTCAGGAAACCCTCTTCAAAGGTCACAAAACAAACTGGTAAGTTTTAATCATCTATTATTCACCATAATTAGCTAAGTTTCATTAGATTTCTATGTAAGGTTTTCACTTAAATATAGCCAAAATTGCACAGTGATGCATATTAGTACCGTACTGACTATTGCCTGCGTTCCTACACAGTCGGCAATGGCGTGTGCCTATGAGTGGTATCCACCGTGCGGCCGGAGGATACAGCCACATGCGTCTAAAAGTCTCTGCACAGCGCATAGGCACATGGCAAGTGCGTAGCATGCACGAGCGATGTGTATATTTATGCAACGGTACATGTTGCAAAACTTCATCATGAAGGTTTTTATCTCTTGAATTTCACTGACATACAAACAATATTTTTACTTCATTGTCATCAGGTGGCAATGAAGTAAAAATATTGTTTGTATATTTTTCTATGTCAGTGAATTTCAAGAGATAAAACCTTCATGATGAAGTTTTGCAACATGTACCGTTGCATAAATACATGTATACACATTGCTCATGCTATGCACTTGCCACGTGCCGCGCCGCTGCGCAGAGTCTAAGTAGACGCGTGTGGCTATATCCTCAGGCCGGGCGATAGATACAGCCACACGCGTGTGGCCGTATGGTAGTGACACACGCGTGTGGCTGTATACACTGCCTATATATACCGGTAATGATCAGATCACAACTCTCAATCTTAGCCGAACATATCCTGCTCAAACCAGACTTGTCTGTCACCATTAACACCACAATAGCTACCTGCCAGCTCTGTCTGAAAGTGAAAGAAGATGAAGATTTTTACAACTCATTTTTAATTTTAATTGTGTCATGTCATTGTCATGTGCCCACCTATCATCATCATGATGCACAACAACAACAACAAAAGTATGATGACCATGCATGATGACAACAACAATGATGCGCCACAGGCTAGACTTTTTTTGGCTGTGTATACCGCCACACGCGTGTGTCTCTAACTTACAAAAGTTACAGCCCCGTCGGAGGATACAGCCACACGCGTCGAGCATGCAAAATCGAAAAGTAATAATAATATTCCACTTAGACCGAAAAATCAGTCTATTTCGTTCGGGGATATGCTCAGTCTATTTCGTTCGGGGATATGCTCCGCTGAGACTACGTCTGGCTTCACGGAATCCCTCTCCTAAATAAACCTCCAAGACGGAAAATGTTATAAAACTCCTCCAAACAGACAGATTTTTCTGTCTATATTCTACTCTCTCTTTCCATTCCCCTCTCCTTCATCTCTTCCACTCTCGATTCATTATAGTCATCAAACTAACCATTTTTGTCTTGTCCGCTGCTGGAATTGAACCTGGTACCTCAAGATCTGCAGACCAGCGTCGTATTGATCGCGCCACAAAGGCAAGTTGGCAGCTGACTGTATTTCTGGCATTAAATATGTGCGCGCCTCTTGACGGAATAAACCGTATTAATTGACGTGTGTGGGTGTATCCTCCGATCGGGCTGAGGATAGAAATTTGTACTTATACTTAAAGAGAATTACTGTAACTATCTAGCAGGCTCTTTGATTTTACGATTTAACGATTGTTTCGATGAAAAAAATGGAATTTCCTCGCCGAGCCTATCTTTTCCCTGTGCTGTACCGTTGATTCAATTGACTCGATCGCACTGTGTGATTGAGTCAGCGACGGTATACGGTACATGACACACAGTGCGATCGAGTCATTTGAATCGACGGTACAGTACAGGGAAAAGATCGGCTCGGCGAGGAAATTCCATTTTTTTCATAGAAACAATCATTAATTCGTAAAATCACAGAGCCTGCTAGATAGTTACAGTAATACTCTTGAAGTGTAAGTACAAATTTCTATCTTACCTGCCGAAATTAAGCGATGGGATTAGCCATAAAATGGGCGAGGTCGACTTTGGATAGTTGTACCTGGGGCGCGTTGGAGCTCCCTGGGGTTAGTAAATGGCCAGTGTAACATGTACATGTACACCTCCTTGGACCGATTCACAGCCGAGTCCTCACACTTGCGATACAACATTACATATTAAAAAGATGGGTTTTAAGTAAGGTCTTAAACTGATAGGGAGTCAGTGCTCTGAATGTGCGCTGGTAATTTATTCCAAAGGATAGGGGCAATTACGGAGAAAGCTCAATCACCATAATTAGTGGAAGTACGGGGGCCAGGAATTAACTGCAAAGTTGCTGATGATCGAAGGGGTCTTAGAATCCGTAACTCTTCCCTCTCCTCTAATTAAGCAAATTGATTATTCTACGACTGATGTACTGATGCACATACACTACATTTACCTGCAGCATTCTACTGCTGATCTCTGGTAAAAGCGGAGGAAGAGGAAGAGGAAGGAGGAGGAGGAGGAGGAAGGAGGAAGAAGAAGGAAGAAAAAGAAGAGGAGGAGGAGCCGGTGTACCACAAGTGCTCAGCATCCCCCTGTCCCCCCTGCGCAGATAACACAATTTGCTGGATCTGAGTGCCTCAGCTCATCTGCGCAGGAGATACAATTTGCTGGAGCCGAGTGCCTGCCCTAAGTTAGAGCTACCTGTCCCCTTCCCTTCACACAGGAGAAGTAGTGGGAATTAACCCACTTGATTAAGGGAAACGATACTGATGGCGCGCAGCGAAAGGGGGACGCGCTGCTCTAGGCTGATCATAGGGTGCACGCATAGCACTATGGGGAGATGCACAGCCCTGGGAAGGGGGGGGGGGGCGGATGGGCACCGAGTCCTGTTACAACGGGCATGAAGGCAGAACTCATACAACTGCAAGGACAGGTTCATCATCATCAATCCAGTTTTGATCCGGGTATATTCACCGTTGACGGGGGTGGCCGGATTTACCTCACTTTGTAGCAATCTTTCTCACACCCGCCCTCCATCTCGCACGATTCATGGCATCCTCCCTCCTCAAACCAACTCCACTACACTCCTCCTCAACCTGTTTTCTCCATGTTTTCCTCGGTCGTCCTCGCTTCCTCGGGCCCTTCACTTCATACTCCAGAGCTTTTCTCAAAATGTGCCCGTCCTCCCTTCTCAGCACATGCCCATACCATCTCACTCCATTTGCTTTTGCCATCTGAGCCACTGATTCTTCCAGTCCTAACATCTCCAACAAGTCCTTGCTCCTTTTTCTATCCATTAGTTTCACTCCACACATTGCTCTCACCATTGCTCTCTCAGTCCTTGTCAAGATCGCCAGCTCATTCCAACCTCAACACCATGTCTCACTCCCATATAACATCACTGGTCTTACACAGCTGTGATAGACCATTCCCTTCACCTTCAACGAGCACCTTTTTGAGTTCAACAGCTCTCCACATTCCCTGAACATGATCCAACCAAATCTTGTTCTTGCTGTGACAGCTGCCTCGCAACCACCACCTGCGTTCACTCTATCCCCCAGAGAACAAAAGCTACTCACTGTTTCGCTCATGGCACAACTTCTCCATAGGTTCCACGCACCCTCCAGCACACTTCCTACATTTACTACACATAAAATCTCTCCCTAGCCTTGGGGTCACCCTCCTTACTTTGGCACACCTTCCATGGATCCATTTCCTACATTTCACACACATCACAGAATTTGCCATTACCCTCTTCCCACATATGCCACATGGATCTATCTTACTCGCAGACATTTCGCCTTCTGCCCCGCTAACTACCACCTTCGTCTTTCCCAGGTTCACCTTCAGCCCCTTGCTTTCAAATGCTTCCTTCCATTTCCAGAACTTCTCTCTCAATCCCTCTGTCTCACTCAACAGAACCAAGTCATCCGCGTACAACATCTCAGTCATCAGACCTTCTCTCACACTCTCCGTAACCACATCAACCACAATTGCAAAGATCAGGGGTGATAGCACTGATCCTTGCATGGTGTACACCAACTTTCACCTCAAACTCTTCAGACAGCCCTAACCCAACTCTAACTCTTGTCTTTGCTCCATCATACAAACTCATCACTGCTCTTACTATTACCTCTGGTATGCCTCTCTTCCTCATTGCCCACTCCATTACCTTCCTCGGGACCCTGTCAAATGCCTTCTCCAGATCAACAAAACATACAACTTTTTTGCCTTATCTCGGTACTCCTGCAACCTCCTTAGAATGAACACTGCATCTATTGTTCCTTTACCTGGCATACATTGTAAAGCCAAACTGCATCTCGTCCACTGTTACCATACTACATATTCTCTTCTCCAGCACTCTTTCTACAATCTTCATTGCATGCTCTAATAACTCCCCTATATGCCCCACAATTCATTGCATCCCCTTTTCCCTTAAAAATCGGAACTACAATACTCTGCACCCACTCATCTGATATTCCTCTATCATCCAGCACAGCCTGTCACAACTCCATCATCACATCAATCCCAGTCTCTCCACTCGCCAATATCATTTCAACACTTACCTCCGAGGGTCCAGTAGCCTTTCCTGCCTTCATTTCCCCCAACGCCTTCACCAATTCCTCCCGACTTACTCGCTCAACCGGCCCTTCCACCAAGTCTGCCTCCACTTTCTGATCCCACTCATTCTCCTCATTCATAATTCTCTCCATATGCTCTTTCCAGACTTTCCCTCTATCTTTCTCACTAAAATTCAATCTTCCGTCACTACCTCTCATACATCTTCCTCCTTCAACATCTTTCCCATCTTTTTTCATTGACTTCACAAGCTTAAATACCTTGTTTGGTTTCTCACCTAGCTCTCTTAACTCTGCTCAGCCTCCTCCAGGTTAATAATAATATTGGATAACCTCGCACTCCAGCTTCATCAAACCTCGGAAAATTGCCTCCCATAGACATGAAAATAGAAACTACAACAAAGGCGAAAAACAAAGCCTATCAACCTTCCAACAGGCAAGCTGACATTGAACATCAAGCCATACAGCGGAGGCAATCTCCACTATGGAGCGACAAGTAAACAAAGAAATCAGTGGGCAAGATTCATCCATTTCCACGTATGGTGACCCTTGCAAACTACCCTTGGAGTTTGCTAAAATATTCCTCTTTCAGCTCATCTGACCACTTCAACGATCAGATCATGTGAAATGTGAACAAAATTTATGGCGACATCGATGTGGACTAACAATTGTACTTACCATTAACGTGTAGCTTTCATTGTGCGATTAGCATTACAAAGACAGCAGGATCGGCACGGAGTGTGCGCTGTAGCAGTGCATCGCTGAGCGGTTCCAACGCTGCATGCTAAATTTAATTGTGCTATTAGTGAGCTTTCGAATGTGTGGACTTGAACGCCGTCTTAGATCTTCCCAGCTTTGGGTTAGCTGCATACCGCGCTTTGTGCAAGAACGGCTCACCTGTCCACTGGCTTCTCCCTCTGCCACTAGTCAGATCTAGTCAAACATGGTTTTGCCCTCTTCTCTAAAATGTGAACCTCGCTTCACCCATTGTTAGCTTTATGCTTCACCTACTTTGTATGCAGTCAACACAAAGCAGTCCATTGTCACTGGGAGGAGCTCGGACGGCGTTCCAGTTGACACACCCGAAAACTCCTTAATACCTCACACTGTCGCATGCATAGACGGCAGTAAATATATGTGCAAGATTTTATCACAATTAAATTTAGCATGCTGGAACCGCTCAGCGATGCACTGCCTTGTACTCTGTTCATGTACAGCGCACATTCCATGCCAATCTCGACGTCTTTGTAACGCTATTAAATCGCACAGCGAAAGCTAGAAGTGAACAGTAAGTAAAGCCACATCGATGTCACCATAAAATGTATTTTTTTCATAATTCTCATGATCCAAACCTTGAAGTGGTCGGATAAGCTGAAAGACGAATATTTTAGCAAACTCTGAGGGTGGTTTGCAAGGTTCACCATATATACGTGGAAATGGGTGAATCTTGCCCACTGATTTCTTTTTTTACTTGTCGCTCCGTAGGGGAGATTGCCTCCCGTGTATGGCTAGATGTTCAATGTCAAATTTTATAAAACATCAAGCCCGTATGGCAGGCAGTTTTGGGTTACCTCGCAGTGCCAGTGCATTCTACCCTGCACCCGGTCCTTTGAGAAAGACATCAACAAATAGCTACATTCTAATAGCAACTAACAAAAATTGCTATAAATATTCTTTCATACCCTCTTCAGTTATTATGCTTATAGACTATAAGGATAATCTACCAAATACTGTAGGCCAAATCTGATTTTAAAGGGCAATCCAACCGTTAATAACTTGATTTATGTGAAAGCTTAAAAATCAGAGAAGCAAATTGGTCAAAGTTTGAACAAAATCTGACAGGCAATTAAGAAATTTATGATTAAAAAAAAAGTCGTAATCAGTATAGATGTATTAGATATGCAGGCGATTCAGACCGGGCATCTTCAGCACTGTCATCTGTTTGGAGCGTTTGAAGGGCGTTAACTACATGTGTTAAAGTATACATGTACAAGTCATGTACATGTATGTGGCTCCAAAAAACGCTACAATGTAAATATTTGCCAGGAGAGGCTCTGGTTGAAAGTTTGGAACCTTAGGGGAAGTGAATAGGACTTTTTTCCTCAGCATCTCATTTGCATGAGTCCCATGTGAATTATTTTTTGTTATATGATCTTTACTATTCTGACATAATTACATATAGATCTAAATTACTATCATGATGTTTTAACTTTTAACTTATTTCTTTTTTTTGCCAGTCACCCTGAAATGACCTCTCTCTTTGGGGTAGACAACTGAATCTGCATGGAGCCTCAGAAAGGACACCCAAGCCATGGGCGGCCCTCCTCTTCACAAGATTACCGTTACCCTCCATCATCTACCCACCATTTCCCGTCTGGTCCTAGCCCATCTTTTCATCATGCTTATACAGCCAGCTTGATTGCAGCAGGTCATCCAGAACAGCAGCAGTCGGCAGCTGTGCTGCAGCAGAGAGATGTCATCACTAGACTTCCTCCCAGAATGGATAACAGAAGTGGGTAGATGTTCTTTGGTCTTACTCTTTCTTTGTCTTTTGAATTTGTCATGGAGCCCACAGCCTGACACCTAATTTTCATACATCTTTTTAACCCTTTCATTACAACTGACCACATTTTGTGGTTTGGCGCTATAACTTTTTATTCAAAGCTCTAAAAAATATATGACATGTGTGAGAAGAAATAGCAAATAGTTCTGCACGCATTACATGTGTATGTCCATTTTTGTTGCATTTTTAATAGCATATTGTGTTTGATGCCAGGAATTTTAAAAACGTGAGTAACCTTTAAAATCCTTAAATTGGCAACCCATTGAGAGGTTCAAAATCATTGTTTTTTTAAAAGATTTTTTCACTTATACCTACATCAGGTTACCAGCAAGCTGACCCGCTCGCTGTTATTCCAGAACACATGGACCCACTGGATCAACAAAGAACGGATGCCTTCAAGAAGCAGGCCCTCACAGCCAACCCCTACTTCTACCATCCCAACTTTGCTGTGACGTCCTCAGTTGCAGTGGATAATATCCAGTCATCTCTAGGAGCACCCAAGGAGTGTCCACCCAACCTGGTCGTAGGGTCTGCAATTGCGATGGACAACGCTCCACCAGAAAACAGCCATGTAGTCCACAATATTGACATGGCCTCTTCGACTTCATCACCAAGCACTTGCACGTCTCTGCAGCCACCGAACAACCCTGAGGCCACAAGCGCCATTGTGGATCTGACAACAAGAACGGATGTTCTCAACACAGAAGTCATCAAGGAACCGTCTACAGCAGAAGCAGCAGAGCTGCTGCGTCTCAAGTATGCTCCGAAGGCTAATTCCCTGATACAGACCCTGCTGCGTAAAGGAGGCCAACTTCCTGACGGACTCAGCTACGATCAGTTCACTGACGATCCTAATGATGTGCGCATCGTTGCCACCAAGCCCATTGAGCAAGGGCAAGTTTATGGACCTCTGAAAGGAAATGTGAAGACTTTGGACTGCCTCCATAATACACAGGCTTGGGAGGTAGGTACAGTGAATGGATTCAATTCGGATGTGATCTCTTCATGATTATTATGATGTCAGTTTGTTACAAATCCCAGCATTTTTAAGAGGAGAATTGGCTTTCTTTGGTTGAATCAGAGAAATTAGAGAAACCAATTGGGGAAAGTTTCAGACAATGCATAAGCAAGTTCAATTTTTTTTAAAAATCAAGATCCCCAATGACATGGGAATTTTAGTGGCAATCCAGTCACAAATGTGTGGTATTTTAACCCTATCAGTGCTGACTTGTCATTTTCATTCACCAGTTGCTTGATCACAGGAAAGGTATATGGTGGTCAATAAAATAGCAGGAAATAGCACACAGAAAAAACGGTAATTTAAATCAGAGAGAACAATAAAAGCGGATTTCCGCTAAAGAGCGGAGGTTTCACAGGCCTCAATATAATTGCAATTTAGAACTTCAAACATGCAAGTACAATGTAAATATATTTGCTGGAGAAATAAATGGAAAACATTGTAGATCAAGGGCTTTTTTTGGGGGGCACTCGTTTTTAGTAGTAGCCCCCTCCCCCTCCATATCAAGGGTCATCTTTTCTCTCTAACTTTCCTTATGTTATTCTTTGTGTTTATCCTTCTCTCTCCCTCTCTTTCTATTTCTACATGTATATTTCCCTAATGTTCTTTGTTTTTATCCTATCGTTTCCTATTTTTAATGCATAATGAACATAGACAGAAAAAATGATAATTTACACAAAGAATAACATAAAGAAAGATAGAAAGGGAAGAAAATGGAAGGAAAAACAAAGATTAACATAAGGAAAGACCTTTCTTAGGTTTCTTTTCTCTTTTATCTCTCTCCCTTTTTCTTGACCCTTGATATGGAGGGGGGGGGGGGGGGGGGTTCTCAGTCGTTTTGGTTCCCCTTCCCCAAACTCTTGCTACTCTTACATGTATCTTACCCACTCTGTTCAATACCTTTAACATTTTTTATGGTTACATTGTCATCTTAAAATGAATATGAATTGATGTCTCTCTTTTCAGCTATGCCTTGACGGAATGGTGGCTGCGTACATTGCCCCCACACCAAGAAAGGAATGGATGGGTTATGTCCGCAACGCTCGTTTCGCTAAAGAGTGCAACCTTGAGGCAGGTCAGGTCTATGGACGGATTCACTTCACAGTGATCAGAAGGATTGAGCCGGATTCTGAACTGAGAGTCTTCTATAGCGATGTTTACAGAGAGAACTGTGGCTTTATGTATGATTTGACTGCCTTGAATTATAATAAAGGTATGCAATGAGCCAGACATCACCCAATCTGTAATTGCTTAGTTATTCATTGAAATTGATAGACATAAGTGTCTATCATTTTCATAGAGAGAACTGGCTTTATGTACTGTAAAAATGAAAATTGCATGCGATTAACTTTTTCGCACTCGGCCAAGTAAGGTGAAATTCATGTTTTTTTAATTTCGTTGACGCGCTAGGTTCATGGGCCATAGAATACATACATACAAAGAATACACACAAATATTCGCGTGTTTTTATATTTGCGTGTTTTTATTTTCGCGCAAAGTGCATGCCGCACGAAAAAGTTTCACATCGCAAAATATTCCACGTTTACAGTATAACTCTGCTGTTTTATATTACAATATAAAGGTAAAGTAAGGCCTAATTCACATACATGGTGCCGCAAACTGGCTCTGAAAAACTGCTCCTGCAAAATAAAATTAGTGCTTGTCATCAGGGGGTAAAGAAGACACAGTTGGGTGCCAAAAAAAGCTGACTACTCATACTATGCTGATATGTGTGTTAAATGTATGGGAAATGTGAAGTGCACTGTGTGTTGAGTAATTTTATTTTCGTTTTTTCCGAAGGTTCATAATTCCGAAGGTTCGTAATTCCGAAACACAAATTTCCCATAGCAGGGGGTTCATAATTCCGAACATTTGATGCATTACTCGAAGGTTCGTAATTCCAAAAATGAAATAGGGTTCGCAATTGCGCAAATGAAAAGGGGTTCATAATTCTGAAAATGCAATAGAGCCTTCCATAACTTTTTGGAATTACGAACCTTCGGACATATGAACCTTCAGAAATATGAACCTTGAGAAAAACGAACCTTTGGAATTATGAACCTTTGGAATTACATGTGTATGAACCTTCAGAAAAACAACCTGTATCGGGTTTATGAGGTGGCTTGCTACATCATGTGAATCAGGCTTTCCCAGAGCAGTTATGACGACAACTGTTATTTAAGCTCCTGAAATCCTTGCATCTGATTGGCTTGAGAGCAAATTTGTCAGTAAAAATCACTGACAAAACACTTGATGAAATGCTCCCCAGGTGGTGTTGGTCTTTTAAACCTAATTAAGGCCTTACATGTATGTGCATCGTATGTTCTTTGATATTTAAGAGATAGTTGAGTTCTGGGAAAGGTGAAAAATAATTTGTGAGCTTTCTGACTCATTTTATGTCAGTTTGGAAATACATCACAGTATAAATGTCTCCTGGAAAGGATTGCTCTTCAAATGCCTTCATATTCGAAATATTATGAGAAATAGCTGAAGTGTTCGGGCTGAAAATGACTAAAATGTTACTTTTTTCAAAATGTATTACTCAGTCTTTTTCTTCCATGAGGACCTATAACAATATGCTATCTCCAATATATTTTGAGTACTGCCCCAAGGGTAAAAGCGCCTCAAAGAAAAACGCAAATTAATGATATTTTTGTGTATGACAAACGGGAGAGTTGTCCACAAAAATGTCACAATCCACTCACCAAATTGCCAATTTGAGATTCGTATAGATGTACCGGCAGTGCTCTCATTTTTCAAACATCCATAATTTTCTTATTCCTTGTCCAATTTCTTTCAAACTTTCACCATATTGTTTTTCTTATTTTTCTGCTTTCACACAAATCATCTATATTACCAAGGTTGGATTGCCCTTTAACTTTATCTTTAACCCTTTGATTACATGTATATTTGATTTTGGAATAACAAAGTTAACAATTTCCATAGATTCCAGCTAAAGCCATCTAGGCTTGGGATTCAACAGCTTAAATGCCAGATGCGATATGTTATATCAATCAAACTATGATTTATACATGTTTCTAGAACCTTGACTATCATAGAAACAAGAAATTATATGCAAGTCATGGTGTCTCTCCTTTTCATAGAAATTCTCAGTTCCATACTTAAGATTACCGTAGTGCTGTAATATCTTGTTTATTTTATTTCTGTTTGTGATCAGTGGTGAATCTGCGAGGGGGGCACGTCAAGGGGGTGCAAAATTGTCTAACCCAGAAAAAAATCTAGATCTAGAACTACTACAAAATTTTGAACATGTGGGACAGAAGTTCATATGTTGCAAACCTGTGATGAAAATGTGCTTAAATGACATATTTTACCGATGCAATCTAGTAGTACTATCCTAAAATGAACAGTATCCAATCATTATAAAATGTAATTATGCATTTAAAAATGTTCTTACAGGCGATGAAAAAACAGAATTTAGTCACAGTAATGCGATCGCGTGACTGCGACTGCAGGACCACTTAGCAACATCATGAAAACCAAAATATTGGAGGTAAGAACAGACTTTTCAAATGTAAAAGTCATGTTTGTGATCAGTGGTGAATCTGCGAGGGGGGCGCGTCAAGGGGGTGCAAAAAAATGTAAGACACAAAGAGAAAGGGGAGAAAAGAAATAAGTTATTATCCACAAAGATGCCCCCTATCCGCAGAGTTAAGTACATTAGAAATAGAGTTTTTGAAATTTTTAAATGTGGAAATTTTCTGGGGCGCAATTTCGTTGTTTGCCCCAGGCACCATAAACCCTAGAAACGAGACTGTCTGTGATTTATACTGAAAGTTGTTTCAAAGTCCACTTTTAGTGTAGGGTTTTACTGGGAGATCGCATCGGTGCAAAATGTGTAATTTAAACACATTTTCTTCACAGATTTTCTACATGTTACCTTCGGTCCCGCATGTGCAGAATTTCATTCGTTCATCTGGTTACACGAAAAATGAAAATGAACAACGTTTTTTGCCACTCTTGGTCGGTTTTCGGACAGGTAAATGTTTCATTACAGCACTACTTTAGATGGCCCCCTCTACCAGTCCAATGCAGTTTAGCTGTATTTGTTTGTAGAGGTCTATGTTTGATACTAACTCATGGCGAGTACTGATTTGAGTTTTGTCCATTTTTATTTTCATACAGACACAGACAGCTTTTCTTGCACCATGTGTAATGTGAAGATTGACAACTCTAAGAGCATGGTGAGACATTACAAGGTCACACACCCTGATGATGGCCTGCAGGAAGAGAAGTCATTGCCCGTGAAAGTTGCAGAGAGACTGAAGCTGCTGAATGCCCAGTGCAAGCTACCCCTGCAGTCTGGAGAAGATGAGGAAGAAGAGGAAGAAACTCCAGAGGATAGCACTGAAGCAACAGAAAAGAACAATGATGGACCATCTCCTACCCCACCAGCTCAGAAGGAACTGTCAAGGAAGAATGTCCCGAGTGTCCAAAGTAACCAGAGTGCGAAGAGGAAAATGCTGGATGAAGGTGATTCTCAGCGTTTCATTTGCCCAACCTGCGGCAAGAACTTTCCCACTCATGGTCGCTTGATGATGCATGAGTCCTTTCACGATGCGGACAATGAAGCTGACAATGGTATGGATGATGATGATTTTGATGACAATGGTGCTGATTATAGTGATGATGAAGGTGGACTTCGTTGTCCTATCTGCGGTTTCACTTTTGATGATTTGGACAAGTTTACCGTTCACAAAAAGAAACATAAGACTCATCGCTTCATGTGCAAGCAGTGTGGGAATCTGTACACCCGCAAGACTTATATGTATCGTCATCAGAGGGAGATTCATGGAGCAGTGCATGTACGCCCCAGGCGCAGCGTAAATGCATTCTTGCAGAACTACACATCATCCAAAGCTCCTCAAGAAAGGTCCATCAATTCTGTACAGTTAAGCAGTGGCAAAGGGTCTGCCACAAAGAATGCAGCAAATCGTTGCAACATCTGCAACTATGTGGCCAGATCGCCGGGATCTCTTAGAGAGCACATGGCGCAGCATCGAGACAAGCCTTATGGGTGTGAGAAATGTGGATGCGTGTACGCAGGAAGGAAACACCTGTATAAACATTTACGTCTGAAGCATGGTGCCTCAAAGGAACGGTTCCTTACGCCCCAGAGGAGGGAGAGTATTTTGAAGTACCTCGAAGAACAGACTGTCCAAGGTGTCAGATGTAAGGAATGTGGATTTACCTGTCGCGACGAGCAATCTTTGGAAGAGCACAGACGAACCCACCGGAACACCAAAAGGGCTCGTAATCGTCTGGCTTTACAAAATGGTGTATGCTGCGATATATGTGGTTTTAAGACAGCATATCAAGAGCTCCTCACTGAACATATGAAGAAGCATGACACTTTACCGTACGGATGCGAGCAATGTGGGAAAAGTTACATGACTAAGAAGTCACTGGTCCGACATAATCATGAGAAGCACGAGGATCAATATTGGGATAATGCTCGTGTAGATCAGAGTATAAGGCGAAGAGCAACCTCAGTGCGTGGAAGACACAAAGATGCGTGCCCTCGATGTGCCTTTTACACTCCTCACAAGGCAGTCCTTCAGAAACACATCACCAGGCATCGTAAATTTCCACATGGATGCATAGAGTGTGGTCATGTGTATACACGCAAGGACTCGTTACGTAGACACCAACGACTTAAGCACCTGCATCTTTTTACCGGACAGGCGGAGGGGTCAAACAAGGATGAAATCTCAGGGCTTCTCCAGAGTGTAACAGTGCCTGAGAATCTTCAAGTCCAGGGAAACAGCTGTCCGAGATGTGGGTTCGAGACACCAGACAAGAACTTCCTGACCGACCATGTCATCCTCCACCTGACCCACCCTCATGGCTGCAACGTGTGCGGCAACGTGTACACCAAGAGCAAGTTCATGATCAGGCACATGCGAGAGAAGCACCCTGAGGCTTTTGGAGGCGATGGTGACGTTGCGCCGAAAGAAGGTGACATAAGTAGTGCCTTGGAAATGGGAGAGGGGGAAAACGAAAGCGGAGATGATGTTGAAGATTATGGGTCAGGATCAGGAGAGGATGACCCGGATGAAATAGACAGAGAGTGTAATGATTATTATGGTGGAGATGATGGAATAGATGGAGAGATGGAGGCTGAAATGGATGAAGGAGAAGAATATTCTGATAAAGATGACAGTGATGGTGATGGAGACGAGTATGATGACGATGACTTGGAAGATGAGGTATAAGCCTGAGAAATTATTTCTACAAAATCACTACAGTTTAAAGATGAGTTGAGTTCTGGTAATGTGAAGCAATTGAGGAAGGCTGATGATTTAGAAAATTGTGTATGCTTTAAAGATTTAGAATCACCAAAATGAGAAGAAACTGGTGACTGAAGTCACATGCACTGCACACAGAAATGTGCATATGGGATCACACACACATACAGAATATAACATGAAAGTATGGTCCAGACAGTTCTGCTTCTCATATATTGTAATATGAGGGAATTTGGAGAGCAATCCAGTTTGGGGGACATTTCTGCTATGATATTCTTCCAAACTGACATAAAAGGAATTAGAAAACACCCAAATTATTTTTCACATTTTATACCAGAACTCATCCTTCTCTTTCACCTTCAATATCTTGACTGTTAATATACTGCTCTTATGTACGTACGTGTATGGATAATTTCTTCTTTGACTCAAATCTAATGGTACTGTCTGCAAACAAATCAGAGCAGGTCAAACTAGGCACATGTAGATCACTTTGTCTGGGCAGATAGAGGGGGAGGGAAAGAACTTTTTGTAAGAACCGCCCCCTCCCCCCGTCATTGAAAATATAGAATTATTCGGCATCAGCTATGCCATGCTGACTGGGGATCACACAAATTTACCCCCTCCCCTCTTTGTAAATCTGGGATCTGCCTCTGAACTGAAAGGTGACCAGTGGGTGGGTGGCTGTAATCGGCTATTACAGAGTCAGTGGTCTGGTGACACAACATTTGCTCCTTTGTCCACATCTCAAATGGTCAAAGGTGAAGGTGAAGGTCATGATTGTTTTTTGTTAACGACAATGTGAAGATTAGGGTTAGGGTTAGGGTTAGGTGTAGGGTTAACATGGCAAAGTTAAAACTGTCCAGGACCCAGTGATCCCGGCACCTGAGTTCCAGACCAGTCGTACCATAAGCCAGTTTACAATTTGTGCATGTGCAGATAAAGGTCATTTGTACTGGGCAAGTGTCTTGTCAGTGATTTTTACTGACAAATTTGCTCTCGGTCACTCAGGTGCAAGGATTTCAGTAGCTTATAACAGTTACTGCACCTTGTCATTGATAAGTTTTATTAAACGGGGCCCAGTATGTCTGATCGGAATGTGGTCAGCTAAAATAAGTGACCGTCTTGCAATCTCCAAATCATAACAATACAGTAGACTGTACAGTAGACCGTATGTTTCCCATTTTTTTTCAACATTTCCATTGACTTGCATGTTTCATGTCGAAATGAAGCTGAGTAAGCTGACCTGCAAATAATTGCTTTTATTTTTAAAAACCCAACTTTAGAACAGGATTGTTCATTCCTAGTATGTATAGAGCTAGTCCGACGAGCCATGATGTGTCAAACATTGTCATGACACATGTATAGGCCTAAGGGTCTCATTTTATGTCTACCAATTTACAAAACTCTGAATATCATTGTAAATCAACTTGCATACATGTAAGTTTTAGTATTTGCCAATGTTTCAAAATGATATTTAGATAGTAATGTGTACTGTACATTATTCTTGTATCTTTTTACGCTTCTGTATTGGTGCTACGTATATACAGTATATACATGTAACCGTGTATTTTTGTATTTTCAAAATACATTTAAGTATGCTTACTGATTTAAATGTGATGTTTGACGTGTTGCGAATAAGTGATTTTTATTCCAGATCTTGTTCCGCAGTTGATGAAGTTGAATGTATTGTACCATACATACATACATGTACATGTAGTACTCATTTTTATTGCAAATTCTGTTCAGTAGAATGCGTAATTGAATGCATAAATACGAAAAATACTCATTTTATTGCAAATCATGTCGGCCAGGCCTCATAACTAAATGCATTTTATTTTTACAGTAAAGTTTATTTTTATCCCATATCCCGTTTTGTAATAGGTGTATGTTTTACATGTAATTTAATGCATTGTACCATAATGCCTCTTTATTGCAGATCATGTTTTTCTGTAGAACATGTAAATTGAATGCATCATGCATTGTGCCAAATGCTTATTTTGATTGCAGTTCTATAAAAGAATGTAAATTAAATGCATTCATGCATTGTACCGAATGCTTTATTTTGATTGCAGATCATGGTGTTCTATAAAATAATGTATAAATTGAATGCATTCATGCGTTGTACCAAATGCTTATTTTGATTGCAGATCATGGAGTTCTAACTTCTATAAAGAACGTGTAATTGAATGCATTCATGCATTGTACCAAATGCTTATTTTGATTGCAGATCATGGTGTTCTATGAAAGAATGTGTAAATTGAATGTATTTTAATTTGCATTTGTACCCAATTGCTTATTTTTATTGCAGATCATATTCTGCAAAGGGTATAATTGAATAAACTGTATCATAAAGCTTGTTTTTAATTGCAACTTCTATTACAACTGGGCATAGACCTGTAACCTGTAATTGGACAACTTCATACATTGGAAATAGCAGAACTCAATAAAACTCAGTATAATATGTATTCATGCCCACTTTTGCTATTAAGAGAACCTTTCAGTGTTTGAATATATTGAGAAACATGTAAAAACTTGGAAATATATGTTTGTACCTTGCCTATATGTAGCTTTAAAAGAATGTCAAAACATGTTGTTGTATATATGTAAAGTGAAAAGAAATTAGGAATTGTATGCTAGTCTCGTTTTCTAGTGATGATAAAGACAAATAACATGAATTCAAAGATTGAATGACATTTAAGGTGCTTAATTTTAAAGATGTTAAAAGACAATGAAGTGCTGAATGAATTTGAAAGCAAGTATGTAATTTCCTTGCACTGAATGGTCTTAGGAGGATATTGATACTTGAAAACAAAATTTTCTTGGAGAAAATTGAAATATGTGGAATATTTTGTTTTAAAAAAATTGAATAAACAGACAGCTCAGTAATGAAATCATAATGACCTTCAAAACATAAAACAGCAATCACAACTTTAATATGAATTGGACTTTTCCAAAACTGTACTGACGTTTTTCTGAATTTTATTATAGTTTTTATTTGAAAGAAATTGATGCCAGGGAGAATTCCCCTTTTAACATCTCTGACATACTCTATTTTGCATGTTCACTATGATATTCAATAATGGTGACCTTGTTTTTTTTCCTAGGCTGACCGACATTTTAATAATGCAGACCCTCAAAGCATGCTTGCCTTTATAATAAGAAGGCATTCATTGTACAACATTTCCATGTTTGCATCTTATGTAATGTATAAATAAAAACTCGACAAGATTGAAAAGTATTTGTGCTCCAGGCATATTCATTAAAGGGATCGACAATCTATGGGCGATTTTTGCTTGGCTGCTCCTTACTCTGGATCAAAGTTCAGCGTTGGCCTTTTGACAAGGCCCTCTGACTTGGCTATTTTTCTCGGCAAGTAAGCTAGTAGTGGCTGCATAACAAGACTAGCCGCCCAGCCCGGTGAATGAGCGATCGAGCGACGCGAGTCCGAGGGCCTTTTGGAACCTGGCCTGTATTTCTTATGTTATCCTTTGTTCCTAGCGAGGATCTGCTACCTTATAGGTAGGAGCCAATCAGCAAACGTATCTTCGCATGACGTCAGCATACATTTGGTATGCAAATCAGCCTTCATCTCGAGCTAGCGCGGCCCGTGCAAGCTACTAGTACATCAATCATGGAAAGCAAGCCCCGCAGATACCGTTGTGATTGGTCGACACGACAATCCTCGGTGGCGTGTTTTAGCATACGAATGTCAACTCGTGAATAATTCATATCGGACGATGGAAACCCAGGTTCCAAAAGGCCTCGCGACTAAAGTCGCTCGATCGCGCGTTCACCCGGGCCGTGTTGATTCTTTTCGTCGCCGGCTAGTCTCATCTCAGGCACAGCATGACGAGGAAAATAGTCACGAGGCCTTGTCAAAAGGCTAAGTTCAGCGCGACTTCAACCAGCTAATACAAGTCCGCGCATTGACCCAAATTTGGGTAAACAAGATCGCGCGTTGTTTATTCCAGTATTTGAATCTCATTGGTCGGTTGCGTATATATAGGATTCGAGCTAAGGATCGTGCTAGGAATTTGGCAATAACATTCCTTCGGTAGCGCACGATTGGACCTGATTGTATCCGAATTTCCCCAAGTCAGGCCAACTGGTCAGGCCCATGGATTGCGACTTGCCACTCCCTTTAACTTTGTTTTCATACAAGAAAATAACTTTTTCTACATCACTGCATGCCTTTCATTGAGGCGTATTGCACTTTTTGATCTAGAGGAAGAAAAACAAAAGAAGCCTCAAATTCACAAAACCTATACATGTTTAAATATCATACACAGTGGAACCTCGTTATAAAGATTACCGTTATAACAACAAATTTTTCAGGTCCCACTTCTTTTTATTCTATTGTTTTTAGCCCTGATATAGCAAGGTTTCGATATAAAGAGGTAATTTACAAAGACTTCAAACTGCATTTCATGGAATAATGTACCATTCCACCTCCTCGTGTGGAGGCGTTTTTTAAAGCGTCCTTAAAATGAATAATACACATTTTTATCATAAATTGACCCCAAATTCATTCGATAATGTTCTTAAATTTGATAGAACGAATTCCTTAAAGTTATCTCACATTAATGTTCGATCTTTGTCTAAAAATTTTGAAGCTTTTAAATTATTGTTTGAAGATTGTATTCATACAAGGTTTGATGTTATTGGTATGTCTGAGGTATGGAATGTGACCAACAAGTCAATATTCGGTATAGAAGGATATTCTCTTGAAGTAAATTGTCGCCCCAGCGATTCAAGAGGAGGGGGAGTTGGAGCATACGTCAGTACATCACTAAAGTACAAGTGTTTGGAATATAGCATTAATCATGCAGAATCCCTTTGGTTAGAAATCAATATTACAGATGATATAAAAGTTACAGTTGGGATAATCTATAGAAAACCTAATACTAATGTGAAGGAATTTCAAGATGGTTTGTTGAGTGTGTTAGAAAAATGTAAAGTAGATCAACGTAAGTGTGCTCTTCTGGGCGACTTCAATATTAATTCTTTGGGTGAAGATGACACTGTCGAGGAGTTTCTCACATCATTACAATGCATAGGATTGGATCAATTGATTCAATCACCAACAAGGGTAACAAAAGATTCCTCTACATTATTAGATCACATATATTCAAATATCAACACATCTGAAATTCACTCAGGTATAATACAATCGGATGTGTCTGATCATTTCCCAGTTTTTGCAATTTTCAAGAACATATCGAAAGGGAAGTCTAATAAAAAAGTAATTCGGTATAGATGTTACAAAAGATATGATATAGAAACTTTCAAAGAAGATCTTGGTGCTTTTAACTGGGTAACAGTATTTAAATCAAATGATATCAACACAGCTTATTCTAATTTTTGCATTTCTTTCTCGAACATATGTAATAAACATGCACCGTTGGTTACTAAGCAGTTAGGAAAGAGAAAGGCAGCTAAGAAGCCATGGATATCTCGAGGGATCATGAAATCGATTCGTGTAAAACACACAATGTATGTCAAAGTTATTAAATCAGATCATCGTCAGGATCTTGTGGATAAGTACAAAAAGTATAGAAATGTACTGACCACTATACTAAAAAATGCGAAAAGGAATTACTACTGCAATTTGTTAAATAATAATAAGAATGATACAAATAAGACATGGGCTATAATCAATGAGTTGTTAGCTGGTAAAAATAGATCAGGTGGAAGTGTTGAGGTGGAGAGACTTGTCAAGCAGGTTCATGGAAAATGTGAGCAACTGACATCTGTGTCTGATATTGTTAATGAATTTAATGACTTCTTTGTGAACATTGGACCAAATTTAGCTGATGAATTGCCGAATGGAGCTACAACATATGAATATTTGGGACAGAATACTGAGCCTTCTTTATTTTGGAAACCAATAACTGCGGTCGAAGTTAGAACTCAATTATTGTTACTAGATACAAAAAAAGCTTGTGGTCACGATAATATTCCAGCAAAATTAATTAAAGATAGCGCTCCTTATATATCACATCCACTGGCATATATTTTTAACTTATCATTAGAGACTGGCAAGGTTCCGGATGAAATGAAAATTGCAAAGGTTACTCCCCTTCATAAAAAAGGCTCGAGAGAGGATCCAGGTAACTATAGACCCATATCGGTTCTACCTGTCTTAGGTAAAATATTTGAAAAATTAATAAATATCAGATTAATACAGTTTTTAGAAACAAATGATGCTTTCTATTACCATCAGTACGGTTTTCGGAAGAAATATAGTACCAAATTGTCATTAATCAATTTGATAAATGCAACTTTGAAGTCTATAGATGATGGGAAAGTTACCCTTGGTGTTTTCATTGATTTTAAGAAAGCTTTCGACACCATTAATCATGATATACTTTAGGTAAACTCTCCAATTACGGCATTCGAGGGTTACCACATGAATTGTTAAAGAACTATCTTAGTAACAGATTTCAGTTTGTTCAATGTGGACAAACATTATCCAAAAAGAAAGAGATAAAATGTGGTGTTCCACAAGGATCAGTACTAGGGCCAACTTTATTTTTGATCTACATAAATGATTTGCCTTCAGTAACTGAGTATTTCAATTTTCGGTTGTTTGCCGACGATTCAAACCTGTTCCATACTTTTCCAGCTGACCAGGTCGAAATTGATGCAGATGAAGTGAATGACAACATACAGAAGATACGAAACTGGTGCATGGCCAATAAACTTACAATAAACTCAATGAAAACTAATTTCATGCTAATAAGTAGCAGGCGGAAAAAAATAGGTATGAATGGTAAATTGAAAATAGCTGGTGGGGAAATCAAAGAAGTTGATGTTGCCACTTTTGTTGGAATCAACATTGATAAACATCTGTCTTGGAATAATCACATTCGTTTTGTAAATCAGTGCATAAGAAAGAAAGTTGGAGTGATATTTAGGTTGCGACATTTTGTACCCAGGCGCACTTTAATACTGCTATATAAAAGCCTTTGTACAACCACACATTACCTACGGAATAGAAGTGTGGGGAAGCACTTATAAGACTAGCCTAAGAAGCATATTGTATTCACAGAAAATGGCGGTCCGTGCTATAACATTCAGTGAATGGAGAACTCATACGACTCCTTTGTTCCAAAGTCTGCGAATCCTTAATGTATATGATTTGCATGACTTGTCAATTTCTACTTTCATGTTTGATTTGTATAATAACAACTTGCCTCATACTTTAGTAAATTACTGTGACACTATACAGCATAGGTACTCCACAAGGCAAAAGGAAAGTGGACAGTTGCGTCTACCAAAATTCAGAACGACGCAAGGTCAATTTTCATTGTCTTTCATTGGTAGTGAATTTTGGAATAGATTACCTTTTAAAATCAAATTAACCAGGTCTAGAAGTAGGTTTCGGAATTCTGTTACGACATACTTGCTGAGTAAATCATAAGTGAAAACGTTTATGTAAATAGTCTGTATATGTACAAGAAATGTATTTAACATCATTACTTTCTACTTTTTGTACTTCATTGTAAACTATTATTATTTTTAATTTGGGTATTAATTGAACTTTACCAAAATACTTTTTGTTGTTGTGGGTCAGGCTCGACTAGCACATGTGCTATTATCTGGCCCCTTTTACCAACCAATGCTTTTCTTCATTTATATGTAAATATCATTGTATGTAAAAAAAAAATGTATTGTAATTAAATGTTGTTGGTGGTAAATAAATCAAATCAAATCAAATCAAATCAAATCAAATTTCCTTGGTCCCAAGTACTTTTGTTATAACAAGGGTCCAATGTACATGTGCATGCGTAACCGTTTGTCATGGAGCTGCTTGCTATTTAACCCTCTCGTTACCACAAGACTAAAATACTATTCACTTTGTACATTTTTGTTGTTGACTTTGGTCCTGATAGGGTTAATGAAGCTGTTGTAGCTCGATCTTCAAACATTGGGATTATAAACACTAGCTATGTAACTGATTTATTACTCGATCATTTGTTGATATTCAGCTCCACATCATCTCAACAGATGATGAGCAGAGACAAAGTTTTGACTGTCTATTTTTTTGTGGTTATAAACAACTGCCTCTGATCCCCCAGTGCCCCATCTATTCCAGTGATATATTACCCAATCTTATTTGCCTTATGATAGTTACGACCTAAAGCTTTACATTTATTGTTATAGATATATAATAACATGCTTGGTATTGTAACTTAAGGATGTCATATTCTAAGGGGTTTCTGTAATCATAAAACCCTACAAGCTAGTTGCCAACTAGGCCCTAATTGGCAACTAAAACCCCTAGTAGGCAACTAGCCATTGTTTGCCTTCTGGTTGAGTCAGCGTGGGTGGAAGTAATGAATAGAGAGTACAGGGCTTTTGTATTTTATTTATTTTGTTTTAAAGGTTACTTTACACAATAAATTCTTTGTGCAGCACTGACAGTCTTTTATGTCTATAGTTTGCAACTACGAAGTTGCCAACTAAATTAATATTCAGGTAGATATTTGCCTCTGACGAAGATTCTGCTAGGATCGAAAGCTCAGGCCCCTTTTGACTCTAAATTAATATTCATGAAACCTTACAAAGAATCTTGCCAATTAGTATTAAACTAGGGAAGGATTTAGTTGCCAACTAGAGAATTGACTGCTGTGCTCTTGGGTAGAATAGACTTGGTGGAAAGGGAAAATAATGTGTAGATTGTATACTCTGCCAGGCCAATATCCATAGAGCACATGTTTTATTTCCCAAACTATTAACAGCTACTGATCGATGCCTTTTACTTAAATGGTTTGAATAAATGATTTAGGAATCCCACATGGCTGTAGTCAAACTTAGTCTTCCACATATTTCCTTATTTTCTATCATTCGTTCTTTTTCTCCTTAGTGTCCATTTCTTTTAATTTTTCTCATTTTTTTTTCTATTTCTCTATTTATACCTTTCTTTCACATTCTTTTCCTCTCCTTTTTGTCAGATGGGTTCAGTGTTTTAAGGATATTGTTCCTCACACATATCTACCTGAAAGAAAACCATTGGATGTCGTCTTGTCAAAATACTAGTATATGTCCCCGACATTTTATGTGTGAGGAAAATGCAACGTGCAAAAAGTCACATGATACATTATTTTATTCTTTGTAGGGGAGGGAGGCGAGTTTGAAATTTTATTTTTCAGAATGACTGAAACAAGACGATTTATTTTTCTTTGTGGTGATGGTATCATGATTTATACAATGTTCGATAAAGTCATTTTTTTTGGAAAATCTACAGCACTTTAGAAAATCTGCATAATATGTATGTGTGATCCATATCTCTCCCGAAATATCCACTTCATTTCTCCCGCAAATCTCTACTCTTCCATGAAATTTCTGACCATGTCATTCTTCTGACGACTGGCAATGTTTAACGCTTACTATAGTTGCCAACTAGTGATTTAGAGGTAGGGGCCTACTCTACATCATCTCTAAATTTTCAATGAAATTTAGTTGCCAACTAAGCTTAGTCAGGTTTTATGAATACCATTTCGGTGTGTAGTTGCCAACTAGCGTAGATTTAGTTGACAACTAGGGACAATTTAGTTGCCAACTACAGGCATTATAAATAGGGCTTAGTTGTCAACTATAACTTAGGGTTTTATGAATACCTACTAGTGCTTAGTTGACAACTAAGGAGCATTTTAGTTGCCAACTAGCTTAATTAGCATGGTTTCATGAATATGGGCCCTGCATGGTTTCTAATATTTCTCTCTCGCGCGGTATGTCTCGTTGTTGCGGGCATTGTTCCCCTGGGGGAGGGCACTCGACCCCAAAAGTGGTACGTATGTGCCGCTGGCAAGACAAAAACGGGGGGCTTCAGAACGAGCATATCAAAGGATGGTCTTCGGAACTACTCACATTTTGGAAAAGGGCGTCTTTGGATTAACAGGATTACAGTATAAATATGATGCTGTGGAACTCGTAAGGATCATCGGAACTTGTTTTCAACTTTTCACAAAAATGATATTCTTCGAAACGGGCCGGGCTGGTCAGAACGGCCGGAACGCGACGGAATGAAAAAAAAGCGATAAAAGCCTTGGAGCAGTTTCCTTGGAGCAGTTTTCTCTCTTCTTTTTTCTCATTAAGAAAAAGAAAATGGTATGCTTTGGAACGGAAATTTTGAGTGTCAAAACGGAGGTCTTCTCTGCGACGTACACATAGGCCTACCCACCGCACACAGAGTGCCCCCCCCCCCCCCCCGGGCATCATGTTGCATTGGGTTCGTATCAATTTGGCCTTTCTCATATCATTTTTTTTTCTTCAGATATTTGAAGTAATAATTGATATTTTATTATTCCTAAACACAATTTCACTTTTCTTCTTCTTTATAAAAAAGGTCAATTTGGGCAAATTGTTTTCTTTCTCACTTTTTTTTTTTTGGGTTTGTTTTGGGTTGGTTTGGTTTTGTTTGTTATCATATAGCCTACAGTAACTAGCATAGCTATATAGCGCTAGCGAGATAGCTATACATTGTACCGGAAGTGGAAACGTAGGTACCCGGTACGGTTGACCGGTTGACCTAGGAAAAAAAAATGTTCCGCTTGTGCCGAAAATATTTCTGCTAAAAAAAAGCCTAAAGTCTTGTTTTGTGATAATTTACAGCTCCTTCCACCGATGCCATTGATCCACTGAGGTAAGTATATCGATTGAGCTGTCATTCGAGTTATAAAGTAGTCGTAGTTTGCTTTTGTTTACGTTTTCTGTGAGATATGTTCATATTTTTGCGTTGCCGAACTGCAGAAAATACATCGAGCCTCGTCTGAGCATATGGAACAGTGTGTTGTCGCGCAGCCAGCGCCAATCACTGATTTTCAGAAAATATCCCGTATGAATTGCGTTGATTGTGTGGTTAAATTGTAGTGATGCGCCGAGTGTAAAATATGGAAATGAAGAACGTGTGAGAGCTTTATGAGAAAGTGGAACTGAGATTGAGAACGAGCAAAATTATATGGAGCTGGAGAGAGCATTTTGACTGACCCTTGTTTTTGTTTTTGTTAAAGGGTCACTAAAATAAAAAAATAATTGCCCATTTTTCGTAGGAAGGTGTCATCAGGGGCCAAAAAATATCCATCACACAATTTTTTATGCATTCAGTCATATTTTATAATCATTTGAAAAGTACATTTTTGCTGATTTACAAGGTCATAAGCCCCGCCCCTAAAAAAACTCATCGAAGCGACATCGTGATCACGTGCTCTGTGACGCATGAAAAGTAAGGGAAAATATTCCACTAACCTATACCGTGCGCGCCCGGAGGCCCCCGGCAGGCCCAGCCCGGTGCCGAGCATGATATTCACCGCATCGATCATTTGCATTGCGTATTTTCGTGTGTTTAATTCCTCACAATTACTTTGATTTTGGGACACAGTTTCATCAATAATGCCTAATCGGTGTATAGTTGCGGGCTGTAGCAAGACCCCTAAAGATGGTGTAAGCCTACATCATTTTCCTAAAGATGAAAATCTACGGAAATTGTGGGTTGCAAAGGTAAAGCTCACGCGGGCAGAGTGGCAAGGGCCGGCCAAGTGAGTGGAGTACAATCTGCAGCGATCACTTTGCTGAAGATGATTTGAGGATCCTGGCCTGTATTCAGAATTTGACATGAAGAGAAGGATAAGCTAGCTAAAAGATTCAGCTATTCCAACGATCAGACTTGGAGTCAAGTCTTCCAATCTGTATTTCAACGACAGCAGCTGCAGCAGCTTCACCCGTAGACCGAAAATTCTGTCTCTCGTTCGTTAGCTAAGACGACCTAACGAACGAGAGACAGAATTTTCGGTCTACTTCACCCGTAACTCCAGGGAGCTCCAACGCGTTGGAGCTCCCTGGAGTTACTTCACCCACGGCCCTTCACCGTATTCTGCGAGGGGTTCAAACATAAATATGGTCGAATTTCCCCTTGCCACTCGAGCTTCTTTGCCTTCGGTGTCTGATAAATCATTTGATAAATCAGACTTCGTATCTGCATGGCTCAGAAAAGTCCTCCAACTCGGTTACTCGAATTCAGCCAAAATCTAAGTTATTACTAACGTACTATGTAAAGCGAAGTAAAAAAAAAAGCCGTGTGAAATAAACAAAACAAAAGCGTTCACCAGTCGCTATGTACGAGGGGAACATAGTCACTGCCGTACTAAAGATGTGTAGGACATTGTACATAATTACAGACGCATAAAACGGCTGTGCACGCGTTTATGACCAATGCAAAACTTTCGTTCGGCAAGCTCAGATGGATGAGAACATTGTTCAAAAGAAAAGCTAAAAACAAAACAAGAGCTGTATATTTGGGCAAAAGCGTTTTCTGATCTTGTAGAAAATATATTGCTAATGATTATTCACTCCTAAGATTATATTGATTAATTTCCTTTTTTCATAAATTGTCCATTGAACAGAGGGGTCAAATACCGCATTCTGTGTACAGTATTATATGCTGCAGCCTGCAGATCTTGTGCCTCTTACTTTTCATACGTCACTTGGGGGTTAGCCAATCAGCTCACGAGTTTTAAGGAACGGTCCCAAAACCTCTACTTTTCCCCCTTTTTCGCCAAAACGAGACATAATTTGGACAATCGATTGGCAGATTCGTGATTAGAAGGCAAAACTACATGGAAAGAGCACCCATTTTCTCTCTAATTTAGTAAACCTTTAATGTCACTGAATAACTGAATGTTATGTTTTTCTTTTCACCTGTGCCTATCGAGTGAGCTGAGTCGGGCTAACTCCACCACACTCGGTCACACTGTCACAAAACCATCGCTATGCCTATGTGGGTCTGTATCATCATAGTAGTATCAATTTCGGCAGCGGTCAAGTTTTTACCTCTTCAAGTTGAACTTGAAGAGGTAAAAACACGAATACAATCAGCAAAATTTTGATAAAATACTGTACTTTCTCATTTTCTGCTACATTTTATGATGATACTTGATAGAATATCTAATTTCATGCCAGATTCTTCAATAACTTCTTTTTTATCATCTTGGACTTGGTCAAGGGAAATTTTCAGGCTGTTTTGGGTCGGGGGGGGGGGGGGGCAAAAAAAATGGGTATGTGCCGTCCGCAAGACAAAAAAGGATGGTCTTCGGAACTACTAAATTTTTTTTAAACTGGGCTCTTTGGAACTGGATTACAATATGAATGATGCTACGGAACTGGGCTTTGTTTCACCAAACCGTCACAAGCACAAGTTCGCCGACATCCTATTGAAACGCATGTTAATTTTAATACACTTGTTTCACTGTGATGTCGGCGAACCCTCACCTATGACCGTTTGATGAAACGTTACACTGGTTCCCACACACAAGCTCCCATGCATTTGCTAAATACGCTGTGTGTCATGGCACGTCTATGGTGTCTTCGAAGTGAAACGGGCCGGGCCGGGCGGGCTAGAACGGCTGGAACGACGGAATGAAAAAAAGCGGTGCTTTGGAACGGTTTTCTCTTCTTTTTCTCAAGAAAAAAATGGTATGCTTTGGAACAGAAATTTGAGTGTAAAAATGGGGGTCTTCTGGGCGGCACATACCCACCGCACACTACATGTATATACTGAGTGCGGGGTGTAGCCTGGAAAAGCTCTTTGAAGAGTAAAACAAAAAAAAAAGCTAACGCTACTCTTCATAGAGCCTGGTACGTGATTTTTATCTATTTCAGCAGTCAGCAACATACTGTCCAAGTAGCAGCCATTTTAGAATAAAGAACCTCTTTAAAAAAATCACCTTTACTGTGATCCAGCTTCTCTCATCTCCTCTTCACCAAAGCTTAAAGAGTATTTTTTTATTCTTGGGTAAAAAATGGGGTATTAATGTACTCTTAAGTTACAGTATATGGTGAAGAGGAGATGAGAGAAGCTGGCTCATGGTAAAGGTGATTTCCAAGAGGTTCTTTAGATTCTAAAATTGCTACTAAATACTATGTTGCTGAAATAGATAAAAGTACCAGGCTCTATGAAGAGAAGCATCAGGTTTTTTTTGTTTTTACTCTTCAAAGTAAGAGCCTTTCCAGGCTAGCTGTGTGTCCAGACATTTGTCTAATAATAAACATAAAGCTGTCACATTTGCTGTTGGATTTTCAGGAAAAAATTGCATCATATAGAGATGAATGGCGTAAGATCCAACATCCAAAGTGTTTTCAAAAGAGCAAGTTTTTTTTTGATTAATAAAAAGGTGGTCAGTTTGGCATGTAAGCCCAGGTCATCTTTTAATTTGAGTATGTTAAAGCCAGATCTAATGTTCAGTCGGTAGAGGTGATCAGTGATATCCCAATATATGTGACTAAACTGAGATTTTCATATACATGTAGATCTACCGGTAGACCTCCATTGGAGTTTTTAACCTCAAGTTTGACATAATACCCACAAATCTATTACAAAACATACATAACACATTGGAAGTTCATACCTCTCTTGGTTCTCGATATATGTAAAAGGCCCCCAACCCTTTCATTTCAAGAATATTGACCATCTTGACCCTTGACATATATCCAAAACAGGGGCAGATACAGGATTTTCAGAAAGGGGGGGGGGGGGGGGGCGCATTTCAGAAAGTGGGGGGGGGGCACACACTGAGGAACCCTCCGTTTGACAAAGCCAAACGGCCATCTAGGGGGTGGGGGGGGGGCGTACCTCAGGTACTGGTAGGGCTAACAATTTTTAAAATAATAAATGCGTAGACTTACATGTAATAATGGTTCTCAGAATTAACAAATAGGGGAAAGAATGGTATGGGAGGAGAGACACCCTCCAAAAAAAAAATCACACTGTTATTATTTCATGTTTGTACTTTCAGAACTCGTCTCGGAGGTGAAAGGGCAAGATGGAGTACAACTACCCTCATGAGAGACAGGAGAATCGCTCCAACCAGAGACAGGCCAGGGGCACCCTCAGAACCAGCATCTTTTACATTACCAGCACCAGCAATATCCTCCAGCCCACCATCCTATACAGGCAGCGTACCCTGGACTAAGGTTAGTATTGAAAGCACCGACAGTACCCTAGAACACACCATGCTACACAGGCAAGGTACCGAGGACTAAGGTTGGCATACATCATCAGCACCAGCAGTACCCTAGAGCACACCATGCAACAAAGGCAAGGTACCGAGGACTAAGGTTGGCATACATCATCAGCACCAGCAGTACCCTAGAGCGCACCATGCTACACAGGCAAGGTACCGAGGACGAAGGTTGGCATAGATCACCAGCACCAGCAGTAACCTACATGTAGAGCACACCATGCTATACAGGCAGGGTACCCTGGACTAAGGTTACATTTTTGTGTTATGCAGGGCCTGCAAGTATAACAGTGTGTTTAATACTCACTGATGTGGTTACCCTGGGTAAACAATAATAAATAAATAAATAAAAAATAAATAAATTACCAGCACCAGCAGTACCCTCCAGCACACCATGCTATACAGGCAGGGTACCCTGGACTAAGGTTACATTACCAGCACCAGCACCAGCAGTACCCTCCAGCACACCATGCTATACAGGCAGGATTCCCAGGACTAAGGTTATATATTACCAGCACCAGCAGTACCCTAGAGCATACCATGATATACAGGCAGGGTACCCGGGACTCGGGTTGGAATACATTACCAGCACCTGCCTATTCATTCTCCTTGTTATGGAGTAGTTTTCCTTTGCACCCCGCCCCTCCCCCTCCCGCCCCAACAAGTCCCCCAAGCCTGGTAATGTCACAACATCCTACATGCATCTTCGGAGCAAAAGCGTAAGTTCTCTGAATCCCTACTTCTTCAATTGAAATATAATCTTGAGACTACTAATAGCATGATATCTTCTATCTCAAACCCACAGGCTCGCCCCATACATGAACCCCCTCCAGGGAGCAGGAACCCCAGCAGGACTGATCCACAGTCAAGAGGGAGGTCTGGTCCAGCCCCCAAGGGTCCCAACCTCTGGTTCAGCAGCTAGCAGCAGGGAATCCACTCAGAGTAGCCATGAGTTTGAGAATGTACTTAGCAATGTCATGCAAGGTAGGTAATGAATTATAGTCAAAATTTACCTGCTTTACCTACCACTTCTCTTTACAGACCACATTTTTTATTCCCTTGAACAGTATTCTTTATTCAGACATCTATTGAATGTATCTTTTAGTGGAGACCCCTGCCTGTATAGACCCTTTTTTTTAGTCTCCCTTGAGCAGATTTTATTCAGTCTAGAGGTATCACTATACTGCATTCTTTGTTGCTTCTCAAGTTACTCAACTCGTTGGGCTAGTTTTTGAAGGGTACGTGTACATTGTAAGTTCAGGGGTAGGAATTCTGAAAGTTATTTCATCTCTATTTTAGGGGCAGATATTTTAATTGTTGCAAACAAATCTATCTTTGGTCAGTGAATGTATGTATGCATGTAGATGACTGCATATAGAGAAGGCAACTTTGCATATAAAGATTAAATTTATCATTTGTTCATGGCAATTCAAAGATATTGAAGTTTCATAATACCAGCACAGAGTTTGTATTTTTTGTCTCATATATTGCCACACGTACTAACTTTTTTTTCTTTCTAATTTTGACATTTATTGTTGTAAAGTTGTGTGTCTGGATAATGTTTTGCAATACATTGGGTGATTTCACGCTCGGTGTTGGTGTTTGGTGTTGGTGTTTGGTGTTGGTGTTTAGAGCAAAGATTCTCCTAAAATCGAGCTCAAACACCGCTGTTCAGATTAAGAAGCCGTTACCGATATCCGAACAATGCGCATCAATAGCTTAACACTGGCAATGGCGTCAGCACCATTTTTAACGAAGGAAAAAAAAATTGTTTAGAACTATTTAATTATTTGTCTAGAATATCTTTAAATTACACAAATTTTCCGGCAATTCTAAAAGAAATAATTATTTGATCTAGAGTGCGGTAAGAGACTTCACAGAAATGGATAGTCTTGACAGGAACAGTAAGTTTAGATATGATTTCTCTCGAGTTTCTCACTTGCAGCAGAAAATGCTGCGGTAGCTAATGCAGCTAGACGCCGGATCGGACGGCGTAGCACGAACAGGGCAAGCAGCCAAATTTCAGGCATTGGCTCACATTAGCCGTGAAGTATCATGACTTTTGTATTGTAAATGTTCATTAAGAGCGCATCCTGGTAAATGATGTGGAATCTCTGGGTCTTTAACTACGGAATATATAACGTCATTTTTATTAAATCTATCTTAAAAGAAAATTAGGTAGGAATTTTTATTCACTCCTTCAGCCCCCATTAAAAAGCGAAAGTAGGCCTAGTTACTTTCTGTGTGCTCCAGATCGAACGTTCGACCAAATGCTGGCCTAGATCTAATATCAGGCCTATATGAACATACCTCTTACACCTATGAAATTACACTTCGAATGACGCCTACTGTCTTTATTTCTCATGACTAATCGGCAAAATTTCCCATAACCACCAACACCAACACCGACCATGAAATTGGTATTTCTTAATCCCAAGGGGTATAGTGTTAGTGAATGGGAATTTGTACATGAAATTAAACACCGACGGCCAAGCTCGGTTCAGCAGATGATAATTAACAAAAAATAAACACCGGCAACCGGAACTACGTCAAAAAAATCAGAGGTCAACACCTAACACCGACTGATTTTGTTTTTCATTTCATAGTCGGTGTTAGATCACGATTTCGCAGCAAAATAGACACTATTAAACACCAAACACCAACACCGAGGGTGAAATCACCCATTGTACAGCTAACATTTATTCTGTTGTCATGTACTTTTTTGTTCTATTTTGTGCAGGTAGCAGTGTGCCAGGGCATTATCAGCCAGAGCCACCACCACCACACAGCCAGCATGGAATACCACTTCAGCAGATCCCATCCTTACCATCAGGCCAACAACCCCTCGCCACCCCTCCAGCAAGGTCCGGCCCACACCGGAGCTGGCGATGCCTACCACATAGAGGACCTCTCCCATGCCACCCACAACACCTCACACAGCCGTATGGCTTCATCCACCTCCGGAGGCACGATGAACACAGTGCCTGTAAGCATCGGTGGGTGTGTCAACACGACCAAGAGCAATTCGCGGGTCATCGCTTCCACTGGACGCACTCCTAAGAAGCGTGCTGCACCAGGGTTGAGCCCCAAGCAGCCTAGCAAGCAGCCACCAAGCATGCGAGCACCGATGACGCAAATAATGACACCACAGGTGTATCAACAACCTCAGCAGGTGCAGCTGCAGCAGCAGCAACGCCCAAGGGAACGTATCAGCTTCAGCAAGCACTGCCAGACAGAACCCCTCTTCCAACAGGTCTATCAGGCATCCGTGCAGTTCGCAAAAGAGAAGGAACTTCCTGAGGGCCTGGAGTTCACCGAGGATGAGAAAGAGAAGAAGATATCGGGTGTGGTTGCAACCAAAGATTTTGACGTAGGCGTGGAGTTTGGCCCTTTCACTGGAGAGTTTGTGAAGGAGGGTCTAGGTTGTTTCAACCCAAATACATGGGAGGTAATGAAACAAAGTCATAGATAACATCTCATTTAGGGTGTTACAATGACATGATTATGCATGCTATAGTATGTCCTGTCATTTCATTTTGAGGAAAAGTTTTTGAACTCATTTCGAATATAATATGATTTGGGCGACCGAATGTAAACAAAATAGAAAGATTTTTTGAAAACCATGTAACCCAAAATCCCCAACATGGATGTTGTCACATTGGACAATGTTGTAGGTACATTTGTAGACAACTAACGTGGCCAAGACCTAATCCTGATATATCTTGAAGTGCATTGTTCATTTTTCTTATTATTCAGCAATTACACTGTCATTTTCTTTCAGAAATATTTGGCGATTTGCATACATGTATACTTATATTGCTGGATTTTCTTTGAATTTATGTTTGATTGTTTAATACCAGAAATGAAGATGAAGATTATCTTGAACTCTTCTATAATTTTGGCTTACAAAGGTGTGCGTGAGGGGACAGACTTGGTACTACATCGATGGAGCCACTGACCCCAACAACTGGATGCACCATATCCAGTATGCCAGGAACACTGATGAGCAGAACATGGATGCCTACCAGTTCTACGGGGACATCTACTTCCGCACTACCAAACCCATCAAGGTGGGGATGGAACTGAGGGTCTTCTATAGTGAGGAGTACTGTAAGCATGTCGGCTTCAAGGCCTGTCTCAACAACTTGCTGTATTTCAAAGGTATGCCTTCCTAACCCAAATGATTTACTGAGTACTGGTAATGTGTTATGCGCTATTTTTACTATCAAGTTTTTACTTGGCATATTTTGCAAGCATGCATTAGCCGAGTGTAACACACTTGTAAGTTCAATGTAAAATTCAGCGTCGGCTTCAAGGAATGCCTCAACAACTTGCTTTGTTTTAAAGGTACGCTTATTGATAACATATTTTGAAGATGTCATATCATGGGAGGAAGAAAATATTTTAGTAAACAGTTGTGTATAGCTATCACATGGCTCCACAGTAACTTTAAAAAGTGGTCCAGATTGAAATTTGTACATTATGTCTGCACATACCTATGAAAACTTAAAAATTTGGGGGATCCAGATTTAGTGGCCCATGTATTAGAACTTTATTAGTATCAGCCCTTGTTATGATAGGGAATATGCATACGAAAGTGCAAATACTAGCAGACAAACACAATTTTTACTCTACCTTTTTGTAGTAAACTGTATAATATAATATGTATTTATAAATGCATTTTAACATGTGCAGTCTCTGTTGATTTTGATCTTATTAATAATATGTTCTGAGTGATAGGCTTGAGAACCATGACTCTTTCTTAATTAAAGCTACATGTGCTTGAGTAGTGGTCTATACAGAGATTGCCTTTCTATTACACAGACTATTTTTGTGAAAATGATATTTGAAAAATTGATCAAAGATCGTAATATATTTGTGTACAAGAGGGTGAGACAATGCATTATCTTGTTCCCTTCAGCAAGGATTATTTCTTGTTATGAACATTTAATATATAAAACTGTTATATTCTTATAATCCGTTTTTAGAATAGCGTTAACAGATACAGATACTGTCTTTTCTATTTTATTCTGTAGATGCTGAGAGGTTTGAGTGCAGGGACTGCGACAACCGCTACACGAACTCCAAGAGCCTTTTTCGACACATCAAGTTTGAACACGACAAAGAGAACAACCTGATCCCACCGATCACGTGGAACCAGCCAAGAGTGCTCGCCTCCTAAGCCAAAGATACCCAACCTGATGACCATCAAGGACGTTGCTGCAAAGATGGCTAGAGACAAAGAGCGCAATGCGGAGAAGAACAAGACTAGGGAGCGACCGAAAGTGGACAAGTCAAAGAGGTTCTTGAAAGTCAACTTGTTCCACTGGGAAAGTCTGCTGAGAAAAAAGAGAAAGAAGAGGAGTTCGCCTGCAAGAGATGCAGGAAGAAGTTCCATCGGAGGGACACTTGAAAGAACACGCTGCTTTCCACAAGGAAATGAAAGACGTGAAGCCAATATGCGAGGTCTGTGGACTTGAATGTAAGCATAACAAAGCCTTGAGCAGCACCAGTTGTCACACACCCTGATGCATACCAATGTGAGTTCTGCAAGAGGTACTTCAGG
>CM046854.1:14917170-15244698 GCA_025617745.1 Heliocidaris erythrogramma | reverse complement strand
ACTTTCAAGTTCACAGACGTCATTATGACGTCATCCAGGCTTCATTTAGTCATTTTTTGGTGAAAAATGCCTTTTCGGACCTCGAACGGGGATCTAACTTCAGTTTGCGTGGTGCTAGAGACTTGGGACTTGATTCAGATGATAGAGCAAAAAATTCTACACAAAAAAGGCCCGTGTAGCTTTAATGTTTTAACGGGCGTTTATAGGGTGAAAATGGCTTTCAAAGTTAAAACTGCCCATTTTGCCATAGACACACACGTTGTAGGTATTATATTAAAAATTTACTTTCGCCAAAACGAGCTTTCCTTTTTCCGCCTACTTTTTGTTGCCACGAATCTCAAAAACTGTCCAGATCAATTTTCATGACATTCCGTCAGTCATCAGGCCCTATGAGATCAACTCAGAAATCTTTTTCAAGCTCATCAGGTCATCGTGACGTCATCCAGGCGCCATGTTGTGAAAATCAACTCAGGGCCATATCTTCGTAACGGAAAGTCATTTCTTATTCATATATGGCATGATTGAAGCTAATATCAATCCGGTCAATTTCACAAACTTGGACGCGGGCGGACGCTTACCTTCGCGGTAAGTGCCCCCACAACAATCAAATATGCCAACCCCGATTACTCCTAAACAAGACGGGCAATCTTTCTCAATCTTGCCACAATCATCCCATCTTGACCAAACATCATGCACAGAAGAAAGCAGATTCGTAGCTCAATTATATATATATTTTTTTTTTTTTTTTTTTTTTTTTTTTTTTTTTTTTTTAAGTGTCGACGTCGTTTCTTGTCCATCTTTTCCTTAATATCTCCTCCACCCTGCCATCTACAACGAAAAAAAGGGTTCAACTTTGGAGGAAATGTGGCACCATTTTACTTCCAACTTCAAGATTCTTCACATTTGGGCTTATTTTCCTCCCATTGACAAATGAAAAAACGGGGAAAAACGGGAAATTCCATACTAATTTCACCTTAATCCACCATTTTATTATGCCAATTCCGATAAGTCCTAAACAAGACGGCCAATCCTTCTGAATCTTGCCACAATCATCCCATCTTGAACAACCCACATGCACACAAAAAAGCAGATTCGTAGCTCATTCAGTTTTTTAATAAAAAATCATTTGTTGTCTTTTGGACCCCCCCCCCTTTTACGGGGCAAATAACTCGAAAACGAAAGAGTGAATCTTTTCAAATTCGACGCAGTCATGAGACCTGATAAGAAGAGTTCACAGTAAAACTTTCAAGTTCACGACGTCATTATGACGTCATCCAGCTTCATTTAGTCATTTTTTGGTGAAAAATGCCCTTTTCGGACCTCGAACGGGGTATCTAACTTCAGTTTGCGTGGTGCTAGAGACTTGGGACTTGATTCAGATGATAGAGCAAAAAATTCTACACAAAAAAGGCCCGTGTAGCTTAATGTTTTAAACGGGCGTTTATAGGGTGAAAATGGCTTTCAAAGTTAAAACTGCCCATTTTGCCATAGACACACACGTTGTAAGTATTATATTAAAATTTACTTTCGCCAAAACGACTTTCCTTTTTCCGCCTACTTTTGTTGCCACGAAATCTCAAAAACTGTCCAGTCAATTTTCATGACATTTCCGTCAGTCATCAGGCCCTATGAGATCAAGCTCAGAAATCTTTTTCAAGCTCATCAGGTCATCGTGACGTCATCCAGGCGCCATGTTGTGAAATCAACTCATGGCCATATCTTCGTAACGGAAAGTCATTTCTTATTCATATATGGCATGATTGAAGCTATATCAATCCGGTCAATTTCACAAACTTGGACGCGGGCGACGCTTACCTTCGCGTGTAAGTGCCCCCACAACAATCAAATATGCCAACCCCGATTACTCCTAAACAAGACGGGCAATCTTTCTCAATCTTGCCACAATCATCCCATCTTGACCAAACATCATGCACAGAAGAAAGCAGATTCGTAGCTCAATTATATATATTTTTTTTTTTTTTTTTTTTTTTTTTTTTTTTTTTTTTTTAAGTGTCGACGTCGTTTTCTTGTCCATCTTTTCCTTAATATCTCCTCCACCACCCTGCCATCTACAACGAAAAAAAGGGTCAACTTGGAGGAAATGTGGCACCATTTTACTTCCAACTTCAAGATTCTTCACATTTGGGCTTATTTTCCTCCCATTGACAAATGAAAAAAACGGGGAAAAACGGGAAATTCCATACTAATTTCACCTTAATCCACCATTTATTATGCCAATTCCGATAAGTCCTAAACAAGACGGCCAATCCTTCTGAATCTTGCCACAATCATCCCATCTTGAACAACCCACATGCACACAAAAAAGCAGATTCGTAGCTCATTCAGTTTTTTTAATAAAAAATCATTTGTTGTCTTTTGGACCCCCCCCCCCTTTTACGGGGCAAATAACTCGAAAACGAAAGAGTGAATCTTTTTCAAATTCGACGCAGTCATGAGACCTGATAAGAAGAGTTCACAGTAAAACTTTCAAGTTCACGACGTCATTATGACGTCATCCAGGCTTCATTTAGTCATTTTTTGGTGAAAAATGCCCTTTTCGGACCTCGAACGGGTATCTAACTTCAGTTTGCGGGTGCTGAGAGACTTGGGACTTGATTCAGATGATAGAGCAAAAAATTCTACACAAAAAAGGCCCGTGTAGCTTTAATGTTTTAACGGGCGTTTATAGGTGAAAATGGCTTTCAAAGTTAAAACTGCCCATTTTGCCATAGACACACACGTTGTAGGTATTATTAGGTGGTCTGTCATAGTCGACAGACACCTCTTAATTTCGTCAGAATTTTCTTTCTTTATTATTAGGTGGTCTGTCGTAGTCGACAGACCACCTCTTAATTTCGTCAGAATTTTCTTTATTATTATTATTAGGTGATCTGTCGTAGTCGACAGATCACCTCTTATATTCGTCAGAATTTTCTTTCTTTATTTCTTTATTTATTTATTTATTTATTAGGTGATCTGTCAAAGTGACAGATCACCTATTGTATTCGTCAGAATTTTCTTTCTTTATTTATTTATTTATTAGGTGATCTGTCAAAGTGACAGATCACCTATTGTATTCGTCAGATTTTCTTTATTTATTATTTATTTATTTATTTTTATTTTCTGGCCCTTTTCTTGTTGCAACGAAATCTCAAAAACTTTTCTGTCAATTTTCATGACATTTCCGTCAGTCATCAGGTCATATAAGGTCAAGCTCCAAAATCTTTTTCAAGGTCATCAGGTCATCGTGACGTCATCCAGGCGCCATTTTGTGAAATCACATTATCAATCATATCTTCATAACGAGTCATCAAAAATGAACCATATTTGACACACATGAACTTCAGGTCAAGGGTCAACATAAAATGTCATCAAAATCCGCGCACGTATCCTGACGCGCACGTACGCGCGCGTCAAAATTTATAAATGCTCAAAATCACTTTTTTAAATTTAGAGTACGGTTCAGGACATTTTAAGCATTTTAAAATTTTCCGTCCGTGCGCGTCCGTGTGCGCGTTATGCGCGCGCGCAGCGCGTACATAACGTAAAAAACGCCGTTTTTTCGCATGGTTTGTCTTCCTGACACTATTCTTGACAATTTCCAACTATTTACAGTCTTTCTCGACCTTCCATAATGCCACACGCGTGCGTGAAAACTTTCAAATTCGTGCGCGCGTCAATGGGCATTCTAATGTAAAAAGTGGTAAAAACATGCCTATCTAAAATCCGCCATAGCTCGTCAGAATGCACGGAAACCCCCCAATTTCTTTACATATTCTGAAAGCCTGAGAGTTGCAATTTGAATTCATGCAGAATTTTGCCGATCTCACGTTCTGACGTCATCCTATTTGCATATGAACTCAAAAAAATGATTTTGAAAAAATGACGTCATCATTTTTGTATTCATTTGATAATAATTCAGTAATAGGATGTCGATTTTCTCCCAAATTTTGATATGTTATAGCTGAGACAATTCTCTACCAGTCCAGTTTCCACGGTTTTTCATTTTGATGACGTCATCACAGTGAAATTTCAATTAAAAACGACATGTCAGAATTTCCCCTATTTGCGTGTTATGTCTATGGAAGAGGATTTTTTTTCGAATCATGAATCTACATGACATCGTTCTTTGAGCAGTATCTCGGTTATTTTTCGTCTATTTCCTTCCAGATTTTAATATGTTGTAGCCTGATAAATACTCTTTCTATGAGGGTTCGGTTTTTTTAATCTGATTTCGGGATCATTGTCAATTTCAAACTACAAAATGTGATTTGAGAATCCCATTTTTCGTTTACGTGTTATCTCTATGGGAAATATTTTGGTATATTGGTCAAAGCACTTGACTCCCATTCCGGTGACCCAGGTTCGATCCCCGGTGGGTCCATAATTTTTTTTTTTTGCTTCTTTTTGCCTGTCATTTTACCATCCTCTTCGACTATTATAACATAAACAATCACAAACCATGCAATAAACTGCCTTATTTTCCGTGTTATATCTATTATAAATTAGTGTGCAGTAGTTTGTGTATAACCCTATGGAAATTGTGATTCCCTGTCGTGTATTAGAGCTATGGGATTTATCTCCCAGTATCCTGCAATATCAAATAGTCCTATTTGATATCACGATTCTCAAAATTGGCTTAGTCAATTATCTTCAAATTTTTGTCAGTCATCAGTCCTAATAAGGTCAAGTTCCCGCATCTTTTTCAAGGTCATCAGATTATTGTGACGTCATCCAGGCGCCATTTTGTAAAAATCAACTTATGATCGTATCTTCTTCACGAATTGTCATCTCTCTTTCATATTTGGCATGGCTAAGGTCAATGTCATTTCAGTCATGGTCATCACCATTATCATTATCATCATCATGATTATCATCAACAGCATTGTCATCATCACTGTCATGATGATATTCATCATGATGATGATGATTATCAACATCATCATCATCACTGTCATGATATTCATGATGATGATGATTATCATGATCATCGTCAACATTATCATCATCACTGTCATGATGATAATGATCATTATCATCAACATCATTATCATCATCACTGTCACGATGATATTCATGATGATGATGATTATCATCCACATCATTATCATAACTGTCATGATATAATCATCATCATGATGATATCATCAACATCATTATCATTACTGTCATGATGATATTCATGATGATGATGATGATTATCATCAACATCATTATCATCATCATTGTCATGATATCCACGAATCATCCAAAATTCATGTTCACACACTTTATGCCCCATTGAACGAAAGGGGGCGCTATTTCACTAAAATATGTAGTAGCTACAGCCTACGAATTGAAAATGCTAGGAAAAGGCTGAAATCATAAAAATCTTGATTAGATTCATTATAATGAATGTCATCGTGATATCAACGTCATCTTTCACATTATCATTTTGTCATTCGTCTTCGTCAAAAATATCAAGATCAAGACAGATCACCTAATTCGTCTTCAGTGACGAATTCAATGTCTAGTTTATTTTTATTTTCTGGCCCTTTCTTGTTGCAACGAAATCTCAAAAACTTTCAGTCAATTTTCATGACATTTCCGTCAGTCATCAGGTCATATAAGGTCAAGCTCCAAAATCTTTTTCAAGGTCATCAGGTCATCGTGACGTCATCCAGGCGCCATTTTGTGAAATCACATTATCAATCATATCTTCATAACGAGTCATCAAAAATGAACCATATTACACACATGAACTCAGGTCAAGGGTCAACATAAAATGTCATCAAAGTCCGCGCACGTATCCTGACGCGCACGTACGCGCGCGTCAAAATTTATAAATGCTCAAAATCACTTTTTAATCAAATTAGAGTACGGTTCAGGACATTTTAAGCATTTTAAAATTTTCCGTCCGTGCGCGTCCGTGTGCGCGTTATGCGCGCGCGCAGCGCGTACATAACGTAAAAACGCCGTTTTTTCGCATGGTTTGTCTTCCTGACACTATTCTTGACAATTTCCAACTATTTACAGTCTTTCTCGACCTTCCATAATGCCACACGCGTGCGTGAAACTTTCAAATTCGTGCGCGCGTCAATGGGCATTCTAATGTAAAAAGTGGTAAAAAACATGCCTATCTAAAATCCGCCATAGCTCGTCAGAATGCAAGGAAACCCCCCAATTTCTTTACATATTCTGAAAGCCTGAGAGTTGCAGATTTGAATTCATGCAGAATCTTTGCCGATCTCACGTTCTGACGTCATCCTATTTGCATATGAACTCAAAAAAATGATTTTGAAAAAATGACGTCATCATTTTTTGTATTCATTTGATAATAATTCAGTAATAGGATGTCGATTTTCTCCCAAATTTTGATATGTTATAGCTGAGACAATTCTCTACCAGTCCAGTTTACACGGTTTTTCATTTTGATGACGTCATCACAGTGAAATTTTCAATTAAAAACGACATGTCAGAATTTCCCCTATTTGCGTGTTATGTCTATGGAAGAGGATTTTTTTTTCGAATCATGAATCTACATGACATCGTTCTTTGAGCAGTATCTCGGTTATTTTTCGTCTATTTCCTTCCAGATTTTAATATGTTGTAGCCTGATTAATATTCTTTCTATGAGGGTTCGGTTTTTTCAATCTGATGTCGGGATCATTGTCAATTTTAAACTACAAAATGTGATTTGAGAATCCCGTTTTTCGTTTACGTGTTATCTCTATGGGAAATATTTTGGTATATTGGTCAAAGCACTTGACTCCCATTCCGGTGACCCAGGTTCGATCCCCGGTGGGTCCATAATTTTTTTTTTTTTTTTTTGCTTCTTTTTGCCTGTCATTTTACCGTCCTCTTCGACTATTATAACATAAACAATCACAAACCATGGAATAAACTGCCTTATTTTCCGTGTTATATCTATTGGAAAGTAGTGTGTACAACCCTATGGAAATTGTGATTCCCTGTAGTGTATTAGAGCTATGGGGTTTATCTCCAAAGTATCCTGCAATATCAAATAGTCCTATTTGATATCACAATTTCTCAGAATTGACTTAGTCAATTATCTTCAAATTTTCGTCAGTCATCAGTCCTAATAAGGTCAATTTCCCGCATCTTTTTCAAGGTCATGAGATTATTGTGACGTCATCCAGGCGCCAATTTGTAAAGATCAACTTATGATCGTATCTTCTTCACGAAATGTCATCTCTCTTTCATATTTGGCATGGCTAAGGTCAATGTCACTTCAGTCATGGTCATCACCATTATCATTATCATCATCATGATTATCATCAACATCAATATCATCATCACTGAGATGATATTGATGATGATGATTATCATCAGCATCATTATCATCACCATCAATCATCATCATTATCACCATCATAATCATCATGATCATCGTCATTATATTATCATCATTATCATCATTATCATCACCATCATCATCATCATGATGATATTCATGATGATCATGATGATTATCAACATCATTATCATCATCACTGTCATGATATCCACGAACCATCCAAAATTCATGTTCACACACTCTATGCCCCATTGAAACAAAGGGGGCGCTATTTCACTAAAATAGGTAGTAGAGCCTACGAATTGAAAATGCTAGGAAAAGGCTGAAATCATAAAAATTGTGAATAGATTCATTATAATTACCGATATCAACGTCATGTTTCACATTATCATTTTGTCATTCGTCTTCGTCAAAAATATCAAGATCAAAAGACAGATCACCTAATTCGTCTCCAGTGACGAATTAAATTTCTAGTTTATTTTTATTTTTTTTTTTTTGCTTCTTGTCAGGGAATTATAGGAGGGAAACTGGGCAATGTTGTCGACACTTTCGTAGCACTTTTTTTTTTAGGAGGAAAGTTATTTCAACATCCGGACTGCTTTATAGTTATGCTTTTTTTTTTTAAGTTGCTGAATAGGAGGGGCCATGATCCCCTGTGCCCCCTGTCTACGCCAGTGAGTATATCCATGCATAGAGCTAGAGGAAGAGATTTGATCTTGTTATGTTTCTGTGGTTTAATACTTTAAAATGAATTTATTGTCATTTTATTCTTTAGGGGGATTATTGCCCCCTTACATGGGTCTTGGGAGGACCGACGGATTGACTTTTCCCTACTACCCCCCCCCCCTTCTATCGGCCTCCCGTCACCCCCAGCGCAAGGGAGACGGGAGTAATATCCTATACGTATTCATATCATTGTGGAAATATTTTCGAAGGAAATTTTGGTGGGGGGTCTCTTTCTTTACACCGTGGCAACCGATATTCCTAAGTAACGTGATCTGCTACACCTCCCCTCCCCGAATGATGTCTACAGATCGGTTTAGTCTGTCATAAGGGAATGAATAATATATTTGAGGCGATATACAATAACATGTTTCCAACGGTATATGAGACAGTGGCGTATGTATGGGGCCAGAGGGGGCACGTGCCCTAGGCAGCACTTGAAGGGTGGGCGAAAAGGGCGAGAAATACAATAAATGTTACGGTCTGTTAGGGTTATTTCCGCCTCAGTCAAGGACAAAAGGCGTAAGAAATTGTGTTTTATAGGGTTTGTAATGCGGAAACTTTCTAAAACTCGGTCGCTTCGCTCCCTCGCATAATTACGTTCAAATTCCATTTGACTCTAGTTGCTTTGCCCCCCGCCCCCCCCCCCCGTTCCCCGCATTAGGCAGGAGCTTGTTAAATTTTGCGCCCCCATGTGGGATATAAGTGCATAAAAAGCACTTTCAAGGTAGGCCTATAGAACATTCGAAAGAAATCATAAATTTGCCTTGCAATTGCCTTACTAAATTCCTCAAATGTATTTCTTCAGGGATTTCATTTATTTTGCGCCCCCAAAATAGGAATGTTCAAAATTTCAACAAAAAAATTTATTGCTAGGTCGCTGTATTCCCTTGGATTTTTTGGGGGGTAAAGGTAGAATACATAAGAAATTTCAATTTGAGGGGGGGGGGGGGGAATCTGCCGCTCGGTCGCGTTGCTCCCTCGCTTATACAATAGTCGGGTTATGTGCATCAAAACTCACTTTCACGTAGTGTCATCATTTCTAAATTTAAAACGCTCATTAATCTGAGTTTAGGCATGGAGGGGGGGGGGGGGGCGCAGATTTGATAGTTTGCCCCCGGCGCCAGAATATATACCTAGATACGCCACTGGTATGAGGGCCATTTTCCCTTTCATGTCACTGTCGTTGTTGATAATATAATGACCGTAAAAGGAAGTTTACCCTATTATGCTTCCATGATATAAGTAAAAAGTAGAAATAAATCAAATTGATTATAAAGAGACCTAAAATATGAAGTGGCCGATTTCTTTTTTTTTTTACATCTAACAGTTATAATTATGTTCCTGCTCTTCACCCCTTCACCACCAAATATAAATGAATAAGTTAATTAATTAATTAAAAAATAAATAGATTTAAAAAAATTTAAAACCTGTTGAAAGTTCAATTTAGAAAGTAATGGAATTCTTAAATAAATGAAAGTTCCAAAGGAGCCGAATTTTCACAAATAAAGGGCAGATAAGTTTACGGGCTTCTGAATCGATCCGAATCGATCGCGACGACCGCCCCAGGGGATGTCTCATTGAGACCTGTACATTATCCACGTAAATCACTTGCTGAATTAAAAAGCAGATTGAAGTAGGGGCAGATTTTGATACCCTAAACAGGGAAACCCGTCTATCTCTGATTTTTATACCATTAACGGCGATTTATATCTTGCTTGGTATGTTACATCCTATATATTTGAGGATTAGGCCTACATCATCATCATAGATTTTAGCCAAAAAGGAACCGTAAAAGAAATGTAACCTAATTTGGAGCACATTACCGAACTGTACCCCCCCCCCCCCTCCTTCCGCGGATCTTATTCTTATCTGAATTTGATACCTTTTTATTGATTTTGCTCTTTTAGTACCCTAAACGCGTTACCCGGGTTATGCACTTATTGCTGAAAAGGTACCCTTTTTATCTGTTTGCATGAGGATGATGTACCGGCCTCAATGAGACATTCTCCCCCCCCCCCCCCCCCCCTCCCCGGCGACCACCGTGAAACCATAAAGTTACATGTGTGTATGTATAACTCTATGCGTTGTGCGAACGAATAACATGTGTTATTTTCATCATTCATTTATCGATTGTGCCCGCCCCCCCCCCCCCCCTTTTAGAACGAAAAACCTTAAAAAAAAAAAAAAATTTTTTGCTTGTCAGAGAATTATGGATTATGGAGGGAAACTGGACCCCCATAACCCCCCCCCCCCCCCCCCCCCCGGGCGAATTGTGGAGGTCTGGCGATTTTTAATTTTTTTTTGCCGCCCCTGGGCCCTCTTGCATAAAAGTTGCGATTAAACACAACTAAAAATATTAAACGAAAGTCCCAAATGCGCGATCCTAATTGGTTGAAAATCAAGTTGCGTTTAATTTTTTGAGTTGCGATTAAACGCAAAGTTCTTTTTTATGCAATAGGCAATAGGGCCCAGGTCCTAGTATTATTAAAGCCCGACTTTTTAGCACGTGATTGATTTAGCACGCAAAATTCTCAAGCTAAGTTACGGTAGATGTATACCGCGAATAATTCATATTTAGCATAGAAAAATAGAATGGTAGCTAGCTAGCTAGCCGAGTACAGTGGAGTCGACTTTCGAGATTTGTAAGTTTGAACCATTATTTATTTTCCCACGAATTATGCATGTAAATGAAGTAGAATAATACATCCATTATGATATGCGGTGTTCGTTGCGTCATTTTAAGTTTCAAAACAGTTGTAAAAAGACGAACGCGTCTGACGTCTCTGCGAAGTGCCATTGCCAGTGCCAAGCCCCCCAAGGCCAAGGGCCAAGCCCAATCATCCGATGGCAATGCCAGGCAGTGCCGCGGCCATACAGCATGACACAGCATGAAGCTGCAGCTCCAAATTCCTTCGGCTAGCAGTACCGCCACTACCGGTAATAATCATGATAATATATTTTAGGCAGTGTATACAGCCACACGCATGTGTCTCTACCATACGTGGCTGTATCCACACCACGAATAGTGGTCATATTGACCACTACGAATACAAAATGCAAAAATAGTTTGTATTTTCTGTCGCGTGCCGTGTAGTAAAGCTAAAGCCAAAGGTAAGTTATGGGGGGAAAATAAGATAAATATTTTAAATACCTTGCTTTCAAATTCCGCCCTTAAAAATCTCACTCCTACTAGTAGTACTACCTCAAATGGCCGTTAGGAAGAACTTTTGATATTTTGAGCAAAATCCAAAGTCAAAATCTTGTCCAAAACCGGAGAAATCCCCGCCGATTTGTTTCGCGATCGCGTGTTCAATCATGGTGTTGTTTACATACATGTAGGCCTAGGCCCTAGGCCTACTGCCGATATCTTAGACTAAAATCGGCGAATAAAATTTTTGTCCACGAAGAAACTCGGGATCGCAAGCGCACACCGATCTTTACGATCGCGCACACAGAAAATCGGGACTTTCCGTGTATGCCACATACAGACATAGGGACCAAATTTTTAAGGACAAAACTCTTTAGTTTTGGGGAGATGTCAGCGCCCGCGGCGACCAGGAAATGTACACCATGTCCTCCGATAGCTTGTTTCGCGAGAATCAACAGTAAATTACGGATTTGATTTTTGGAAATATCTTTTCCAACATCGGTGAGTTGAATTTATTGTATTTCTTGGATATTTAGATTTTAGTGGTCGGTTTTTGTAAATTAAATGCAGATTTTGAGTGAATGTTTGTGACTTTTGTGCAGTGGTGTTTTAAAAAGTTGAGGTGTATGACTGCCTACATTATACAGACGAAGTATAGGAATGTAGCTATGAGTGGCTGTATCCACTCATAGGTACACGCCATTGCCGACTGTGTAGTAACGCAGCGAACACACATCACATACCTAAACTGCATCACTGTGCATTTTTGGCTATGGTGCGCGCCCCGGTATTCGGTCACTTAAAAAGAAATTGCCGCTGATATGAATACCTATCTCTTGAAATTGACAATCTACCATCAAAAGAACCGCAAAATTGTCCTTTAAATAATTATCAAAATAATTTAAAACATGGAAACTTACCCCAAAAAATATCGCCGACAGAAGAAGGAGAAGTTTTCCGCCCAGTATTCGGTCGACGCCGCCCACAATTCGGTCACGCGATAGTGCGCTGCATCTCGGGAGAGTTATATAACCATTTTTGTCACATTTCTGCGTTTTTAGGCATTTTCTGTGGCTTCTATATTAAGCCTGAGTCGAATCGATTGGTTAGCCGGTGTTCGATCGAAGACATCGAATCCTGAATACGTTTTGGCAAATTCGGTGCATCGATTTGTAGTCCGCCAGATTTTTGACTACCGTAGCTATGAGTGGCTGTATCCACTCATAGGTACACGCCATTGCCGACTGTGTAGTAACGCAGCGAACACACATCCCATACCTAAACTGCATCACTGTGCATTTTTGGCTATGGTGCGCGCCCCGGTATTCGGTCACTTAAAAAGAAATTGCCGCTGATATGAATACCTATCTCTTGAAATTGACAATCTACCATCAAAAGAACCGCAAAATTGTCCTTTAAATAATTATCAAAATAATTTAAAACATGGAAACTTACCCAAAAAATATCGCCGACAGAAGAAGGAGAAGTTTTCCGCCCAGTATTCGGTCGACGCCGCCCACAATTCGGTCACGCGATAGTGCGCTGCATCTCGGGAGAGTTATATAACCATTTTTGTCACATTTCTGCGTTTTTAGGCATTTTCTGTGGCTTCTATATTAAGCCTGAGTCGAATCGATTGGTTAGCCGGTGTTCGATCGAAGACATCGAATCCCGAATACGTTTTGGCAAATTCGGTGCATCGATTTGTAGTCCGCCAGATTTTTGACTACCGTAGCCACCATGAAAAAATCAAATAAAAAAAGAAACTCCGTAACGTACAGCATATATACTAGCAGAGAACGTGAAGGCGACTTCAAAGTTCAAACAGTTGGCTAACTTTCGCTAATTCGCTCGCGGAGGACGTCGCGCTTTACCTGTGCTTTCTCTATGTGCTTTCTCTATGGAAAAATCGTTTTTTGTCGTTACGAACTGAAGTTTACGATAATTCTCTTGCACTCTCTCTGCATTGTCAATTTGACAATTGTATAATTGAACATGATAAATACGGGCATGAGTACGAGTGTTCCTACTTAATTCGCAATAACTAATATCACACTCTCATCAATTACTTCTGAATGATCTCTGAAGCTGAATGAAGTCGAGTCTATATTGAGCGACGAAAAGTTTATATCGTATTGTTTTTTTTTTTTGGCATCGAACAAACGTGCTCCATTCAGGTCTCCAAAGACAAAGTAAGATTATTAATTCTTTGAATTTGAATCATTGTCGGGTGTGACGACAATGAGCATCGCTTTGTGCGACACTAGTGATATTTTGGCTAGCCATACGGACTAGAAACTTGAGATTTTGGCTCGTCCGCTGTGATTTTTACTAGCCATTGGCTAGCGGGCTATCGTTAATTTCGAGCAGCGAGAGCCCATACATATGCCCGCGATGCCAGCGGACCGGTCACCGGTGCATGGTGCATGCACTGCGTGCAACTGTGTGCAACTCTGTTTTCACCGCCCATCATTTATCGATGCACCGGTATTCGATCGAATCAAAGCCGTCGAATCCCGGTTTATGAAATATTCGATATGACTCAGGCTTATTCTATATATTCATACTTAAATGTATGAGATTTTTTATCCATTAAAATCCACAAATCAAAGATCTAGGGTCAGAAATAATGAACAAAATGTATTTCTAAAAAGAGCAAAGCGCGTCAGCAAAGCGCAAAGCGCGTCGGCGAAGCGCAAAGCGACAAGTTGCACACAAAGCACGTTGGCGCAAGGCACTCAATGTTGCCTGACCGAATACTGGAAGAGCGCCATCTCACTGGCAGGGGTGAGGTATATATTCTCTTGCTCATCGCTGAGATCGCCATTTGCAAATTCGCTGCGATAAAGGGAAGACCCGGAAGCTCCTCTTCACACACATACTAAATTCATTGCACCTGCACACAGTTATTTCACATAGGCGTCTACATATGGCTATGCGTGTTAACTCACGCGCTAACGGAACCCGGAAGTGCGGAAACTTGGGTAACACTGACCAGTTTCGAGGGTATTTGGAGATCTTTTCCAGGGCGTCCGACCTGAATTGCTTTCAACATTAGAGGTACCTTGTTCATGTGTCTGTTATGTACAGGTTTCGAGCCTCAAAAATTATTCATGAGTTCTTCACAGCTGTTCAAAGAGCTGCGTGACTGAATTCTGGAATATGACCGAATACCAGGGCGCGCACCATATATTTAATTGAAACTCATATATTGCAGTTTACTTAAATCCAAATACTTATGTTGAATAATAGATGATTAAAACTTACCAGGTTGTTTTGTGACCTTTGAAGAGGGTTTCCTGAAATTTTGGGTCCTTTTTGTCGATAACTGCTATCGAGACTGTCCCGTCAGCATCCAGTTTGTATTTTTCACGATTATGATGAAGGGAGCCCTCAGCGCTCGTAGTAGTACCGGCGCGATCGGTTCGTCGATCTCCTACGAAGACCTGGAAGGGCCAAACTGACGACGTAAAAAAATAAAAAATATTACGTACGTACGTAATAATTACTGTGCATACCGAATCTCTTCGGGTCTAACCCGATTGATGCTAGAGCATCGCGTAACAAATCAAGACATCTCGTGTACGATAACTGTCCGTCTCTCATAGCATACAAATCTTTGGATTTCAGATAATTCAGAGGTCGAAATAAGAACTTTTCATCGGTACAATTTTTAAATTTTGCTGCAGCCAAATATCTCTTCAGCGCTAGAACTGGACAAGCATGACAATTTGTAGCTCCTATGAGAACTCAGGCACCTTGTCTGAAAATGTCAGTTTTGCTTTTCACGATGAAGATGCTAACATGGGAAACATAATTCTAATCGCACAAACGAATGTTAATCATTTCATCATTTCATCATATCTAAGAAATCCAGCATAACCAATTAGCAACATAGCGCATAAACGAGTGTCCATTAGGGTGTCAGAAGCGTAAACTGACAACTTCTTTCAACATTTCTGGTGTGATAACGTCTTTCTTGACTTTAGGTTTACATAGGTACTTCTTTAAACCTTGCAAAACAGTGTGTAAGAACTTTCGATCACATGGATTATGAACGATGTTAGGTTTGCAATCATAATACCATTTGATGGCATAAAAGCTGGACTCCATCCTGGAGTACGGGGCCCCAATCTGATAAAGGTGCACTAGGTATCGGCTAATGTCTTCCGGATCAGCTACTACGTATTTAATAATATTCTGTGAACACCACTGTTGCCAAAGAATGATAGAATAATTATATTTCTTCACCGTGTTGCTCACTCTCGAGGCTGTGTAGATTCATAGTCATCCTAAAAAAAGAGACCTGCCGGAAAATATGAAAAATGAGCAACCTCAATTTAATAATATGTCAAACGATCTTAAAATTTTTCTTTCAACTGAACAAACCCTTTGTTTCTCAACCGAACCTGCCAATGACCTCCGTCATCATCCTGCATGACTACACAGTAAGGACATGACATATCCGAACACTTCAAGCTATACAGCTTCCTTTGATCAGCTATGTAGCTTGAAGGAATCTCATGCCCAGCGGCAATATCAACTAATCTGCCAATGACATCCATCATCATCCTGCATGACTACACAGTAAGGACATGACTTATCCGAACACTTCAAGCTATACAGCTTCCTTGATCAGCTATGTAGCTTGGAGGAACCTCAAGCCCAGCGGCAATATCAACTAATCTGCCAATGACATCCGTCAACGTCTAGGAGCTATATACATCAATTAGACGTGGCATTCCATCTACCATTCTCCTTAGGCTGATCATTACACGTGTATCAACAATCATGATCCGATTAACCACCATTTAACCGTAAACATAACACTGGGTTTTTGAATTTTTTGGATCCAAAAATACTATTTTTGTTTCTTCCTTGAGCAAACACCCCTACGGGATTATCAATTCTTATCGAATCCGTGATCAAAGAATGAATTTTACTTTGTTCTGAAATTAAAAGTGGCCAAAAAGGCGCGGAGGGCCAAAGGGGGACAACTAAAGTTCCTGTGGCAGAGCATACTTCTACGTGATTCAAAACTTGCCCAATACAATCTATCGGGGGCACTAACCAATTATTTTCGCCGCTCCAATCACAAGAAAATGCATCCACTTGAGCCGACTGTGGACACCAAAATTTTGAATTGAACTTTTCTAATTTGTGGCCCCCACAATCTTTCCATGAATTGGAAGAACTCAGGAGAAACTCCCCAGTTATCAAAGTCAATGATACGACTTTAATGCGTCTGCGTGCATGTTCTCCTCTCTAGGAACCCAATGAATTTGTAGGGTTATATGATTATCCCTGCAAAAGGTGTAGATTTCCAAATTAAGATTATGCAACTCTGCAATCATGCTACCTTTGGATACAATAGAAACGACACCCTTGTTTTCAGTGAAAATCTTTGTGACCTTACCCTGTAACTTGGAAACAAATGTTTTCAGTGCTAAACATATTGACTTAAGTTCCTTCCAAGTGGAGCTTTTCTGCATTTCGGTATCCAACCAATTTCTTACCATATTTAACCCAGGCTGCTCACTAACGTATGCTCCGCACCCTGTGTGACTCGCATCTGAAAATATAATAATCTGGGGAATTGAATATTCAAATAAAATATGTTCGTTCAGAATGCGTAGATTATTTTTCCAGAAAAACACCTCTGCAATGAGCTCATTATCACTACTGATGTTGTATACATTGTCCCAATGCGCCCTACAAATTATTTCATGATGCATGAATCTGGTTTTCAATTGACTTATGCCACCTACAACTGGGTAGAGCAAATTTAGCTTTCCGGCAATAGTTGCAATCTTGCGTGCCGAAACTCGAGGCAAACTTGCTAGGAATATCTCCAGACATAACTCAACGTCCTTCACTCTCCTCTCAGTTACCTTAAGGGAACCTAAATTACTGTCCCACGTCAGACCTAGCCAATCCAACTTTTGTACTGGAAACCATTGCGATTTTTCGAAATTAGGCACCAACCCAGCTTTCAAGAGATCATTTTTCACTGCCAGAGCAACCGTCATCCAAATACACGACAATAAACAGACCTATTCTTCTCCAATAATTCACAATGTCTTTTAGACATTTTGTAAATACATACGGGGCAGTAGACAAGCCAAAAGGTAGGACTTGAAACGTAAAATATCTGGTGTGGTTGTCCAATTCCCAACTGAAACCCAAGAAGCTAGTATGTTCTTGAAATATCTCGATGTGATGATACCCTGACTTTAAATCAAAGGAAAACATGAAATCACCTTGTTTAAAATACGTTAGGGCTGTATTCCAATCTTCGAATTTGATTTTGTCTTTCCATAAGAACCCATTCACAAATCGTAGATCTAAAATCAGTCTCCTTTTCCCTGAATTTTGGACTGACACCGTAAGAGGATTAACGATGTGTGGTGCGTTGGTAGATTCCATAATCAGGTTCTTACTGAGTAAATCATTGATTGCTTCTTTTACAAAATCAGAGTGAGAAAGAGCAGATTTGTTGTTTTTCAGTATGTTCCTAGGAGGAATCTGTAAAAGTGGCAGCTTATAGCCATGTTCAATAACATCTAATGTACATTTGCAAGCACCGATATCTTTCCAAAATTGAATACATGTATTCATTCTGCCTCTTACTATTGGTTCTGAGGTACCTTGCTCATAATCAAAATAATTCTGAATGAAAAAATCTTGATCGTACCCTGTGTTAGCTGCTGCAATACTGCAAGACTCGGGTACCGTAGGGTTTGACTCTACATGATGCATACAGTCCAGTGACATAGAGCTGGTTACCGATGTTATACCAATGATGCCACTCTCCCATGCAGACTGTGTTGTAGTCCTTGTTTCCGCCACATCTCCGTGTGCTGTGTTCGTATGTGCTATATACATAAATGGAATATTTTTGCATTAATAGCAGCTCTTGTTTATCACTCAAGGAGATACATATGCTCATATATTGTATAATATCTTACTTCAATTGTTGAAGAACATGATTGTGCCATTAACTGCGTAACAGTAGGAAGACCAACTCGTTATTCCAGGACGAACCACCTCATTCTCTAACCCAATCAATCCTTCGAAATCATGACTATTATATCTAGCTCAACAGAACTAACAAGGGAAGGTGTAATACTATCATGATAGTAAATTGTATGGCGCCAAGCAAGTGCTCTAGGCGCAACTTGTGTAAAGGAGGGATCTATTTACATCTAATTTCCAAGAACTACCTCTAACGCTGTTGTGAGGCGTTGTCTCTGCTAGACTGGCTGTAGTTGCTGACGCCTGGGCAACCTCGTCTCCAATGTCCCTGCTTCCCACAGGCAAAACATACGTCGGTGGTTCTGGGGCCACCCATTGGCCGCCATGTTGGGTTTCGTCCGGCACCAATCCTAAACGGCTGCCTATACTTGCCGCCAGGCCCACAAAAATAATTATCGGAAGGCATAGGCGAATGAGAAAACCCCTCTGCCTTGGGGGCCTTGCTTTTGAAGGATGTTTTTCCCGATTTCCGCTTCCTGGAAGCACGTGCCTGGGCCTGTCTGATTCGCTTCTCATCCTCTGAATCACTAGCAAGCTCATCACTGAGGTATTCTTCAACCGCTGACCAACCTATAATTTGGGGTGAAGTTAATGTACAATAATAATAGTCCATGGGCCAGAAACCGAAAAGGTCCCCCCCCTTAGGCACAATTTTAAATGATGTTTTTCTGTTAGCTAGGACCCTCAGCTATCAGAATCTGCTTGTTTGCCATAAAGTTGGTGGTGGGTGTGGCCACCAGGGCCGTTACCATGGTAACGGATCAAGAAAAATATGAACTTCAGGAAAAGTCATATAATTCCAATTCACAAATCTAAAAATACTTGGTAAGCATCCTAATATATGTATTTTAAGGTGCCCAATCGATTGCAACCATAATCAGAGCCATTTAAAGTCATGGGCGTGTCCAAAAATGGCCGTTGCTATGGAAACGGTACCATAAAAAGCGGGTATTTTTGACAACTTTCTAAACTTATAAATATGAAATAGCCAAAAAGGTGTATGCACAAGCCTAAAGTATGTTTTTTTATTAGCTAGGACCCTCAGCTATCATAATCTGCCTATTTCATGTACAGTTGGTGGTGGGTGTGGCCTGTAGGACCGTTACTATGGTAACATATCAAAAATACTGGATTCTTAGAAAATACTGCATCTTTGTAATTCAATAGCTATAAAATATATGGTAAGTATCCTATTATGTGTATTTCAAGCTGCCTGATAGATTGCAATCACAATCTGAGCCATTTAAAGTCATGGGCGTGTCAAAAAAGGCCGTTGCTATGGAAACGGTCCAACAAAAAGCTGTTATTTGTGAAAAAATCTATAACTAACCATTACAAAATAGAAAGAAAAAAGTGTCTGCACAGTCTTTGATAATGTTTTTATATTAGTTATGACCCTCAGCTATCATAATTTGCTTGTTTGACATCAAGGTGGTGGTGGGCGTGGCCGCTAGGGCCGTTACCATGGTAACACATAGCGAAATACTGGAATTTAGAAAATACCGTATATTGGTCATTTAGCAGCATAAAATATATGGTAAGGCCTCTAATATATGTATTTCAAGCTTCCCCACTGATTCCAACCACAATCTGAGTCATTTCAAGTCATGGGCGTGTAAAAAAGGGCCGTTGCTATGGAAACGGTCCCACAAAATGCTGATATTTGTGGAAAATATCTATGATTTATCAATACAAAATAGAAAACAACTGTCTGCACAATCTTAAATAATGTTTTTCTGTTAGCTAGGACCTTCAGCCCTCATATTCTCCCTATTTTACATAAAGTTGGTAGTGGGCGTGACCACTAGGGTTGTTACCATGGTAACACCCAAGGAATTGAATTTTAGAAAATACTATATATCTGTAATTCAACATCACAAAAACAAATTGTACCCATATAACTATATGTATTTTGGGGTGCCCGTTTGATTGCAAGTAGAATCAGAGTCATTGGAAGTCACCATCATGTCAAAACATGGCTGTTGCTATGGAAACAGTATGATAAAAATTGAAAATTTCAACACAACACAAAGAACAAGTGTATGTACAGCCTAAAATGGTGTTTATCTGTCAGCTATCATAATCGAAAGCTTCCTAGTAGCCACAAAGTTGGTTGTGGGTGAGACTGTCAAGGTACATGTAGCTACCATGGTAAGGCACCAAAAAACAAGAGTTTTAGAATAATAGATAATAATAAATTTATCTTACTTACCCAGGATAACCACATCAGTAATATTACTGCCCTGCAACTATCATTGCCTTGTACACATTTCATACATCTGGGTCAAGCAAAACAGAAGTGGGCAAAACATCTTGCCCAGGGATGTAAGCACCGATCAAGGATCGAATCCAAGAGCTCTCGTATGAGAGTGAAAGGCTTTCAGCAATATACCACAGTGCTTCCACCATGTATTTGTAATGTAACGAAGTACAATGTAGGAATCTAATTATACACAATTGAAGCTGCGCCTTTAATTGCAATCAAAAGCCGGATTAGTTTAGGTCAGTCATATAAAAATATGCCGTTGCTAACGGAAAAGAATGATAAGAAAGCTAATATTGATTTTTAAGAAAGGGATATTTATGTATCTAAATAATGAATTATGAACAAGTGCAACTGTCCTATTGGTTCAAATCCAGATCAAGGCCTCATCAATCAAGATCATGCCTGGTAGGACACTTGCTATGACAAACAAAGATGCAAATGTTCAAATAGATATGCAAGGCTTCTGAAAATTCATTGTATTTTATAAGCCAGTTCATATTGAAAAGGTACCATTGTACCTAGAGATACTCTCATCTACTGTGTTGTCGCATTACAGTATTAACTTTGACCACTTGGTAGGTGTTGTACTGTGGCTGTGAGCACCAAAAGCATATCTTTAAAATATTGGCATTTCAGAAAGTGGCATTGTTTTAGTTTAACATTATTTTAAAACAATATAACAGTATAGACATGCTATATATCTCCATTTCAAGCAGCCTGAATGATTGCATTGAAAATGTTAATCATTTATTCCCAATGATCATATCCAAATATGGTCGCTGCTATTAAGGCAGATTATGATCGAGAAATCTATATTTAGAAAATAGTGGCATATTTCTGTGATTTCACAACACGAAAGATAATGTTAGTGATGATATATTTTTATACAGTTAATTTCTGACTGTACTGCTAACTGCAATTAATGTGTCGGTTTTGAGTTCACGGTCATCTGTGAAATGATAACTGAGGTACATAAGTGTCCACACCCAGTTGACATGAGTGAGAGCTACTTGTATTCCACTTTGCCCCTTCAAGGAGTTCTATAAATGGATGTCATTAGGAATCAGAAGTTAGAGAGCATCCTTGGGATAGAGGTACGGAACATTTTCAGCAGAATTCCTCTTCCAGCAACACCCACTACTTTGGATGAGGTTGAGGATTACCCATCAATCAGAGTTATCATGAAGAACAGATACAATAAGGCATTGGCAGACTTCATAATTACATACCAAACTATACTAAGTAAATTTGAATTCCCTCTAGGGTGAAGTGAGGATTCACTCATCTTCATCCTAACCATAGAGACATTACTCAAGTATTGCAAAAATGTATTCTCTTCTAACATAGTGGTGGAGGTATAGATGACACCTATATCTCCATCCTGAGTTCTGACTTTATTCTGCCAAACCAAACCGGGGGAGGGTTGGATAATCTCCTCACCATGACCTTCTTAGCATGTGATTCAAGCCAGATAAGAGTGCCTCACCATATCAGACTTGTAAGAAAGTCAACCAAGTTTTAATAAGAGAATACTCAGTTCAAGTAAGGCTGCAGAACGCCTTAAAGCTGTAAAAGATAGATAGACAAACCCGCTGGTGTTCACTAATTTCACAATATTATGGACTTAGCCACTAAACTCTGCCAAAAATATACCCCATCCTTTATCCAACCATGCTTAAGGCAAGATAGTATTAGAGGAACAATCTCACAAACTATTGGTCATATCTCCTCTAAAGCCAAAAGAACTGCAGCTTACCTGTAAAGGGCAACCAATATGTAAACTTATAGGTCTTATGGTCCCCAACACATCAAGTCCATGGCTAATATACATGTACCCCTCTCATGCAAGTCATGAGAATGCTGAGCTGCAATTGCACCACAGGCCTTCTCAGTGACACTTTTGAATACCTTCTAGCAAATATTTATAAAAAACTCCAGGCAGGTATAAACACTTTAATCCTGGACTTGATCTATGATGAGGCACCCAAAAATTCAATTCTTTGGCCCTGTTTCTGATGAAGTCCAAATCCTAGACCACCTTGGCCATGCTGTTAATCCTTAATGAACATGCAGATTTCTTATGGGTAGGATTAGGGGAAAATATGCTAAATTCTATTCCAATCCTCTCAGATTTATTTCAAGTGGACAGGTTTAGCTACAGACTGACACGTTTATCATCTTATGAATATATATTAGGTTCTGTGACTGAGGTGAATCCATCTATTAAGCCTCCATTGCCTGCCTCCCTCCCAACGCCAAGGCATAGAGATGGAAGCATTACTACTCAAGTACAGCTAACCAGTTAGGATCAGCTGTTGTTACTGCAACGGTCCCCCACATGGACACCAACATCTTGCCCGGAGCTATCCGAACACGCGAACAATTAAAAAATGTCTTTGCAACATAATTGCTGCTGTGTAATAACAAAAATCTGTCACCGTTTTTTTTTAAATTGCTCAGTTTTCATAATAATACTAGCATGGCAACAACCCTGTTTTGACACTACTATGGCCTTAAGTGATTTGGGTTATGACTGTAATAACTCTGGCAGTTTATGATATATCAAGACCAATATTTTGTGTTTTCTATTGTTGAAACAGAATATATATATATGTAATTTTCAAACAATTTCCAATATTTTGATGATGCGTTGCCATAGTAATGGGGCTGGTGCTCACACCCACCATCGGCGTCAGTTTGAGACCAAATGGATAATAAGAATTATAATCGTGTACCTGACTGTGACCTTGAAAGCACAAAAAAAATTGCACTCAAAAGAGCTGCTTGAAATAGATGTAATGCCTACTGGATAGTTACATATTTTTTCACTACTATTTATAAATTAACCATAACATTTCTATAGCAACAACCATGTTTTGACTTCCAATGACTTCCAATGACTCAGATTTAGATGACAGATAAACACCATTTTAGGGTGTACATACACTTGTTCTTTGTTTTGTGTTGATTAGTTACAGAAATATTCAATTTTTATCATACTGTTTCTATAGCAACAGCCATGTTTTGACATGACGGTACCTTCCAATGTCTCTGATTCTACTTGCAATCAAACGGGCACCCCAAAATACATATTTGTTTTTGTGATGTTGAATTACAGATATATAGTATTTTCTAAAATTCAATTCATTGGTGTGTTACCATGGTAACAACCCTAGTGGTCACGCCCACTACCAACTTTATGTAAAATAGGAAGAATATGAGAGCTGAGGGTCCTACCTAACAGAAAAACATGATTTAAGATTGTGCAGACAGTTGTTTTCTTTTTTGTATTGATAAATCATAGATATTTTCCACAAATAGCAGCATTTTGTGGGACCGTTTCCATAGCAACGACCCTTTTATACACGCCCATGACTTCAAATGACTCAGATTGTGGTTGGAATCAGTGGGGCAGATTAAAATACATATATTAGAGTCCTTGCCATGTATATTTCATGCTGCTAAATGACAAATATACGGTATTTTCTAAATTCCAGTATTTCGCTATGTTACCATGGTAACGGCCCTAGCGGCCACGCCCACCATGAACTCTATGGAAAACAGGCAGATTATGAGAGCTGAGGGTCCTAGCTAACAGAAAAACATGATTTAAGATTGTGCAGACAGTTGTTTTCTATTTTGTATTGATAAATCATAGATATTTTACACAAATATAAGCATTTTGTGGGACCGTTTCCATAGCAACGGCCCTTTTTTACACGCCCATGACTTCAAATGGCTCAGATTGTAGTTGGAGGCAGTGGGGCAGGTTGAAATACATATATTAGAGGCCTTATCATATATTTTATGCTGTTAAATGAGAAATATACAGTATTTTCTAAATTCCAGTAATTCGTTATGTGTTGCCATGGTAACGGCCCTAGCAGCCACGCCCACCATGAACTCTATGGAAAACAGGCAGATTATGAGAGCTGAGGGTCCTAGCTAACAGAAAAAATATAGTATAAGATTGTGTAGACACCTCTCTGTCTATTTTATACTGATAAGTTTAGATATTTTTCCAAAATATAAACTTTTTATGTTACCGTTTCCATAGTAACGGCCATTTTTTGACATGACCGCGACTTCAAATGACCTAGATTTCGGTTTCAATCAATCAGGAAACTCAAAATACATATATTTAGATGCTTACCAGTCATTTTTCAAATTTCTGAATTAGAAATATTAGGTATTTTAGTAAATTCCTATATTTCCTTGATGCGTTGCCATGGTAACGGCCCTGGTGGCCACACCCACCACTAACTCTTTGGCAAACAGGCAGATTCTGATAGCCTAGGGTCCTAGCTACCAGGAAAACATCACAAAAAAATGTGCCTAAGGGGGGGGGAGGGGGGTCTACGTTGGCCCATAGACTATAAGCATTCGCTGTGGGCCAAGAATGTAACTCTGCGCAGTTTTTCTCCTGACAAACCAAGGTTAAAAGGGGACCAACGTCTTGTAACAATGTGGATAACTTTTGACACCAAACCCACGTATCCAAACTATCGACAGAAAAACGTGACAATTAATCTCACTCACCTGCGTCAGACTTGTCTGCGAGTCTAATCAATTTGTTTCTCTTTTTGACCTCCGCGATGCATTCGGAGAACTTTGCCAAACCGGCTGGTTTCTTGTCAGCCTCTAGAAGTGCGACGCCCTTTTCAATTGTCTCAATAATAGACGAATTGAAGTCGAATTGCATCTTGTTGCCCTTGAATCTGAAAGTAAGATCCGCCGCTCTTTTTAGCTGTGAGAGCTCCGAAGAGGCTGCAGATAGCCCTTGTCGTTGTCTTCTTTAACTTTCGCCAGAGAAGAGCCAAAATAATCTTTGAATGAGCTGAATGCCTCCTTAATTGCGGTCGACACAAACGCCGTAGTCAGCCCCGGGTTTTGGGGTGGTGGCTGATATGACGCCGCTAACTCATTTTCCTGAGGATTTTCGTATGTAGACATTGCAGCGGAGTAATAAGCCGTCCGGCGTGTGTGCTGTCAAACTGGTCAGTGAAAGGCAACCTTGTTGGTTGCATACGCCCGGGCAATTCCTTTCACTGATTCGCATCAGTACCTTAAGGAATCTGAAACATGCTTCTGTTAGCTCTGCTACAATGGAAAATATATAGATGTACTGTCAGACGTAATTGTAATTTTGTTTCAAATGGAGGTTTTTGTGGGCAAAGTGATGTACTTAGTAGCGATGTCAACGGGGTCGCACTAATTAGTAATAACACATTTCCTATTCTGCCGACGTGTTAAAATGTCAATTTTCATCGAAGCACTGTGGCTATATTTAATTTCAGCTTTAAATTTTTTTAAAAAATATCAATAAAATGCACTATATATTACTAAAAACAAAAAGTTTAATTTGGCTCATCAAAATGATCGGGAAACTTGCATTTGATGACATTATCGCGGAGCTCCACATTCATTACACGAAGTGTCTCATGCAAGTCGCCATCTTGAATAAAGTGACCCCAAATTATTTCTGCTTCCGGGTTGGTTTTTTCTCTCTAGCCTCGTTATATGACGTCATTTTGAAGAGATATTTTCGTCATTTCATATACACATGTTGTACATGCGAAATGACCAGTCAAAACTCGACGACCAGTTCGTTTTCCCCCTAGAAATCGTGTATTTTGGTAAGTTTGGAAAAAGAGGCATCGATTTTGTGACTTTGGACCCTGTTTTCTATGGTAAGATCTCAGGGGTTTTTTAAAAACCGGTCTTTCATGTCTTTATTTGATTTTTGTGGATGTTTTTAACCTGGAAACCCCTTGCATTTACAGTAAAAACCTGTCGCATTTTGTCGCAACTGGGGTAAACTAGTCGGTGTCAGGAGATCTCTCGGGCATCTTTCGGGAAGCAGAATCACGGTTTCGCAGGTTTGCAGGTTCCTATATTTCAAGGCCACCTTACGTTTTTCAAGCCTATATGGTGTACGTGTTGTACCGTTTTACTTCATTACCCTGTCGATTTTGCAATTGATTTCCACAATGATCTTTTCAAAAATAAGTTTTCTTTGCTCAGTACTTGCCAAACATTTTTTTTCCTTCCAATTTAAAATGTGTCACCTTAACAGTATTTTTCCTGAATGCAATATATTTATATTTAGATAGGTCTAGTTATTGTTTCAGATCTTTAAATTCTAGACAAAGTCCAAGTTCTAATTCGGCAATTCAAATTCAATTCAATTCAATTCAATCTTATCCTGTCTTGAGTTTAATTATATTATGATGAAGAAGATGTTGGTTTTCGCCTTCAAAGTACTACAAATGTTTACAAATGCCCCTCTGCATGTATGTTTGTTGCAAAACTTATGAATTATAAATTATTATCATTAATTAGTCTATTTAGAGAGGTTAATTATTATTATTATTATTATTTATTATTATTTATTATTAATATTAATATTATTAATAATATTAATGTTAGGCCCTAATCAGAACATTGGCATATGCCTAATTGATGTATTTAACTATAATAAAATTAAAGTTAATTATTTAATTATTATGATTTGAATTGGAAATGTAATTTTGCAATATTTGCAGGCCATTATGATATTATCCAGCAGTGGATCCAGGATTTGAAAATTGGAGCAGAGGGCCAAAATTCAATGTATTTTGGGCCTAATTCTATGACAGAACCCCCCCCCCCCACCCCCTGGATCCTTCACTGCCACTGGTTAGGCCTATGAATATGTTCTTGTTATCAATATATTTGAGTTATCAATATATTTGAGTTATTAACAAGGTTCTTAAGTATCAACTTTAATAGTTCTGAAATTTAATGTTGCTAATTTGATGAGACAAAAATCTCTTGATTAATTTTTTTTTTGTTTTGTTTTGTTTTTTTGTTTTTTGCTTTTCTCCCCTACCTTTGAAAACTTTTGTTATTTTCAAATTATTACCACTCGACTTTTTGGAGTCTTCCTCGGTAACAATGTGAATGAAAAAAAAAACGGATGAAAAACAATGGAATATTAAAGTTAAAATCAAGTACAGTTAACCTTGCCCAAGTCAAACTCACATAAGTCAAATAATTGTCTAAGTCAAAGGTCTTTTAAAAGTCGATCTTCTCTTTAGATTCTATTGTTTTTAACCCTTTATAAGTCGAAGCTTTTTTCTTGAGTCCCAACTGATTTGACTTCGGGAAGGTTGACTGTATGAGATTAAGTGCGGAATAATCAAAGGAAAAAGAATGCATGGATTATAAAAATTCACATGTGTATGTTTCATTGAAAATCCAAATCTTGATCAGATTTGGAGCTCACTTTTCCCTCCGGTCACTTGAATTGTAAGTGATACAGCTTCTCTTGGGAACTTGCTATTGTAATATTTTTTTGTCTAGAGCTACATGCCTTATAGAAACATTTTGGTGGATAGAACCATATTTTTTTGCATAGGGGGGTAATAGAGTAAGGAGAAGCAATTCTCCATAAATTGCCGCAGAAGACATACGGCTGAGTGCTACATTCAACAAGCCATAACTCAGTAACGAAAGACCTTTAATATGATGTATGGTTTGCCCATATTTGATAAAAAAAAAAAAATTGGTGTAACATAGCTATACTTAGCCTTACTAGGTTTCAGTCTATATATATTAATTTATAACTCGTATAAGTTTGTTAAGATACAAAATGTAGAAAGTTATAAAAACTTACATTTACTTCCTTTTCCAACTTGTCACAGAGACATCCATCCGTATGACGACTGCTCTCAATATGTTGCGCACTAGTGAGGCCGCTCTATATGGTTACGCACCATAGATACGTACACAGAATGTTACGCACACAAGCTATACGGACAAGGTCGATATTACAACGACGGGTGGCCGTTCTCTCCCAAAGACTTTTTCAATTATTGCTCCTCGCCGTTAAAGCACTTTGCTTAATATCCTTGCAGTTGCACCAGAAGGAATACAGCAGATTGTAGAGAATGCACGATGAGAAGCCTTATCGCTAGACTAAACTCATTAACAACCCCCAAGCTGTCGTAACAACAGGTAAACAACGAGGTGGAGATCGATGAACCGATCGCGCCGGTACCACTACGAGCGCTGAGGGCTTCCTTCATCATAATCGTGAAAAATACAAAATGGATGCTCTGACCGGATCTCGATAGGAGATTTCGCAAAAAATTCCCCAAAATTTCAGGAAACCCTCTTCAAAGGTCACAAAACAAACTGGTAAGTTTTAATCATCTATTATTCACCATAATTAGCTATCTTTCATTAGATTTCTATGTAAGGTTTTCACTTAAATATAACCCAAAAATGCAAAGTGATGCATATTAGTACCGTACTGACTATTGCCTGCGTTCCTACACAGTCGGCAATGACGTGTGCCTATGAGTGGTATCCACCGTGCGGCCGGAGGATACAGCCACGCGCGTCTAAAAGTCTCTGCAACACTTAGACTCTGCACAGCGCATAGGCACATGGTAAGTGCGTAGCATGCACGAGCGATGTGTATATTTATGCAACAGTACATGTTGCAAAACTTCATCATGAACGTTTTTATCTCTTGAATTTCACTGACATACAAACAATATTTTTACTTCATTGTCATCAGGTGGCAATGAAGTAAACATATTGTTTGTATATTTTTCTATGTCAGTGAATTTCAAGAGATAAAACCTTCATGATGAAGTTTTGCAACATGTACCGTTGCATAAATACATGTATACACATTGCTCATGCTATGCACTTGCCATGTGCCGCGCCGCTGCGCAGAGTCTAAGTAGACGCGTGTGGCTATATCCTCCGGCCGGGCGATAGATACAGCCACACGCGTGTGGCCGTATGGTAGTGACACACGCGTGTGACTGTATACACTGTGATCGAGTCAGCGACGGTATACGGTACATGACACACAGTGCGATCGAGTCATTTGAATCAACGGTACAGTACAGGGAAAAGATCGGCTCGGCGAGGAAATTCCATTTTTTTCATCGAAACAATCATTAAATCGTAAAATCACAGAGCCTGCTAGATAGTTACAGTAATTCTCTTGAAGTGTAAGTACAAATTTCTATCTTTAAGCGATGGGATTAGCCATAAAATGGGCGAGGTCGACTTTGGATAGTTGTACCTGGGGCTCCAACGCTGCGCGTTGTAGCTCCCTGGGGTTAGTAAATGGCCAGTGTAACATGTACATGTACACCTCCTTGGACCGATTCACAGCTGAGCCCTCACACTTGCGATACAACATTACATATTAAAAAGATGGGTTTTAAGTAAGGTCTTAAACTGACAGGGAGTCAGTGCTCTGAATGTGCGCTGGTAATTTATTCCAAAGGATAGGGGCAATTACGGAGAAAGCTCAATCACCATAATTAGTGGAAGTACGGGGGCCAGGAATTAACTGCAAAGTTGCTGATGATCGAAGGGGTCTTAAAAAATCTGTAACTCTTCCCTCTCCTCTAATTAAGCAAATTGATTATTCTACGACTGATGTACTGACGCACATACACTACATTTACCTGCAGCATTCTACTGCTGATCTCTGGTAAAAGCGGAGGAAGAGGAAGAGGGAGGAGGAGGAGGAGGAGGGAAGAGGAGGAGGAAGGAGGAAGAAGAAGATGAAGAAGGAAGAAAAAGAAGAGGAGGAGGAGCCGGTGTACCACAAGTGCTCAGCATCCCCCTGTCCCCCCTGCTCAGATAACACAATTTGCTGGATCTGAGTGCCTCGGCTCATCTGCGCAGGATATACAATTTGCTGGAGCCGAGTGCCTGCCCTAAGTTAGAGCTACCTGTCCCCTTCCCTTCACACAGGAGAAGTAGTGGGAATTAACCCGCTTGATTAAGGGAAACGATACTGATGGTGCGCAGCGAAAGGGGGACGCGCTGCTCTAGGCTGATCATAGGGTGCACGCATAGCACTATGGGGAGATGCACAGCCCTGGGAAGGGGGGGGGCGGATGGGCACCGAGTCCTGTTACAATGGGCATGAAGGCAGAACTCATACAACTGCAAGGACAGGTTCATCATCATCAATCCAGTTTTGATCCGGGTATATTCACCGTTGACGGGGGTGGCTGGATTTACCACACTTTGTAGCAATCTTTCTCACACCCGCCCACCATCTCGCACGATTCATGGCATCCTCCCTCCTCAAACCAACTCCACTACACTCCTCCTCAACCAGTTTTCTCCATGTTTTCCTTGGTCGTCCTCGCTTCCTCGGGCCCTTCACTTCATACTCCAGAGCTTTTCTCAAAATGTGCCCGTCCTCCCTTCTCAGCACATGCCCATACCATCTCACTCCATTCGCTTTTGCCATCTGAGCCACTGATTCTTCCAGTCCTAACATCTCCAACAAGTCCTTGCTCCTTTTTCTATCCATTAGTTTCACTCCACACATTGCTCTCACCATTGCTCTCTCAGTCCTTGTCAAGATCGCCAGCTCATTCCAACCTCAACACCATGTCTCACTCCCATATAACATCACTGGTCTTACACAGCTGTGATAGACAATTCCCTTCACCTTCAACGAGCACCTTTTTGAGTTCAACAGCTCTCCACATTCCCTGAACATGATCCAACCAAATCTTGTTCTTGCTGTGACAGCTGCCTCGCAACCACCACCTGCGTTCACTCTATCCCCCAGATAACAAAAGCTACTCACTGTTTCGCTCATCGCACAACTTCTCCATAGGTTCCACGCACCCTCCAGCACACTTCCTACATTTACTACACATAAAATCTCTCCCTAGCCTTGGGGTCACCCTCCTTACTTTGGCACACCTTCCATGGATCCATTTCCTACATTTCACACACATCACAGAATTTGCCATTACCCTCTTCCCACATATGCCACATGGATCTATCTTACTCGCAGACATTTCGCCTTCTGCCCCGCTAACTACCACCTTCGTCTTTCCCAGGTTCACCTTCAGCCCCTTGCTCTCAAATGCTTCCTTCCATTTCCAGAACTTCTCTCTCAATCCCTCTGTCTCACTCAACAGAACCAAGTCATCCGCGTACAACATCTCAGTCATCAGACCTTCTCTCACACTCTCCGTAACCACATCAACCACAATTGCAAAGATCAGGGGTGATAGCACTGATCCTTGGTGTACACCAACTTTCACCTCAAACTCTTCAGACAGCCCTAACCCAACTCTAACTCTTGTCTTTGCTCCATCATACAAACTCATCACTGCTCTTACTATTACCTCTGGTATGCCTCTCTTCCTCATTGCCCACTCCATTACCTTCCTCGGGACCCTGTCAAATGCCTTCTCCAGATCAACAAAACATACAACTTACATGTATTTGCCTTATCTCGGTACTCCTCCTGCAACCTCCTTAGAATGAACACTGCATCTATTGTTCCTTTACCTGGCATAAAGCCAAACTGCATCTTGTCCACTGTTACCATACTATGTATTCCCTTCTCCAGCACTCTTTCTACAATCTTCATTGCATGCTCTAATAACTTCACTCCCCTATATGCCCCACAATTCATTGCATCCCCTTTTCCCTTAAAAATCGGAACTACAATACTCTGCACCCACTCATCTGGTATTCCTCTATCATCCAGCACAGCCTGTCACAACTCCATCATCACATCAATCCCAGTCTCTCCACTCGCGGGTCCAGTAGCCTTTCCTGCCTTCATTTCCCCCAACGCCTTCACCAATTCCTCCCGACTTACTCGCTCAACCGGCCCTTCCACCAAGTCTGCTTCCACTTTCTGATCCCACACATTCTCCACATTCATAATTCTCTCCATATGCTCTTTCCAGACTTTCCCTCTATCTTTCTCACTAAAATTCAATCTTCCGTCACTACCTCGCATACATCTTCCTCCTTCAACATCTTTCCCATCTTTTTTCATTGACTTCACAAGCTTAAATACCTTGTTTGGTTTCTCACCTAGCTCTCTTAACTCTGCTCAGCCTCCTCCAGGTTAATAATAATATTGGATAACCTCGCACTCCAGCTTCATCAAACCTCGGAAAATTGCCTCCCGTAGACATGAAAATAGAAACTACAACAAAGGCGAAAAACAAAGCCTATCAACCTTTCAACAGGCAAGTTGACATTGAACATCAAGCCATACAGCGGAGGCAATCTCCACTATGGAGCGACAAGTGAACAAAGAAATCAGTGGGCAAGATTCATCCATTTCCACGTATGGTGACCCTTGCAAACTGCCCTTGGAGTTTGCTAAAATATTCCTCTTTCAGCTTATCTGACCACTTCAACGATCAGATCATGTGAAATGTGACAATTGTACTTACCATTAACGTGTAGCTTTCATTGTGCGATTAGCATTACAAAGACAGCAGGATCGGCATGGAGTGTGCGCTGTAGCAGTGCATCGCTGAGCGGTTCCAACGCTGCATGCTAAATTTAATTGTGCTATTAGTGAGCTTTCGAATGTGTGGACTTGAACGCCGTCTTAGATCTTCCCAGCTTTGTGTTAGCTGCATACCGCGCTTTGTGCAAGAACGGCTCACCCGTCCACTGGCTTCTCCCTCTGCCACTAGTCAGATCTAGTCAAACATGGTTTTTGCCCTCTTCTCTAAAATGTGAACCTCGCTTCACCCATTGTTAGCTTTATGCTTCACCTACTTTGTATGCAGTCAACACAAAGCAGTCCATTGTCACTGGTAAGCTTGAGTCGAATCGATTGGTTAGCCGGTGTTCGATCGAAGACATCGAATCCCGAATACGTTTTGGCAAATTCGGTGCATCGATTTGTAGTCCGCCAGATTATTGACTACCGTAGCCACCATGAAAAAATCAAATAAAAAAAGAAACTCTGTAACGTACAGCATATATACTAGCAGAGAACGTGAAAGCGACTTCAAAATTCAAACTGTTGGCTAACTTTCGCTAATTCGCTCGCGGAGGACGTCGCGCTTTACCTGTGCTTTCTCTATGGAAAAATCGTTTTGTCATTACGAACTGAAGTTTACGATAATTTTCTTGCACTCTCTCTGCATTGTCAATTTGACAATTGTATAATTGAACATGATAAATACGGCATGAGTACGAGTGTTCCTACTTAATTCGCAATAACTAATATCACACTCTCATCAAATTGGCAATTACTTCTGAATGATCTCTGAAGCTGAATGAAGTCGAGTCTATTATTGAGCGACGAAAAGTTTATTTCGTATTGTTTTTGTTTTTTTGGCATCGAACAAACGTGTTCCATTCAGCTCTCCAAAGACAAAGTAAGATTATTAATTCTTTGAATTTGAATCATTGTCGGGTGTGTCGACAATGAGCATCGCTTCGTGCGACACTAGTGACATTTTGGCTAGCCATACAGACTAGAAACTTAAGATTTTGGCTCGTCTGCTGTGATTTTTACTAGCCATTGGCTAGCGGGCTATCGTTAATTTTGCCCGCGATGCCAGCGGACCGGTCACCGGTGCATGGTGCATGCACTGCGTGCAACTGTGTGCAACTCTGTTTTCACCGCACATCATTTATCGATTAACCGGTATTCGATCGAATCAAAGCCGTCGAATCCCGGTTTATGAAATATTTGATATGACTCAGGCTTAGTCACTGGGAGGAGCTCGGACGGCGTTCCAGTTGACACACCCGAAAACTCCTTAATACCTCACACTGTCGCATGCATAGACGGCAGTAACTATGTGTGCGAGATTTTATCACAATTAAATTTAGCATGCTGCATTGGAACCGCTCAGCGATGCACTGCCTTGTACTCTGTTCATGTACAGCGCACATTCCATGCCTTTGTAACGTTATTAAATCGTTTGTAACGCTATTAAATCGCACAGCGAAAGCTAGAAGTGAACAGTAAGTAAATCCACATCGATGTCACCATAAAATGTATGTTTTTCATAATTCTCATGATCCAAACCTTGAAGTGGTCGGATAAGCTGAAAGACGAATATTTTAGCAAACTCTGAGGGTGGTTTGCAAGGTTCACCATATATACGTGGAAATGGGTGAATCTTGCCCACTGATTTCTTTTTTTACTTGTCGCTCTGTAGGGGAGATCGCCTCCCGTGTATGGCTAGATGTTCAATGTCAAATTTTATAAAACATCAAGCCTGTATGGCTAGGCAGTTATGGGTTACCTCGCAGTGCCAGTGCATTCTACCCTGTACCCAGTCCAAAGGAATTTGAGAAAGACATCAACAAATAGCTACATTCTAATAGCAACTAACAAAAATTACTATAAATATTCTTTCATACCCTCTTCAGTTATTATGATTACAGACTATAAGGATAATCTACCAAATACAGTAGGCCAAATCAGATTTTAAAGGGCAATCCAACCTTTAATATAAACTTGATTTGTGTGAAGCGTAAAGCGTAAAAAACAGAGAAGCAAATTGGTCAAAGTTTGAACAAAATCTGACAGGCAATTATAAAGAAATTTATGATTAAAAAAAAAGTCTTAATCAGTATAGATGTATTAGTATTAGGCAGGACCGATGTGCAAGCGATTCGGACCGGGCGTCTTCAGCACTGTATACATGTATCGTCTGAAGCCAGAAGGATGTTTACTCTGTGTTAAAGTATATGGCTCCAAAAAGACGCTACAATGTTACATGTACACATACATGTACAAACCACTATTGCCATGAGAGGCTCTGGTTGAAAGTTCGGAACCTGAAGGGAAGTGCATAGGACTTTTTTCCTCAGCATCTCATTTGCATGAGTACCTGAATTATTTTTTGTCATATGATCATTACTATTCTGACATAATTACATATCTATCACAATGTTTTTAACTTATTTCTTTTTTTTGCCAGTCACCCTGAAATGACCTCTCTCTTTTGGGTAGACAACTGAATCTGCATGGAGCCTCAGAAAGGACACCCAAGCCATGGGCGGCCATCCTCTTCACAAGACTACCGTTACCCTCCATCATCTACCCACCATTTCCCGTCTGGTCCTAGCCCATCTTTTCATCATGCTTATACAGCCAGCTTGATTGCAGCAGGTCATCCAGAACAGCAGCAGTCGGCAGCTGTGCTGCAGCAGAGAGATGTCATCACTAGACTTCCTCCCAGAATGGATAACAGAAGTGGGTAGATGTTCTTTGGTCTTACTCTTTCTTTGTCTTTTGAATTTGTCATGGAGCCCACAGCCTGACACCTAATTTTCATACATCTTTTTAACCCTTTCATTACAACTGACCACATTTTGTGGTTTGGCGCTATAACTTTTTATTCAAAGCTCTAAAAAATATATGACATGTGTGAGAAGAAATAGCAAATAGTTCTGCACGCATTACATGTGTATGTCCATTTTTGTTGCATTTTTAATAGCATATTGTGTTTGATGCCAGGAATTTTAAAAACGTGAGTAACCTTTAAAATCCTTAAATTGGCAACCCATTGAGAGGTTCAAAATCTTTTTTTTTTTTTTAATTTTCACTTATACCTACATCAGGTTACCAGCAAGCTGACCCGCTCGCTGTTATTCCAGAACACATGGACCCACTGGATCAACAAAGAACGGATGCCTTCAAGAAGCAGGCCCTCACAGCCAACCCCTACTTCTACCATCCCAACTTTGCTGTGACGTCCTCAGTTGCAGTGGATAATATCCAGTCATCTCTAGGAGCACCCAAGGAGTGTCCACCCAACCTGGTCGTAGGGTCTGCAATTGCGATGGACAACGCTCCACCAGAAAACAGCCATGTAGTCCACAATATTGACATGGCCTCTTCGACATCATCACCAAGCACTTGCACGTCTCTGCAGCCACCGAACAACCCTGAGGCCACAAGCGCCATTGTGGATCTGACAACAAGAACGGATGTTCTCAACACAGAAGTCATCAAGGAACCGTCTGCAGCAGAAGCAGCAGAGCTGCTGCGTCGCAAGTATGCTCCGAAGGCTAATTCCCTGATACAGACCCTGCTGCGTAAAGGAGGCCAACCTCCTGACGGACTCAGCTACGATCAGTTCACTGACGATCCTAATGATGTGCGCATCGTTGCCACCAAGCCCATTGAGCAAGGGCAAGTTTATGGACCTCTGAAAGGAAATGTGAAGACTTTGGACTGCCTCCATAATACACAGGCTTGGGAGGTAGGTACAGTGAATGGATTCATTTCGTATGTGATCTCTTCATGATTATTATGATGTCAGTTTGTTACAAATCCCAGCATTTTTAAGAGGAGAATTGGCTTTCTTTGGTGGAATCAGAGAAATTAGAGAAACCAATTGGGGAAAGTTTCAGACAATGCATAAGCAAGTTCAATTTATTTTAAAAATCAAGATCCCCAATGACATGGGAATTTTAGTGGCAATCCAGTCACAAATGTGTGGTATTTTAACCCTATCAGTGCTGACTTGTCATTTTCATTCACCAGTTGCTTGATCACAGGAAAGGTATATGGTGGTCAATAAAATAGCAGGAAATAGCACACAGAAAAAACGGTAATTTAAATCAGAGAGAACAATAAAAGCGGATTTCCGCTAAAGAGCGGAGGTTTCACAGGCCTCAATATAATTGCAATTTAGAACTTCAAACATGCAAGTACATTGTAAATATATTTGCTGGAGAAATAAACGGAAAACATTGTAGATCAAGGGATTTTTTTGGGGGGCACTCGTTTTTAGTAGTAGCCCCATCCCCCTCCATATCAAGGGTCATCTTTTCTCTCTAACTTTCCTTATGTTATTCTTTGTGTTTATCCTTCTCTCTCCCTCTCTTTCTATTTCTACATGTATATTTCCCTAATGTTCTTTGTTTTTATCCTATCGTTTCCTATTTTTAATGCATAATGAACATAGACAGAAAAAATGATAATTTACACAAAGAATAACAAAGAAAGATACATGTATCTTACCCACTCTGTTCAATACCTTTAACATTTTTTATGGTTACATTGTCATCTTAAAATGAATATGAATTGATGTCTCTCTTTTCAGCTATGCCTTGACGGAATGGTGGCTGCGTACATTGCCCCCACACCAAGAAAGGAATGGATGGGTTATGTCCGCAACGCTCGTTTCGCTAAAGAGTGCAACCTTGAGGCAGGTCAGGTCTATGGACGGATTCACTTCACGGTGATCAGAAGGATTGAGCCGGATTCTGAACTGAGAGTCTTCTATAGCGATGTTTACAGAGAGAACTGTGGCTTTATGTATGATTTGACTGCCTTGAATTATAATAAAGGTATGCAATGAGCCAGACATCACCCAATCTGTAATTGCTTAGTTATTCATTGAAATTGATAGACATAAGTGTCCATCATTTTCATAGAGAAAACTGGCTTTATGTACTGTAAAATTGGAAATTGCATGCGATTAACTTTTTCGCACTGGGCCAAGTAAGGTGAAATTCATGTTTTTTTAATTTCGTCGACGCGCTAGGTTCATGGGCCATAGAATACATACATAAAAAGAATACACACAAATATTCGCGTGTTTTTATTTTCGCGCAAATTGCATGCCGCACGAAAAAGTTTCACACCGCAAAATATTCCACGTTTACAGTATAACTTTTTTATTACAATATAAAGGTAAAGTAAAGCCTAATTCACATACATGGTGCCGCAAACTGGCTCCGAAAAACCGCTCCTGCAAAATAAAATTAGTCCTTGTAATCAGGGGGTAAAGAAGACACAGTTGGGTGCCAAAAAAAGCTGACTACTCATACTATGCTGATATGTGTGTTAAATGTATGGAGAAATGTGAAGTGCACTGTGTGTTGAGTAATTTTATTTTCGTTTTTTCCGAAGGTTCATAATTCCGAAGGTTCGTAATTCCGAAACACAAATTTCCCATAGCAGGGGGTTCATAATTCCGAACATTTGATGCATTAATCGAAGGTTCGTAATTCCAAAAATGAAATAGGGTTCGCAATTGCGCAAATGAAAAGGGGTTCATAATTCTGAAAATGCAATAGAGCCTTCCATAACTTTTTGGAATTACGAACCTTCGGACATATGAACCTTCAGAAATATGAACCTTGAGAAAAACGAACCTTTGGAATTATGAACCTTCGGAATTACATGTGTATGAACCTTCAGAAAAACAACCTGTATCGGGTTTATGAGGTGGCTTGCTACATCATGTGAATCAGGCTTTCCCAGAGCAGTTATGACGACAACTGTTATTTAAGCTCCTGAAATCCTTGCATCTGATTGGCTTGAGAGCAAATTTGTCAGTAAAAATCACTGACAAAACACTGGATGAAATGCTCCCCAGGTGGTGTTGGTCTTTTAAACCTAATTAAGGCCTTACATGTATGTGCATCGTATGTTCTTTGATATTTAAGAGATAGTTGAGTTCTGGGAAAGGTGAAAAATAATTTGTGAGCTTTCTGACTCATTTTATGTCAGTTTGGAAATACATCACAGTATAAATGTCTCCTGGAAAGGATTGCACTTCAAATGCCTTCATATTCGAAATATTATGAGAAATAGCTGAAGTGTTCGGGCTGAAAATGACTAAAATGTTACTTTTTTCAAAATGTATTACTCAGTCTTTTTCTTCCATGAGGACCTATAACAATATGCTATCTCCAATATATTTTGAGTACTGCCCCAAGGGTAAAAGCGCCTCAAAGAAAAAAACGCAAATTAATGATATTTTTGTGTATGACAAACGGGAGAGTTGTCCACAAAAATGTCACAATCCACTCACCAAATTGCCAATTTGAGATTCGTATAGATGTACCGGCAGTGCTCTCATTTTTCAAACATCCATAATTTTCTTATTCCTTGTCCAATTTCTTTCAAACTTTCACCATATTGTTTTTCTTATTTTTCTGCTTTCACACAAATCATCTATATTTAATACCAAGGTTGGATTGCCCTTTAACTTTATCTTTAACCCTTTGATTACATGTATATTTGATTTTGGAATAACAAAGTTAACAATTTCCATAGATTCCAGCTAAAGCCATCTAGGCTTGGGATTCAACAGCTTAAATGCCAGATGCGATATGTTATATCAATCAAACTATGATTTATACATGTTTCTAGAACCTTGACTATCATAGAAACAAGAAATTATATGCAAGTCATGGTGTCTCTCCTTTTCATAGAAATTCTCAGTTCCATACTTAAGATTACCGTAGTGCTGTAATATCTTGTTTATTTTATTTCTGTTTGTGATCAGTGGTGAATCTGCGAGGGGGGCACGTCAAGGGGGTGCAAAATTGTCTAACCCAGAAAAAAATCTAGATCTAGAACTACTACAAAATTTTGAACATGTGGGACAGAAGTTCATATGTTGCAAACCTGTGATGAAAATCTGCTTAAATGACATATTTTACCGATGCAATCTGGTAGTACTATCCTAAGATGAACAGTATCCAATCATTAAAAAATGTAATTATGCATTTAAAAATGTTCTTACAGGCGATGAAAAAACAGAATTTAGTCACAGTAATGCGATCGCGTGACTGCGACTGCAGGACCACTTAGCAACATCATGAAAACCAAAATATTGGAGGTAAGAACAGACTTTTCAAATGTAAAAGTCATGTTTGTGATCAGTGGTGAATCTGCGAGGGGGGCGCGTCAAGGGGGTGCAAAAAAATGTAAGACACAAAGAGAAAGGGGAGAAAAGAAATAAGTTATTATCCACAAAGATGCCCCCTATCCGCAGAGTTAAGTACATTAGAAATAGAGTTTTTGAAATTTTTAAATGTGGAAATTTTCTGCAGCTTGATCGCTTTGCTCCCTAGCATGTTACAAAATCTAGTAATTTGTGTGGGGGAGGGGCGCAATTTCGTTGTTTGCCCCAGGCACCATAAACCCTAGAAACGAGACTGTCTGTGATTTATACTGAAAGTTGTTTCAAAGTCCACTTTTAGTGTAGGGTTTTACTGGGAGATCGCATCGGTGCAAAATGTGTAATTTAAACACATTTTCTTCACAGATTTTCTACATGTTACCTTCGGTCCCGCATGTGCAGAATTTCATTCGTTCATCTGGTTACACGAAAAATGAAAATGAACAACGTTTTTTGCCACTCTTGGTCGGTTTTCGGACAGGTAAATGTTTCATTACAGCACTACTTTAGATGGCCCCCTCTACCAGTCCAATGCAGTTTAGCTGTATTTGTTTGTAGAGGTCTATGTTTGATACTAACTCATGGCGAGTACTGATTTGAGTTTTGTCCATTTTTATTTTCATACAGACACAGACAGCTTTTCTTGCACCATGTGTAATGTGAAGATTGACAACTCTAAGAGCATGGTGAGACATTACAAGGTCACACACCCTGATGATGGCCTGCAGGAAGAGAAGTCATTGCCCGTGAAAGTTGCAGAGAGACTGAAGCTGCTGAATGCCCAGTGCAAGCTACCCCTGCAGTCTGGAGAAGATGAGGAAGAAGAGGAAGAAACTCCAGAGGATAGCACTGAAGCAACAGAAAAGAACAATGATGGACCATCTCCTACCCCACCAGCTCAGAAGGAACTGTCAAGGAAGAATGTCCCGAGTGTCCAAAGTAACCAGAGTGCGAAGAGGAAAATGCTGGATGAAGGTGATTCTCAGCGTTTCATTTGCCCAACCTGCGGCAAGAACTTTCCCACTCATGGTCGCTTGATGATGCATGAGTCCTTTCATGATGCGGACAATGAAGCTGACAATGGTATGGATGATGATGATTTTGATGACAATGTTGCTGATTATAGTGATGATGAAGGTGGACTTCGTTGTCCTATCTGCGGTTTCACTTTTGATGATTTGGACAAGTTTACCGTTCACAAAAAGAAACATAAGACTCATCGCTTCATGTGCAAGCAGTGTGGGAATCTGTACACCCGCAAGACTTATATGTATCGTCATCAGAGGGAGATTCATGGAGCAGTGCATGTACGCCCCAGGCGCAGCGTAAATGCATTCTTGCAGAATTACACATCATCCAAAGCTCCTCAAGAAAGGTCCATCAATTCTGTACAGTTAGGCAGTGGCAAAGGGTCTGCCACAAAGAATGCAGCAAATCGTTGCAACATCTGCAACTATGTGGCCAGATCGCCGGGATCTCTTAGAGAGCACATGGCGCAGCATCGAGACAAGCCTTATGGGTGTGAGAAATGTGGATGCGTGTACGCAGGAAGGAAACACCTGTATAAACATTTACGTCTGAAGCATGGTGCCTCAAAGGAACGGTTCCTTACGCCCCAGAGGAGGGAGAGTATTTTGAAGTACCTCGAAGAACAGACTGTCCAAGGTGTCAGATGTAAGGAATGTGGATTTACCTGTCGCGACGAGCAATCTTTGGAAGAGCACAGACGAACCCACCGGAACACAAGAAGGGCTCGTAATCGTCTGGCTTTACAAAATGGTGTATGCTGCGATATATGTGGTTTTAAGACAGCATATCAAGAGCTCCTCACTGAACATATGAAGAAGCATGACACTTTACCGTACGGATGCGAGCAATGTGGGAAAAGTTACATGACTAAGAAGTCACTGGTCCGACATAATCATGAGAAGCACGAGGATCAATATTGGGATAATACTCGTGTAGATCAGAGTATAAGGCGAAGAGCAACCTCAGTGCGTGGAAGACACAAAGATGCGTGCCCTCGATGTGCCTTTTACACTCCTCACAAGGCAGTCCTTCAGAAACACATCTCCAGGCATCGTAAATTTCCACATGGATGCATAGAGTGTGGTCATGTGTATACACGCAAGGACTCGTTACGTAGACACCAACGACTTAAGCACCTGCATCTTTTTACCGGACAGGCGGAGGGGTCAAACAAGGATGAAATCTCAGGGCTTCTCCAGAGTGTAACAGTGCCTGAGAATCTTCAAGTCCAGGGAAACAGCTGTCCGAGATGTGGGTTCGAGACACCAGACAAGAACTTCCTGACCGACCATGTCATCCTCCACCTGACCCACCCTCATGGCTGCAACGTGTGCGGCAACGTGTACACCAAGAGCAAGTTCATGATCAGGCACATGCGAGAGAAGCACCCTGAGGCTTTTGGAGGCGATGGTGACGTTGCGCCGAAAGAAGGTGACATAAGTAGTGCCTTGGAAATGGGAGAGGGGGAAAACGAAAGCGGAGATGATGTTGAAGATTATGGGTCAGGATCAGGAGAGGATGACCCGGATGAAATAGACAGAGAGTGTAATGATTATTATGGTGGAGATGATGGAATAGATGGAGAGATGGAGGCTGAAATGGATGAAGGAGAAGAATATTCTGATAAAGATGACAGTGATGGTGATGGAGACGAGTATGATGACGATGACTTGGAAGATGAGGTATAAGCCTGAGAAATTATTTCTACAAAATCACTACAGTTTAAAGATGAGTTGAGTTCTGGTAATGTGAAGCAATTGAGGAAGGCTGATGATTTAGAAAATTGTGTATGCTTTAAAGATTTAGAATCACCAAAATGAGAAGAAACTGGTGACTGAAGTCACATGCACTGCACACAGAAATGTGCATATGGGATCACACACACATACAGAATATAACATGAACGTATGGTCCAGACAGTTCTGCTTCTCGTCATATATTTTAATATGAGGGAATTTGGAGAGCAATCCAGTTTGGGGGACATTTCTGCTATGATATTCTTCCAAACTGACATAAAAGGAATTAGAAAACACCCAAATTATTTTTCACATTTTATACCAGAACTCATCCTTCTCTTTCACCTTCAATATCTTGACTGTTAATATACTGCTCTTATGTACGTACGTGTATGGATAATTTCTTCTTTGACTCAAATCTAATGGTACTGTCTGCAAACAAATCAGAGCAGGTCAAACTAGGCACATGTAGATCACTTTGTTAATCAGTGGCATGTAAAATGCCTGGGCAGATAGAGGGGGAGGGAAAGAACTTTTTGTAAGAACCGCCCCCTCCCCCCGTCATTGAAAATATAGAATTATTCGGCATCACTATCTATGCCATGCTTACTGGGGATCACAAAACTACAGTTTTCACAAATTTACCCCCTCCCCTCTTTGTAAATCTGGGATCTGCCTCTGAACTGAAAGGTGACCAGTGGGTGGGTGGCTGTAATCGGCTATTACAGAGTCAGTGGTCTGGTGACACAACATTTGCTCCTTTGTCCACATCTCAAATGGTCAAAGGTGAAGGTGAAGGTCATGATTGTTTTTTGTTAACGACAATGTGAAGATTAGGGTTAGGGTTAGGGTTAGGTGTAGGGTTAACATGGCAAAGTTAAAACTGTCCAGGACCCAGTGATCCCGGCACCTGAGTTCCAGACCAGTCGTACCATAAGCCAGTTTACAATTTGTGCATGTGCAGATAAAGGTCATTTGTACTGGGCAAGTGTCTTGTCAGTGATTTTTACTGACAAATTTGCTCTCGGTCACTCAGGTGCAAGGATTTCAGTAGCTTATAACAGTTACTGCACCTTGTCATTGATAAGTTTTATTAAACGGGGTTCAGTATGTCTGATCGGAATGTGGTCAGCTAAAATAAGTGACCGTCTTGCAATCTCCAAATCATAACAATACAGTAGACTGTACAGTAGACCGTATGTTTCCCATTTTTTTTCAACATTTCCATTGACTTGCATGTTTCATGTCGAAATGAAGCTGAGTAAGCTGACCTGCAAATAATTGCTTTTATTTTTAAAAACCCAACTTTAGAACAGGATTGTTCATTCCTAGTATGTATAGAGCTAGTCCGACGAGCCATGATGTGTCAAACATTGTCATGACACATGTATAGGCCTAAGGGTCTCATTTTATGTCTACCAATTTACAAAACTCTGAATATCATTGTAAATCAACTTGCATACATGGAGGTTTTATTATTTGCCAATGTTTCAAAATGCAATTTAGATAGTAATGTGTACTGTACATTATTCTTGTATCTTTTTACGCTTCTGTATTGGTGCTACGTATATACAGTATATACATGTAACCGTGTATTTTTGTATTTTCAAAATACATTTAAGTATGCTTACTGATTTAAATGTGATGTTTGACGTGTTGCGAATAAGTGATTTTTATTCCAGATCTTGTTCCGCAGTTGATGAAGTTGATTGTATTGTACCATACATACATACATGTACATGTAGTACTCATTTTTATTGCAAATTCTGTAGTAGAATGTGTAATTGAATGCATAAATACGAAAAATACTCATTTTATTGCAAATCATGTCGGCCAGGCCTCATAACTAAATGCATTTTATTTTTACAGTAAAGTTTATTTTTATCCCATATCCCGTTTTGCAATAGGTGTATGTTTTACATGTAATTTAATGCATTGTACCATAATGCCTCTTTATTGCAGATCATGTTTTTCTGTAGAACATGTAAATTGAATGCATCATGCATTGTACCCAATGCTTATTTTGATTGCAGTTCTATAAAAGAATGTAAATTAAATGCATTCATGCATTGTACCGAATGCTTTATCTTGATTGCAGATCATGGTGTTGTATAAAATAATGTGTAAATTGAATGCATTCATGCGTTGTACCAAATGCTTATTTTGATTGCAGATCATGGAGTTCTAACTTCTATAAAGAACGTGTAAATTGAATGCATTCATGCATTGTACCAAATGCTTATTTTGATTGCAGATCATGGTGTTCTATGAAAGAATGTGTAAATTTAATGTATTTTTGCATTTGTACCCAATTGCTTATTTTTATTGCAGATCATATTCTGCAAAGGATATAATTGAATAAACTGTATCATAAAGCTTGTTTTTAATTGCAACTTCTATTACAACTGGGCATAGACCTGTAACCTGTAATTGGACAACTTCATACATTGGAAATAGCAGAACTCAATAAAACTCAGTATAATATGTATTCATGCCCACTTTTGTTTTATTAAGAGAACCTTTCAGTGTTTGAATATATTTAGAAACATGTAAAAACTTGGAAATATATGTTTGTACCTTGCCTATATGTAGCTTTAAAAGAATGTCAAAACATCATGTTGTATATATAAGTGAAAAGAAATTAGGAATTGAATCTTGTATGCTAGTCTCGTTTTCTAGTGATGATAAAGACAAATAACATGAATTAAAAGATTGAATGACATTTAAGGTGCTTAATTTTAAAGATGTTAAAAGACAATGAAGTGCTGAATGAATTTGAAAGCAAGTATGTAATTTCCTTGCACTGAATGGTCTCAGGTGGATATTGATACTTGAAAACAAAATTTTCTTGGAGAAAATTGAAATATGTGGAATATTTTGTTTGAAAAAATTGAATAAACGGACAGTAGCTCAGTAATGAAATCATAATGACCTTCAAAACATAAAACAGCAATCACAACTTGGACTTTTCCAAAACTGTACTGACTTTTTACTGAATTTTATTATAGTTTTTATTTGAATGAAATTGATGCCAGGGAGAATTTCCCTTTTAGCATCTATGACATACATGTACTCTGCTATTTTGCATGTTCACTATGATATTCAATAATGGTGACCTTGGTTTTTTTTTTTCCTAGGCTGACCGACATTTTAATAATGCAGACCCTCAAAGCATGCTTGCCTTTATAATAAGGCATTCATTGTACAACATTTCCATGTTTGCACCTTATGTAATGTATAGATGAATAAAAACTTGACAAGACTGGAAAGTATTTGTGCTCCAGGCATATTCATTAACTTTATTTTCATACGAGAAAATAACTTTTTCTACATCACTGCATGCCTTTCATTGAGGCGTATTGCACTTTTTGATCTAGAGGAAGAAAAACAAAAGAAGCCTCAAATTCACAAAACCTATACATGTTTAAATATCATACACAGTGGAACCTCGTTATAAAGATTACCGTTATAACAACAAATTTTTCAGCTCCCACTTCTTTTTATTCTATTGTTTTTAGCCCTGATATAGCAAGGTTTCGATATAAAGAGGTAATTTCCTTGGTCCCAAGTACTTTTGTTATAACAAGGGTCCAATGTACATGTGCATGCGTAACCGTTTGTCATGGAGCTGCTTGCTATTTAACCCTCTCGTTACCACAAGACTAAAATACTATTCACTTTGTACATTTTGTTGTTGACTTTGGTCCTGATAGGGTTAATGAAGCTGTTGTAGCTCGATCTTCAAACATTGGGATTATAAACACTAGCTATGTAACTGATTTATTACTCGATCATTTGTTGATATTCAGCTCCACATCATCTCAACAAATGATGAGCAGAGACAAAGTTTTGACTGTCTTTTTTTTTTTTGGTAATAAACAACTGCCTCTGATCCCCCGGTGCCCCATGTATTCCAGTGATATATTACCCAATCTTATTTGCCTTATGATAGTTACGACCTAAAGCTTTACATTTATTGTTATAGATATATAATAACATGCTTGGTATTGTAACTTAAGGATGTCATATTCTAAGGGGTTTCTGTAATCTGGGCCCATATTCATAAAACCCTTCTAAGCTAGTTGCCAACAGGCCCTAATTGGCAACTAAAACCCCTAGTAGACAACCAAAACCCCCTAGTTGACAACTGTGTAGCTCAGCTAGTTGGTAACTAGCCATTGTTTGCCTTCTGGTTGAGTCAGTGTGGGTGGAAGTAATGAATAATTAGCTTTTGCAAGGTTATACTTTACACAATTCTTTGTGCAGCACTGACAGTCTTTTATGTCTAGTTTGCAACTACGAAGTTGCCAACTAAATTAATATTCATGAAACCTTACAAAGAATCTTGCCAATTAGTATTAAACTAGGGAAGGATTTAGTTGCCAACTAGAGAATTGACTGCTGTGCTCTTGGGTAGAATAGACTTGGTGGAAAGGGAAAATAATGTGTAGATTGTATACTCTGCCAGGCCAATATCCATAGAGCACATGTTTTATTTCCCAAACTATTAACAGCTACTGATCGATGCCTTTTACTTAAATGGTTTGAATAAATGATTTAGGAATCCCACATGGCTGTAGTCAAACTTAGTCTTCCACATATTTCCTTATTTTCTATCATTCGTTCTTTTTCTCCTTAGTGTCCATTTCTTTTAATTTTTCTCATTTTTTTTTCTATTTCTCTATTTATACCTTTCTTTCACATTCTTTTCCTCTCCTTTTTGTCAGATGGGTTCAGTGTTTTAAGGATATTGTTCCTCACACATATCTACCTGAAAGAAAACCATTGGATGTCGTCTTGTCAAAATACTAGTATATGTCCCCGACATTTTATGTGTGAGGAAAATGCAACGTGCAAAAAGTCACATGATACATTATTTTATTCTTTGTAGGGGAGGGAGGCGAGTTTGAAATTTTATTTTTCAGAATGACTGAAACAAGACGATTTATTTTTCTTTGTGGTGATGGTATCATGATTTATACAATGTTCGATAAAGTCATTTTTTTTGGAAAATCTACAGCACTTTAGAAAATCTGCATAATATGTATGTGTGATCCATATCTCTCCCGAAATATCCACTTCATTTCTCCCGCAAATCTCTACTCTTCCATGAAATTTCTGACCATGTCATTCTTCTGACGACTGGCAATGTTTAACGCTTACTATAGTTGCCAACTAGTGATTTAGAGGTAGGGGCCTACTCTACATCAACTCTAAATTTTCAATGAAATTTAGTTGCCAACTAAGCTTAGTCAGGTTTTATGAATACCATTTCGGTGTGTAGTTGCCAACTAGCGTAGATTTAGTTGACAACTAGGGACAATTTAGTTGCCAACTACAGGCATTATAAATAGGGCTTAGTTGTCAACTATAACTTAGGGTTTTATGAATACCTACTAGTGCTTAGTTGACAACTAAGGAGCATTTTAGTTGCCAACTAGCTTAGCATGGTTTCATGAATATGGGCCCTGCATGGTTTCTAATATTTCTCTCTCTCGCGATATGTCTCGTTGTTGCGGGCATTGTTCCCCTGGGGGGGGGGGGCACTCGACCCCAAAAGTGGTACGTATGTGCCGCTGGCAAGACAAAAACGGGGGGCTTCAGAACGAGCATATCAAAGGATGGTCTTCGGAACTACTCACATTTTGGAAAAGGGCGTCTTTGGATTAACAGGATTACAGTATAAATATGATGCTGTGGAACTCGTAAGGATCATCGGAACTTGTTTTCAACTTTTCACAAAAATGATATTCTTCGAAACGGGCCGGGCTGGTCAGAACGGCCGGAACGCGACGGAATGAAAAAAAGGCGATAAAAGCCTTGGAGCAGTTTTCTTGGAGCAGTTTTCTCTCTTCTTTTTTCTCATTAAGAAAAAAAAAATGGTATGCTTTGGAACGGAAATTTTGAGTGTCAAAACGGAGGTCTTCTCTGCGACGTACACATAGGCCTACCCACCGCACACAGAGTGCCCCCCCCCCCCCCCCCCGGGCATCATGTTGCATTGGGTTCGTATCAATTTGGCCTTTCTCATATCATTTTTTTCTTCAGATATTTGAAGTAATAATTGATATTTTATTATTCCTAAACACAATTTTACTTTTCTTCTTCTTTATAAAAAAGGTCAATTTGGGCAAATTGTTTTCTTTCTCACTTTTTTTTTTTTTGGTTTGTTTTGGGTTGGTTTGGTTTTGTTTGTTATATAAATTATAGCCTACAGTAACTAGCATAGCTAATATTAGCGCTAGCGAGATAGCTATACATTGTACCGGAAGTGGAAACGTAGGTACACGGTACGGTTGACCGGTTGACCTAGGAAAAAAAAATGTTCCGCTTGTGCCGAAAATATTTCTGCTAAAGTCTTGTTTTGTGATAATTTACAGCTCCTTCCACCGATGCCATTGATCCACTGAGGTAAGTATATCGATTGAGCTGTCATTCGAGTTATAAAGTAGTCGTAGTTTGCTTTTGTTTACGTTTTCTGTGAGATATGTTCATATTTTTGCGTTGCCGAACTGCAGAAAATGCACCGAGCCTCGTCTGAGCATATGGAACAGTGTGTTGTCGCGCAGCCAGCGCCAATCACTGATTTTCAGAAAATATCCCGTATGAATTGCGTTGATTGTGTGGTTAAATTGTAGTGATGCGCCGAGTGTAAAATATGGAAATGAAGAACGTGTGAGAGCTTTATGAGAAAGTGGAACTGAGATTGAGAACGAGCAAAATTATATGGAGCTGGAGAGAGCATTTTGACTGACCCTTGTTTTTGTTTTTGTTAATGTCAGTGAATGTTATGTTTTTCTTTTCACCTGTGCCTATCGAGGGAGCTGAGTCGGGCTAACTCCACCACACTCGGTCACACTGTCACAAAACCATCGCTATGCCTATGTGGGTCTGTATCATCATTAGTAGTATCAATTTCGGCAGCGGTCAAGTTTTTACCTCTTCAAGTTGAAGTTGAAGAGGTAAAAACACGAATACAATCAGCAAAATTTTGATAAAATACTGTACTTTCTGCTACATTTTATGATGATACTTGATAGAATATCTAATTTCATGCCAGATTCTTCAATAACTTCTTTTTTATCATCTTGGACTTGGTCAAGGGAAATTTTCAGGCTGTTTTGGGTCGGGGGGGGGGGGGGCAAAAAAAATGGTGGTATGTGCCGTCCGCAAGACAAAAAAGGGGGCTTCGGAACGAGCGTATCATGAAAAAGGATGGTCTTCGGAACTACTAAATTTTTTTTAAACTGGGCTCTTTGGAACTGGATTACAATATGAATGATGCTACGGAACTGGGCTTTGTTTCACCAAACCGTCACAAGCACAAGTTCGCCGACATCCTATTGAAACGCATGTTAATTTTAATACACTTGTTTCACTGTGATGTCGGCGAACCCTCACCTATGACCGTTTGATGAAACGTTACACTGGTTCCCACACACAAGCTCCCATGCATTTGCTAAATACGCTGTGTGTCATGGCACGTCTATGGTGTCTTCGAAGTGAAACGGGCCGGGCCGGGCGGGCTAGAACGGCTGGAACGACGGAATGAAAAAAAGCGGTGCTTTGGAACGGTTTTCTCTTCTTTTTCTCAAGAAAAAAATGGTATGCTTTGGAACAGAAATTTGAGTGTAAAAATGGGGGTCTTCTGGGCGGCACATACCCACCGCACACTACATGTATATACTGAGTGCGGGGTGTAGCCTGGAAAAGCTCTTTGAAGAGTAAAACAAAAAAAAAAGCTAACGCTACTCTTCATAGAGCCTGGTACGTGATTTTTATCTATTTCAGCAGTCAGCAACATACTGTCCAAGTAGCAGCCATTTTAGAATAAAGAACCTCTTTAAAAAAATCACCTTTACTGTGATCCAGCTTCTCTCATCTCCTCTTCACCAAAGCTTAAAGAGTATTTTCTTATTCTTGGGTAAAAAATGGGGTATTAATGTACTCTTAAGTTACAGTATATGGTGAAGAGGAGATGAGAGAAGCTGGCTCATGGTAAAGGTGATTTCCAAGAGGTTCTTTAGATTCTAAAATTGCTACTAAATACTATGTTGCTGAAATAGATAAAAGTACCAGGCTCTATGAAGAGAAGCATCAGGTTTTTTTTGTTTTTACTCTTCAAAGTAAGAGCCTTTCCAGGCTAGCTGTGTGTCCAGACATTTGTCTAATAATAAACACAAAAGCTGTCACATTTGCTGTTCGATTTTCAGGAAAAAATTGCATCATATAGAGATGAATGGCGTAAGAACCAACATCCAAAGTGTTTTCAAAAGAGCAAGTTTTTTTTTGATTAATAAAAAGGTGGTCAGTTTGGCATGTAAGCCCAGGTCATCTTTTAATTTGAGTATGTTAAAGCCAGATCTAATGTTCAGTCGGTAGAGGTGATCAGTGATATCCCAATATATGTGACTAAACTGAGATTTTCATATAGATCTACCGGTAGACCTCCATTGGAGTTTTTAACCTCAAGTTTGACATAATACCCACAAATCTATTACAAAACATACATAACACATTGGAAGTTCATACCTCTCTTGGTTCTTGATATGTAAAAGGCACCCAACCCTTTCATTTCAAGAATATTGACCATCTTGACCCTTGACATATATCCAAAACAGGGGCAGATACAGGATTTTCAGAAAGGGGGGGGGGGGGGGGGCGCATTTCAGAAGGTGGGGGGGGGGGGGTGGGCGCACACTGAGGAACCCTCCGTTTGACAAAGCCAAACGGCCATCTAGGGGGTGGGGGGGGGGGCGTACCTCAGGTACTGGTAGGGCTAACAATTTTTAAAATAATAAATGCGTAGACTTACATGTAATAATGGTTCTCAGAATTAACAAATAGGGGAAAGAATGGTATGGGAGGAGAGACACCCTCCAAAAAAAAAAATCACACTGTTATTATTTCATGTTTGTACTTTCAGAACTCGTCTCGGAGGTGAAAGGGCAAGATGGAGTACAACTACCCTCATGAGAGACAGGAGAATCGCTCCAACCCAGAGACAGGCCAGGGGCACCCTCAGAACCAGCATCTTTTACATTACCAGCACCAGCAATATCCTCCAGCACACCATCCTATACAGGCAGCGTACCCTGGACTAAGGTTAGTATTAAAAGCACCGACAGTACCCTAGAGCACACCATGCTACACAGGCAAGGTACCGAGGACGAAGGTGGGCATACATCACCAGCAGTACCCTAGAGCGCACCATGCTACGCAGGCAAGGTACCGAGGACTTAGGTTGGCATACATCATCAGCACCAGCAGTACCCTAGAGCGCACCATGCTATGCAGGCAAGGTACCGAGGACGAAGGTTGGCATAGATCACCAGCACCAGCAGTAACCTAGAGCACACCATGCTATACAGGCAGGGTAACCTGGACTAAGGTTACATTTTTGTGTTATGCAGGGCCTGCAAGTATAACAGTGTGTTACTCACTGATGTGGTTACCCTGGGTAAACAATACTAAATAAATAAATAAATAAAAAATAATTTACCAGCACCAGCAGTACCCTCCAGCACACCATGCTATACAGGCAGGATTCCCAGGACTAAGGTTATATATTACCAGCACCAGCAGTACCCTAGAGCATACCATGATATACAGGCAGGGTACCCTGGACTCGGGTTGGAATACATTACCAGCACCTGCATATTCATTCTCCTTGTTCTTTTCCTTGTTATGGAGTAGTTTTCCTTGGCACCCCGCCCCAACAAGTCCCCCAAGCCTGGTAATGTCACAAAATCCTACATGCATCTTCGGAGCAAAAGCGTAAGTTCTCTGAATCCCTACTTCTTCAATTGAAATATAATCTTGAGACTACCAATAGCATGATATCTTCTATCTCAAACCCACAGGCTTGCCCCCTACATGAACCCCCTCCAGGGAGCAGGAACCCCAGCAGGACTGATCCACAGTCAAGAGGGAGGTCTGGTCCAGCCCCCAAGGGTCCCAACCTCTGGTTCAGCAGCTAGCAGCAGGGAATCCACTCAGAGTAGCCATGAGTTTGAGAATGTACTTAGCAATGTCATGCAAGGTAGGTAATGAATTATAGTCAAAATTTACCTGCTTTACCTACCACTTCTCTTTACAGACCACATTTTTATTCCCTTGAACAGTATTCTTTATTCAGACATCTATTGAATGTATCTTTTAGTGGAGACCCCTGCCTGTATAGACCCTTTTTTTTAGTCTCCCTTGAGCAGATTTTATTCAGTCTAGAGGTATCACTATACTGCATTCTTTGTAGCTTCTCAAGTTACTCAACTCGTTGGGCTAGTTGGGCTAGTTTTTGAAGGGTACGTGTACATTGTAAGTTCAGGGGTAGGAATTCTGAAAGTTATTTCATCTCTATTTTAGGGGCAGATATTTTAATTGTTGCAAACAAATCTATCTTTGGTCAGTGAATGTATGTATGCATGTAGATGACTGCATATAGAGAAGGCAACTTTGCATATAAAGATTAAATTTATCATTTGTTCATGGCAATTCAAAGATATTGAAGTTTCATAATACCAGCACAGAGTTTGTATTTTTTGTCTCATATATTGCCACACGTACTAACTTTTTTTTTCTTTCTAATTTTGACATTTATTGTTGTAAAGTTGTGTGTCTGGATATATGTTTTGCAATACATTGGGTGATTTCACGCTCGGTGTTGGTGTTTGGTGTCGGTGTTTAGAGCAAAGATTCTCCTAAAATCGAGCTCAAACACCGCTGTTCAGATTAAGAAGCCGTTACCGATATCCGAACAATGCGCATCGATAGCTTAACACTGGCAATGGCGTCAGCACCATTTTTAACGAAGGAAAAAAAAATTGTTTAGAACTATTTAATTATTAGTCTAGAATATCTTTAAATTACACAAATTTTCCGGCAATTCTAAAAGAAATAATTATTTGATCTAGAGTGCGGTAAGAGACTTCACAGAAATGGATAGTCTTGACAGGAACAGTAAGTTTAGATATGATTTCTCTCGAGTTTCTCACTTGCAGCAGAAAATGCTGCGGTAGCTAATGCAGCTAGACGCCGGATCGGACGGCGTAGCACGAACAGGGCAAGCAGCCAAATTTCAGGCATTGGCTCACATTAGCCGTGAAGTATCATGACTTTTGTATTGTAAATGTTCATTAAGAGCGCATCCTGGTAAATGATGTGGAATCTCTGGGTCTTTAACTACGGAATATATAACGTCATTTTTATTAAATCTATCTTAAAAGAAAATTAGGTAGGAATTTTTATTCACTCCTTCAGCCCCATTAAAAAGCGAAAGTAGGCCTAGTTACTTTCTGTGTGCTCCAGATCGAACGTTCGACCAAATGCTGGCCTAGATCTAATATCAGGCCTATATGAACATACCTCTTACACCTATGAAATTACACTTCGAATGACGCCTACTGTCTTTATTTCTCATGACTAATCGGCAAAATTTCCCATAACCACCAACACCAACACCGACCGTGAAATTGGTATTTCTTAATCCCAAGGGGTATAGTGTTAGTGAATGGGAATTTGTACATGAAATTAAACACCGACGGCCAAGCTCGGTTCAGCAGATGATAATTAACAAAAAATAAACACCGGCAACCGGAACTACGTCAAAAAAATCAGAGGTCAACACCTAACACCGACTGATTTTGTTTTTCATTTCATAGTCGGTGTTAGATCACGATTTCGCAGCAAAATAGACACTATGAAATCACCCATTGTACAGCTAACATTTATTCTGTTGTCATGTACTTTTTTGTTCTATTTTGTGCAGGTAGCAGTGTGCCAGGGCATTATCAGCCAGAGCCACCACCACCACACAGCCAGCATGGAATACCACTTCAGCAGATCCCATCCTTACCATCAGGCCAACAACCCTCGCCACCCCTCCAGCAAGGTCCGGCCCACACCGGAGCTGGCGATGCCTACCACATAGAGGACCTCTCCCATGCCACCCACAACACCTCACACAGCCGTATGGCTTCATCCACCTCCGGAGGCACGATGAACACAGTGCCTGTAAGCATCGGTGGGTGTGTCAACACGACCAAGAGCAATTCGCGGGTCATCGCTTCCACTGGACGCACTCCTAAGAAGCGTGCTGCACCAGGGTTGAGCCCCAAGCAGCCTAGCAAGCAGCCACCAAGCATGCGAGCACCGATGACGCAAATAATGACACCACAGGTGTATCAACAACCTCAGCAGGTGCAGCAGCAGCAGCAGCAGCAGCAACGCCCAAGGGAACGTATCAGCTTCAGCAAGCACTGCCAGACAGAACCCCTCTTCCAACAGGTCTATCAGGCATCCGTGCAGTTCGCAAAAGAGAAGGAACTTCCTGAGGGCCTGGAGTTCACCGAGGATGAGAAAGAGAAGAAGATATCGGGTGTGGTTGCAACCAAAGATTTTGACGTAGGCGTGGAGTTTGGCCCTTTCACTGGAGAGTTTGTGAAGGAGGGTCTAGGTTGTTTCAACCCAAATACATGGGAGGTAATGAAACAAAGTCATAGATAACATCTCATTTAGGGTGTTACAATGACATGATTATGCATGCTATAGTATGTCCTGTCATTTCATTTTGAGGAAAAGTTTTTGAACTCATTTCGAATATAATATGATTTGGGCGACCGAATGTAAACAAAATAGAAAGATTTTTTGAAAACCATGTAACCCAAAATCCCCAACATGGATGTTGTCACATTGGACAATGTTGTAGGTACATTTGTAGACAACTAACGTGGCCAAGACCTAATCCTGATATATCTTGAAGTGCATTGTTCATTTTTCTTATTATTCAGCAATTACACTGTCATTTTCTTTCAGAAATATTTGGCGATTTGCATACATGTATACTTATATTGCTGGATTTTCTTTGAATTTATGTTTGATTGTTTAATACCAGAAATGAAGATTATCTTGAACTCTTCTATAATTTTGGCTTACAAAGGTGTGCGTGAGGGGACAGACTTGGTACTACATCGATGGAGCCACTGACCCCAACAACTGGATGCACCATATCCAGTATGCCAGGAACACTGATGAGCAGAACATGGATGCCTACCAGTTCTACGGGGACATCTACTTCCGCACTACCAAACCCATCAAGGTGGGGATGGAACTGAGGGTCTTCTATAGTGAGGAGTACTGTAAGCATGTCGGCTTCAAGGCCTGTCTCAACAACTTGCTGTATTTCAAAGGTATGCCTTCCTAACCCAAATGATTTACTGAGTACTGGTAATGTGTTATGCGCTATTTTTACTATCAAGTTTTTACTTGGCATATTTTGCAAGCATGCATTAGCCGAGTGTAACACACTTGTAAGTTCAATGTAAAATTCAGCGTCGGCTTCAAGGAATGCCTCAACAACTTGCTTTGTTTTAAAGGTACGCTTATTGATAACATATTTTGAAGATGTCATATCATGGGAGGAAGAAAATATTTTAGTAAACAGTTGTGTATAGCTATCACATGGCTCCACAGTAACTTTAAAAAGTGGTCCAGATTGAAATTTGTACATTATGTCTGCACATACCTATGAAAACTTAAAAATTTGGGGGATCCAGATTTAGTGGCCCATGTATTAGAACTTTATTAGTATCAGCCCTTGTTATGATAGGGAATATGCATACGAAAGTGCAAATACTAGCAGACAAACACAATTTTTACTCTACCTTTTTGTAGTAAACTGTATAATATAATATGTATTTATAAATGCATTTTAACATGTGCAGTGTCTGTTGATTTTGATCCTTATTAATAATATGTTCTGAGTGATAGGCTTGAGAACCATGACTCTTTCTTAATTAAAGCTACATGTGCTTGAGTAGTGGTCTATACAGAGATTGCCTTTCTATTACACAGACTATTTTTGTGAAAATGATATTTGAAAAATTGATCAAAGATCGTAATATATTTGTGTACAAGAGGGTGAGACAATGCATTATCTTGTTCCCTTCAGCAAGGATTATTTCTTGTTATGAACATTTAATATATAAAACTGTTATATTCTTATAATCCGTTTTTAGAATAGCGTTAACAGATACAGATACTGTCTTTTCTATTTTATTCTGTAGATGCTGAGAGGTTTGAGTGCAGGGACTGCGACAACCGCTACACGAACTCCAAGAGCCTTTTTCGACACATCAAGTTTGAACACGACAAAGAGAACAACCTGATCCCACCCGATCACGTGGAACCAGCCAAGAGTGCTCCGCCTCCTAAGCCAAAGATACCCAACCTGATGACCATCAAGGACGTTGCTGCAAAGATGGCTAGAGACAAAGAGCGCAATGCGGAGAAGAACAAGACTAGGGAGCGACCGAAAGTGGACAAGTCAAAGAGGTTCTTGAAAGTCAAACTTGTTCCACTGGGAAAGTCTGCTGAGAAAAAAGAGAAAGAAGAGGAGTTCGCCTGCAAGAGATGCAGGAAGAAGTTCCCATCGGAGGGACACTTGAAAGAACACGCTGCTTTCCACAAGGAAATGAAAGACGTGAAGCCAATATGCGAGGTCTGTGGACTTGAATGTAAGCATAACAAAGCCTTGAAGCAGCACCAGTTGTCACACAACCCTGATGCATACCAATGTGAGTTCTGCAAGAGGTACTTCAGGAGGAAGGGCTGCCTTGTGTACCACTTGCGGCACATCCACCAGACCTTTGTGGGCGAGAAATGGACCCGGGGCAACATGCAGGAGCAGATGACGAGATACGTGGGGCCGGGCGAGGAAGATGAGGATGAGGAATTCCACCCTGAACTTCCCAAGGACATGTTAGGTAAGCATATACTCATCAAATCGAAGAAGCCCAGAGTTTTTAAATGCCAGTTCTGCCCCAAGAAATTCATAAGGCACAACTTGGTGTGCAAGCATGAAAGAATTGTACACATGAACAATGGACGTTTTAAATGCGAGTTCTGCTCAAAGACATTCATGGAGGAGTACAACTACACACTGCACAAACGGAAGCATACAAAAGAACGTCCATTTAAATGCTCGGAATGTCCTCAGTCCTTTGCATCGGAGAAGGCACTCATAAACCACCAACCTGAGCACCGAGGCGAAAGACCGTTCAAATGCGATGAGTGTGGAAAAGCATTTCGTACCAGAAAGTACATGCTCAAGCACAAGCGAAGACAGCACACCACACCATCCAGAATCTTTGAGTGCAGCTACTGTGACAAGACGTTCAAGGACAACACCGGGCGAGAGCGCCATGAGCGCCGTCACAAGGGCATCCGGCCTCACGTGTGCCTGACTTGTGGGAAAGCGTTTGGGACAAAGTATTCCTTGCAGACTCATTTGCAGGTGCATACAGGAGAGAAGAAGTTCACTTGTCACATCTGTGGCCAGAGATTTGCCCTTAACAACACCCTTGTTAGACACCTATTACGCCATGACAAGATGACAGTCCCTTCGGACCAACCCATTATTGCTATGCAGGAAGAAGTTACTATTCCAAACAATTCAACAGCTAGCACAAGACTCCAGGAAGTCCAACAGCAACCATCATAAGAGATATCCAGACACCCCCATTTCCAACTTTAGGTGATCATCAGATTAACAAGGCGAGCTGAAGTTCTTTTGTGGCATACTATTATGGGTGACTTTGTTGTTTGCTTTCCCTTTGCTTTATTTTTTCCGTCTTTGGGAAACTGGCTTAATTTTCTTTTTAATCAAAATCATCATGCACGAAATAGCATTTTCAGGTTGTCCCTCGCTACTTCTCTCAATTTTATATTGCTATGTGGATTTCAAGATTCATCATACATGTATATATGTAGGGGATTGAAATGGATCAAATTTACAAGTTCATTGCATTCATATTATAATAATTGCTTAGGTCAATTGAATATAAATGGATAATGTTATTAAATAACTGAAATCAAGATATTTAGGGAAAAAACCCACCTGCTACACATATATTATGTCCATGCTAAGTGCATTGTAATGAAGAGGGATCATAGCAATGTTTATCAGTATTTATTGGCCAAAGACAGGGGTCACCAAACTCAAGCAGTAGAAGAATGTACATAAATATGCATTACTGAATTAGATGTAGTGAAAGGTTACATGCACATTCAGTATAGTGATGCAAAGAGGGTCCAGAGTTACCATTCCATGGAATTGAGTAGATGGGTACAATGTACATCTTCCAGGATACATGATTGAAGCCAGGATTCTCTTGCAGGGGGAGAGGGAATCACCCCCCCAAAAAAAAAATAAATAAATAAATAAATAAAAATAAATAAATAAATAAATAAAAAATAAATAAAAATAAAAATAAAACAATAATGATAATAATATAAAACAAAATAAAATGAAAAATAAATGAATTAATTTAAAAAAAACAACTAAAAATTAAAGAAAAAATGAATCAAAAATAAAAAGAAGAAAATGGGGAGGGGTACAAAAAAACACTTCGGCACGTGTGTTAATAAATTATGCAAAAAAATGTTTTGCAGGAAAGCAAAATGCTACTTTCACCCTAGAATGGATCCACCCTCGAAGATGATTGGAATCAATGATTGGTCATATGATTTTCTCATTAGAATATTGATGATAGACTCCCCTTGCTTTAGTTTTTTTTTCTACAAGGATGTTGGGGTTCTGATGAGTCTTTTCGGTATCATGTAACGATATAATCCTTAAAGGAAATGGATTGCTTAGAGCATGAAATGAAATGAATGGAGTTGGGCTCCTTCCTTTCATGTATTCAATTTTATAGGAATTCGTTCATCTACGGGGCTAGATTATATCAACTAGGTACATGTATCAAAATATAGGCAAGTCTCAAAGCTCTTTGTGAAAATTAAGAATTTTAATAGCCAGAATCCGATGACTGGGGTAGTAATGTATCTGTAAAGCGCTTTATATAGACATCGCTGACGTATTAGGCGCTATATAAAATTATTATAGTGGGATCAGTGGAAATGTACACAAATGGTATTTTGATTAACCTCTTACAAAGACTCTAAAAGCTCTAGTGGAAAAAAAAGAAGGAAAGAATATACAATTTTCTGAAGTAGTTTTACCTTTACTTTAGCAAAGAGAATTTCACTTCAGCAAAGAGAAAAGGGAAAAGGAGTTCCTTTGAATAAAAGAAAAATATTTGAATTTTTTTTCCATCAACAATTCACTTGTTGGTTTGCTCTTCCAAGCAAACAACTTAGTCATTCAGGCATAATTATAATGTATATGTCTATCTACATGTATGTGTGGGCATATATATATAAATACACTCACTTTTCTTGCAATGTGGACTGATGCTGTTTTTGACCTTTGCTTACTCTGGTCGTAGGTGGATATAGTTGTAGGAAAAACATCTAACGCCTTAATACATTATTGCTACAAGAACAGGAGTACAGGGAAACTTGGTATAAAGTGCTCTTACATGTATGTTACAAGATTTCCAATATAACAAGTTAATTTTGCTGGTCCCAAGTCTTTTTGACGTTGTTTATTTTTACCTTGATATAAGGAGATTCCTGATATTAAAAGGTAATTGTCATGGTCCAAAGTTTTCATTGTAGTGGGTTTCCACTGTATTAGTGTTTCATATTTTTGAAAATATTCTTATTTGTGTAATGTAGAAAATGTGATTCCCACTGTTATTTCTTCCGATCCTCCTATAAACAAATTCTTTTCTCACATTCCCTATTACTGTTGTGCAGAATCTGACCAAAGAAGTGCTACGGATAAGCAGCACGAGGACCAAGGCAAAGACGAGAAACAGGCCCCTAAAAAATCCCAGGACCAAACTCTAATCAACAAACAAAAGCACACAGATGAAAGCAAAAAGACAAAGCCAGTCTGTGAAGTATGTGGAGAGGAATGCAAGCACAACATGGCTCTAAAGCAACATATGCTGTCCCATGACCCCAGCTCCTACCAATGCCAGTACTGCGATTGGTTCTTCAAAAGGAAAGGGTGCCTGATATTCCATCTTCGCACCAAGCACAAGATTGCCGTCGGCAGGAAATGGCTGAGGGGGACAGTCGAAGAGCTCCTAGAGAGGGATAACGCCTCGGAAGATGATGGTGAAGAGGCCAGACTTGAGGAAGAACTGAGGACGCAGAAGCGGTTGCAACGATTCACCAACGACCCCAAGGGCCAGAAGCAGACTTGTAAGCTCTGCGGAAAGGAGTGCGAGCATACCAGAGCCATGAACCAGCATATGCTGTCACATGATCCCAACTCGTACCAGTGCCAGTACTGCAAGTGGTACTTCAAAAGGAAAGGCTGCCTTGTGTTTCACCTGCGGACAAAGCATCAGGTGTCTGTTGGCAAGAAGTGGTCACGTTTTGACAAAAATGATCTCATGACACCAAACAAACGAGGTCAGGAAGAAGAAGATGAAGGAAGTGACTATTCAGTTGAAGATTATAGTGAAGGGGAAGAAGATGAAATTATGGAACAAAGTGATACATATGGAGAAGATGAGGAAGGGGAGTATGATCGAGGACAGGTGCCACGAAAGAGACGTAAAAATGTTGATACAAAGACATATAAGGACACAACCTACAAAGAACTCATCTGCAACATTTGTGGGCTGGAGTGTGAGAATGGTAGGGCACTGAAACAACACCTGATCTCCCATGACCCAAACTCCCTCCAATGCCGCTACTGCAAGTGGTACTTCCGCAGAAAGGGCTGTCTCGTCTTCCACCTGCGCACAAAACACCAGGTGAGTGTTGGGAAGAAGTGGTCTAGAGGCCTCAAGAAGGAGCTGATGAAGAACGCTATCCGCACCAAAGACCGGAAATCTCTCAAGCCAAAAGACCTTGATGGCTTGCCAGGTGAAGCAAACAACCACTCAGAGGATTCCTCGACGGCCACCATCCTCTACAGCTGCAAGTTTTGCACCAAGAAGTTCACCAGGCCTGACTTCCTCTTGAAGCATGAGGCTATCGTCCATGTGAACTTCACGAGATTTAGATGCCGTGTCTGCCGGAAAGCCTTCTCATCCAAGTACGCCTTGCAGTCTCACTCCCACATCCATGCTGGAGAGAAAAGGTTTGAATGCTTCATCTGCAATGCGAAGTTCAACTCAAACGGCCTCCTAGTTAGGCATCTCATGCACCACGATAAGCCGGATAACTCAGAGCTGGTCTTTGCTGCTATGCAGCAGGAGGTTTCAACAGAGAAGGCAGAGGTGATGGATGAGACGGATGAAACTGAACCTGCTGTTGATGCGTAAATTGCCAAAGCAACTCAACTCACCTTACTCTTGCCAATATCATTTCCAGCAATTTCCTCTTCAGTGCCCCGATAAGGCCTAATTCACACATGACGCATTAATCCGCAATATATAGATCTATGTAGCTGCAGCTTAGATGCATTAATGGTTATATGATCCATGCTCCGGCATGCTCCGAACCAAAATCATAACTTTAACCTATGACACAACACTATACCTAACACAAAACCTAACCCGAAAATTACAGTAAATCCAGACATATCTTTTTTGCAAATTTCATGCCGCGAAATAATCAAATCATAATGAAACAACGTGAGATTATTGTAATTTGCGACAGTCTCTTGCTGCAAAATTGGCTGTCATCAACAATTTGTGAAAGTTTTATGTCACTAAAGTTTCTGGTTTTACAGTAATTTACAACCCTATTTGCAAGCCAATATCACCAAGTGTTTTGTCAGTAATTTTTACCGACAAATTTGCTCTCAGCCAATCAGATGCAAGGATTTCAGTAGCTTATAACAGTTGTCGGTAAAAATCACTGACAAAACGGTTGATGAAATGCTCCCCAGGAGCATATGTCACAGCACCTCGTGAATTTGTACGTGAAGGATGTAAAAGAAAGACATTTTTGTGTAGTCATTAAAAAACTACAGTCTCAATCAAAATTCTGCTGTTTTTACAGTTAAAATGTTGAATATTTTGTTGTACTAATTTGAGGATAGTCTTTCACTTTAGACAAATGAAAAATCATACAGTGTTTGTGTATCATTACAAAGTACCGGTAATACCGATTGCGCATCACACTTTGTCATTCTAAAATGTCTTATCTAGTCAGTTGAATAATTGATGACAAACCAAGCAGTGTGTATTTTTATTGTAACATACAGCTACTGTAGCTGCCAACAGCAATGTGTGTTCTATGTGTGTGTGTGTGTGTGTGTTTGTGTACATGTAGGGCTGCCAAGTCTCCCTGATTTCGCAGGAGACTCCCTGAAATTGGCCACTTATTAACCAGTTTAAATGCCTCCTATCAAACAATCTTCCTGATTATGGAAAAATTATTGCCATTTGGTTGTATGCATTTAATAGAAATCTCCCTGATTTCTAATAAAATTCCCTAAAATCTCACTGATTGTTGAATTTCAATGTTGGCAGCTCTGTACATGTATATATTCATGGAAAACAGTAAGTACATTGTAACCATTATGAAAATGTGCCCTACATACTACAGTATGTGCTGTGACTCTGATAGTTGTTCAAATCTGATGAAAATGGGCAACACACTATCTGTTCACTGGTAATTTTTCTTTCCACAATAAGTGAATGCAACATATGAAATGTGAATGAAACTTTAGAAATAAATTTGTACTAGTATTATGCCAGATTATTGCCAATTCAATTTGGGAAAATGCTGATTTTTGATATTTTATATAATTGTGAAAAATTGTAGTTTATGTGAGATTGGCAATGTAACTTTTTAATGCATATTAGATGTGTGGAAATGCTTTTGAAATTGCCAGTACATTGTTTTGTCATAATTGCCGAACTGATCATATTGTACTGATGAGTTATGCGAGGTAAACATGTTTTTGTTAACGAAGATGTGTGCAAATGCTCTTAGAAATTGCTAAAACATTGTAATGTCATTCATACATGGTATGTTTTATACATTGTATCTAATGTAAATGTAAATTAGTACTGTGTTATACTTCATTGCTTGCAAAGCCTATTGCCTTGTATAGTAAATTACATTTAACATCATGTGTGAAATTTTCATGTTTTAAATCTCTCAGTTTCCAAAGAATATGGCTTCTTTGACAATTTCTATGGTGTATGTTGAAGTTTGAAGAGACTGTATGAAATTGGGATCTTGGACAGAGGTTATGTGAAATAGATTTAAAGCTATACGTATTACATTATCTAGTTATCGATTGTAATTGTCATCTATGGCTGATAATTCTACGATGATAATTCCAATATGTAATTTCTACTGTGATATTAAAAATGTATCTTTTACAAATGTGTTTAATATATATTTAGTTTTTGACCCGCTTTAAAAATGTTTTAATAACAGGCTAATTAAAAATGTTTTTTTTTGTGAATGTTAAAACTTAGTGGCCCCTGCCATCAAAATGCAAGTGGATACCTGTTGGTGTGCAGTCCTACATGTACATACATCTCATATTTTAATATTTAAACTTAAAAATATGTTTCATAGATTTTAAAATATTTTTTAAAATAATTTTCTACAACCTGCTAAGCCCCACCCACTTAATAAAAATCCTCCATAGCATTTGCCCCCTATGACATCATCTGTCAATCATCAGTGAGCTAATAGCGATTTGCAAGTGAAATTGGTATTGAACTTTGTCAAAGCTGACACCTGTTACAATACAACATACAATAACAACAACAACCACAACCACATAGGAGTTGCTATATATAATGTCAGACATGCTGTAGTATCAGCAGGAAAACAAAGGCAATGAGGAGGTATTGTATGAAAGCATCCAATTCTATTATGAGTGTGTGCTGAGCTTGGGGATCACTGTCTATTGTATTGTAGAATAGTGGAATGTAACTTCCACCAGCTCAGCACACACTCATAATAGAATTGCATGCTTTCATACAATACCTCCTCATTGCCTTTGTTTTCCTGCTGATGCTGCAGCACGTCTGACATAGCAACTCCTATGTTGTTATTAGGGAGTTTTCGATTGTGTCAACGTGAACGCCGTCCTAGATCCTCCCAGCTACAATGGACTGCTTTGTGTTAACTGCATACCGCGCTTTGTGCAAGAACTGCTCACCCGTCCACTGGCTTTCCCTCGTCCACTAGTCAGATCGAGAATGCGTCAAACATTGTAGTTTCATGCTTCTCCTACTTTGTATGCAGTTAACACAAAGCAGTCCATTGTTGCTGGGAGGATCTAGGACGGCGTTCACGTTGACACATTCGAAATCTCCCTAGTGTATGTTGTATTGTAACAGGTGTCAGTTTTGTCACAGTTTAATACCAATTTCACTTGCAAAATCGCTAATAGCACACTGATGATTCACAGATGTCACAGGGGGCAAATGGTATGGAGGATTTTTTTAAGTGGGTGAGGCTTAGCAGGTTGTAGAAAATTATTTCAAAAAATATTTTAAAATCTATGAAACATATTTAGAAGTTTAAATATCAAAATATGAGATGTATGTAGAACTGCACACCAACATGTGTCCACTTGCATTTTGATGGCAGGGGCCCTTTAAGTGCCAACATTATGTATATTCCCTGTTTTGATATTTTGGGTGGGGTTGGGTTTATGAAATCAGCAACAAGGGCAACACTATTTTCAAAGTAGAAGTATTTTCCCTGATCATGGACATCTATAAATATATACTTCTCAGTTTTGTATGTGTATATGATACATGTACATGTAATCAGATGATTTTTAAAAACAGTACTTTTTTTTAACCCAAAACAGAGATATTGGGATCATGTTAAGTTCTAAACCTTGCCTGTATGAAGAGTAAAGAGGTGAATCTTTTTTTTTGGGGGGGGGGGGGAGGGGGCTCTTTTTAACTGGGATATCTTGTAAAATCTTTTATTAAAAATATATTCTTTTTTAATAACATGTTAAATGTTTAGAAAATATAAACAATAATACATATTGTGTTTGATAGCATTTTTCTTTGATGACACAAACCTCTTTGAAAATTGGGGGGGGGGGGCGGTGTAGTATAGTGCTACCCTTCACATTGATGAAACATGAGTTACATTCACTTTATTTTAAGTTGCGTGATTACATTGCAATCGGGGAAAGGTTCGTCATGTCTACATAAGAATTGGTGTACACTCTAAGGGTGTTCAAAATGATGAGAAATCAACCCAATCCTACTGAAATGAACATGCACTGCACGCAGAAATGGGTGTATGGGAATGCACACATAATGTGGCATGAATGTTCGGCCTGAACACTTCAGCTATTTCTCGTCATATTTCGATTATGAGGGCATTTGAAGAGAAATCTTTTCAGGGGACAGTTTCTACTATGATGTTCATCCAAACTGACATGAAAGGAATGAGAAAACTCACAAATTACATTGTTCACCTTCCCAGAACTCAACCTTATATTTAACTTTATTTTGATTCACTACTCTACAACTCATAAACATTTCATAGTCAAAATCAAGTGATAAGTTGGTCAAATAACAGATGCAACTTAAAATCCTCCACTAAATTTCAAGACGGTACATTTATCTCAAAAGAGCACATTTGTGGGTTATATAGCGCTATATTGCACCGTCCCCTCAGTTGTTTTACTACATGCAGGGGAACAAAGAACAGTGTGTAACAAGGTGATATTGCCGGTCCCACTTCTTTGTATTCCATTTTTTTTTTCGCCTAGTCATAAGGACCGCTATCCACAACGCGTGACTAAATGAATAGCGGTTTTGTATGAATAGCCGTCCTTATGAATAGCGAGCAAACCGTACACAAATTACCTCGCTATTCATAACTATTCATAAGGACCGCTCTTCATAAGGCGTGTTAAATGAATAGCGGTCCTGATGAATAGCGAGCGGACCGGGGTTTTTTTAGCCCTGATAAATAAAGTTTCAATATAAAGAGGTAATTCCCTTGGTCACAAAGAGTTTGTCATAACAATTTCCATTGTACCTATACATGTACATGAAAGCTTCCAAAGCACATTTTGTTCTGTGTATAACTGCGTTTTGTAGAACTAAATAATAGGAATGTGAAATTCTCTTTCGAGACAATTTGAATAATCTTTGTATCTTTGAAATTGTTCAGTATACATGTAAACTGTATATGAAGTAATGCTCTTTTTTCAGTGTAGTAACACATCTCAAACTGTTCAGTAGTTGAACTACCTATATATGTCTGTTTTCTTGTCTGTTTTTTGTTGAAAATGATTTGATAAATACATCAGAATAACAATACTTAGTAAAGGTAAAGAAACCGTCTCAAAGCAATGGGGAAATGTTGATCATGTCTACATAAGGATAGTTTTATACTGTGAGGTTTTGGAATCATCAAAATGATTAAGAAATTGACTCAATCTCGCTGAAAAGCACATGTACTGCACACAGAAATGGTTATATGGGACTGCATACACAAGTGGCTTGAATGCTCGGCCCCACCATTTCAGCTATTTCTCGTCATATTTCGAATATGAGGGCATTTGAAGAGCAATCCATTTCAGAGACTTTTCTATTATGATATTCTTCCAAATTAACTGACATGGCTATCATCAGTGGGTTCGGCTCTTTACCATCATGTAGAATGTATTGTCATGTTAGTCAGTGAAATATAATATTTTTAAATGCATTTTCATTTGGGGCGTGATCATTAGTTTCGGGGTTCCCGTGTCCTTTCAAGTGCCCCCCCCCCCCCAATGATGTAATCTTGATTGATTTGATAAGTTCAATTAAATTTAATTCAAGATTTATTAGAATGTAGCTTTGCAGCCGGATGGCTGAATTGAAATAATTTTACAAATGATAAACAAGGATTATTACAATTCACAAATTTACTATTAAATGAATAACACGATAAGAACTACTTTCGAAAAATAAACTAAAGGGCAATTTCAAAGGCCTATTGTACTGCCCATAGAAATCAGGTTCGGATTATGTAATACACCATTGTAATGTTCGCACATTTCTTAAGGTGATAGGTCTACAGGGATATTGAAAGTGTCTTGAGTTTATTTTTCGAAAGTAGTTTTTATCGTGTTGAATATAGTTTACAGCACAAAAAAAGAAAAGAAATTCCAAAATATAAAATAGAAATATATTTTTAAACCAGCAATTGTGAATATTATATTTGAGAAAGAAAATATGTCATCCTATGCACTTATGTTACATTTGACCCCTTAAAATCAGAATGTGGGCACCTGACACATATTAGGCCATCATAACCTTTTACCGACAATGTATCCTTGTATCTTGTTATCAAAAAAGAGTTTTTTTGAGTTTCTATTACCTCGATTAAAAAGTTTAAAGCAATCTGTTTGGGCCCTTTAGGGACAAATACTAGACCCCTGAAATATTTTAAATATTTAAAATGGCCTAAAACATACCAAATTGATTTTAGACCATTTTGAGCATTTTTCAGATTTTGTGCGAGCGCAACTTTATCGACTCACTCGGTTTCCAAAGAATATGTCCATTTTGACAATTTTCTAATGTACTTTGCTCCATGAGATTGTGTAATATTGGAAAATTTATTACACATACAAGTACTATAATGGAACTAATTGGGCAAAAGTTGGAATCATTTCCATATGCTTTTATTAGTGGTCAGATTAAAAGCTATCGATAATTTCTAGTTTTTTGTTGTAATTATTAGCCACATATGATAATTACAGTATTCAATTTCTGGACAAGTCATTTCCACAGGTGTTTTATTACACCTCTACCCCCCCCCCCCCCCTAAAAGAAAAATCACAATCACTTTGAGTTATAAACCTTGCCTTTATTAAGAGTAAGAAAAAGTTGAATCTCTTCCCCCCCCCCCCCCACTCTTTACCCAGCATTATCTTGTACAATCTTCATAAAAAATTGTTTTTTATGCCTCCGCCCACCGTCGAAGGTGGTGCCTGATGCATTATATTATCGGGTTGTCCGTCCGTCCGCCCCGCTTTCTCGTTAACGCGATATCTCAAGAACCATTTTGGGTACATGTATGAACTTCAAACTTGTTGTTACTATGTATCACCATGGGAAGACGATCTGATTTAGATTTTGAGGGATGTAGGACAAAGTTCAACGGTCATAGGTGTAAATTCTGAAATTTCGGATTTATTTTTTCCGTAGGTCAAAGGTCAAAAGCCATAGAGATCAATATTGACACACAAAATCACAGAGTCACATACCCGTACACGTACATAACCACAAACACGAGTATGACCCCAAAGTTCCGTGGATGACTTTTTTAAGCGGATGAACAGGGGGGGGGGGGAGGCTTGGCGCCCTTGTGCCCCCTCAGGCTACGCCAGTGCTGACACCCATCGGAAGACAGTAGGCTATATGGCATATGCATGAATAATATTTTAAACAGCAAAATATTACAATGGGTGCAACCGGCCAAGTGGAATAGAGACGGGGTTGTACCCCAACCAGAATGGCGGATGATTATAAAAAATAAAGAAAAGGAGTGAGAAAGAAAGAGGAAAGGATAAGGAATGTTAATTGATAATAGGATCCCTACATCTATTAATCGATGACCTTGTTTACTCATTTTGTATTCCCCTAAGAAAGCCGATACCCCCCCCCCCCCCCCCGGGTCCAGTCTCCAGGTCTCTCCATCTCCGTCTCTCTCCGTCTCTCTTTCTCTCCATGCCAATTTCATGAATAAACCTCTATAGCCAGATAATGGTCATGGTGAAGCCCCGTATTTCGCCATATTTTCACAACGGAGTTACATTGAAACAAAAGAACAACCTTGAAAGAATACAAAATTATTTTAGGATCTTAATTTTATTTCATATAGTCACATGCATGACAACTACACCAACGACAGGTAAAGAATCTCACTGGGAAAGGTATCGACAATTTAAAGGGAAAGACCACCCTGGTATTTATTTGATTTGAATAAGAGCACAAAAATGAGAGAACAGATCAGTAAGGGTTTGAGCAAAATCCAATAAGAAAAAAGAAAGTTATAAATTTTGAAGTTGTTATCAATCAATTAATTATCAATTGGCAAATCCGTGGCGTATCTTGCAAGCTCCTCTCCCATTTGCTCACTGACAAGTGGATAAATTTTCATTTGATTAGTTTTTGACGAAGGAATACATTTATTTCATGCAATGATTATGCCTAAGGTGCATGTATGACTGAATATTTTCTTTAGAGAAAATGGCTGTTAATGATTATTGTGGTACAGTTCAAATGGGAGAGACACTCGCAAGATACGTCACGGAGTTGCCAATTTGTGTTTTATTGATTAAAACTTTAAAAAAAATCATCATTCTCTTATTTCTTATCGTATTTTGCTCAAACCTTCACTGCTCTGTTTCTCTAATTTCTCTGCTTCTTTTAAAACCAACTCGTAATAAGGGTGGACTTCCCCTTTAAAGAGCGAACTGAAACTGAATAGGAAGAAACGATCATACGTTAAAGATGAGTGTATACCCTTTGCAAGAATATATTATTGCATGAACCCATTTTATCCTAAAGCTATAAATGACTGGAAAACACTTCCGGAGTACGGTATTTAGTCAATTAAAAAAAATGTTAGCTTAAAAAAAAAAGCATTAAAGAACCATCTCAAATTACAGAGTTAATTTCTCAAAGACTTATCTCAACTATGCAATTTTGTACTCGGCAATACTCCAGTTATTTTACTCTTTTTTTTTTGGGGGGGGGGGTTGTTTTTTTTTTGTTTTTTAAGATATTTATTGTTTTCTCTCAAATCAAACACATAAAATGCAATTTTCATTAAACAATTTGTACAAATTATTTGAACAAATATTCTAACAAAATAATACAATTACACATCAACCATTGAAAGAAATTTGAAAATAATGAAGAAAATATTATTTCTTTCTTATACATAAATATTGAAATAACGTAATGTCTTAAAGGGTAAGAGAGAAAACCGAAAATATAAAATCAGGTGCTGTTCTGCCCCTCCCCACCCCCTCCCCGGTGTAAAGCACCCTTCATTAATGTTTTTATTGTTTTCTCTCAAATCTAATACATACATAGCAAATCTCATTAAACAAATTGTACATATTATTTGAATATCTTAACATAATTATATAATTATACATCATTGAAGAAATTTTAACATGATATAGAAGAAAAAATATGACTTGTATTATACAAATTGAAATAACGTAATGTGCTAAAGGATAAGAGAGAAAAACAAATTAAAAAAAAACAAAAAAAAAAAACAGGTGCTGTGAGTCTTGACTCTCCCATACCCCCCCCCCCCCGGGTGAGAGCACGCTTCATAAGTTTGGCTTCCTATATTTGGCTCTTGCTCAACCTTTTCCTCTACCTCGCTCTCCCTATTTATTCAATTTAGATTTTCCCATTTCCTTAAATGGAGAGAAATTTTGCCTCTCTCCACTGCCAGCTTTTTTTCTTTCCATTCTTCTTCTTTAAAATTTCTTTTAATTTCATCTATAGTTATCGGCGAACCCCTTTCTCTTCCTTTAAAGATTGAAAATTTTACAAAGATTAAAATATGATTTAAACCAACCGTTCCTTTCCCTCATCTTCTAATTCTATTCCGCCAAATATTTCTTCCCAGCTTAAATTACCAATAGATAAAAGTCAAACATCTCATTGCAATTATTCCAAACCAAAGAAGCATGTTCACATTCGAAAAATAGATGACGATATGTTTCTTCTTCTTTTTTGCAATAACAGCAAAGATTATTTTGCAAGATTTTAAAGCGGAACAAATGGTGATTTGTGTAAGCAATCCCATGCAACATTTTAAATTGAAACTCCCTTAATCGGCTGTCAAGAGTACACTGCCTCGGTCTCATCAAAATGTTTTCAATCTTTTTATACGAAAAAATATATTTGTCCTTTAGCCTTTCAAAAATATGTGGTATTGCCAAGTTGCAATTCATAAAATTAGCATATATTTTTAGATACAATATCATTTATCGATATAACTCTTTTTCCGGATATAAACAATATTTCTTCTCGAAGAGAAGTATCATTATTATTCATATTCATGTTTCGTTTCCAGCTTACTTGCAATCGTATACCGATTATGTTTATATACATGTATTTCTTAACCTTGTGTGAATATTGCTTCGTGCAATATGCTTATGATATTTAATTCAGTTGTTATTGTTTATAACTAGGAAATAGACTTGTATAGGTTTGATCAAATCTTTTTTATTTTCCCCCGAGACATTTTGGTATATTTGTCTGAATAAATTCAAATCAAATCAGTTCAAATCAAATCAACTATGCGATTTCCCCGTTCCGGAGAGAAGACTGGCATTCTGTAATAAATTTGCTAAATCTTTGTCAATTAAACCTGATGGCCAGAATTGTCTACCCCCCTCCCCCTCCCCCTCAAATCCCATATGCCGCTTATTTTTTACTCGTTTTTAAGTGCTTGATAATTTTGACTTAATTAGGATTGCTCACAGCATCTTGCGATGATGCACAATCTGCATTTAACTATTTAATCGTTTCCTCTTTTACACAAATTTAATCAAAATTCATCCTCGGCCTTTGTTTGTCGTCGAGCATCTATCTCGATATCATTGTTGATGAAGTCATAGACTTGTCTCCTCAGTAGGAACTGGCCTTGTGGACATGTTCTGCCTGGTGGAAGCAGAGCTAAGTAGACAGGGGTATCAGCGCCTTCTTCGACACTCACTTTCCCGCCATAAGTATCGTCTGGAAGATAGGCGGTCATGTCTGTCATAACAAAGCCTGGACAACACTGCAATGAAAGACGAATCACTGTCTTAGAGGACATTCGTTCTCCAAACTTTTTCCGAAGCTAGGTTCGCAATTTAAAAATATGATACAGGGTTCAACTTCATTTTCGAATATTTATTAACCTTATTTCATTTTCGAAATTACCAATAATGATTTGATGATAATGATGGTAATATAATACTACTACTACTACTACTTATAATAATTACACGAGATTGTCGATTTGCCTTTAAAAAAAATTAAAAATTTACCCAAGAAACAAACATATTGAATAATGAATAACATACAGGGTTGGAAAAAAGTTTGGAATATTTTTTTGGCGATGAGTATGTCTGATTTTAAATGCTAGTTTCTACTATATTGTGATGAATAATTCATCCAAATCGGATTAACTGTGTTGAATGAAGTCTACTGTTCCATCTTGTACCAAAGATTACGTAATATTGTTAAACATGTTACAATGGCTGACCAATGAACCACATGTTGTCAGATTTGCTCTATTTGTGTTTGAACATCTTGTTATACATTTCTGTACTTCACGTGGAATTTTGAAAAAGCTACGTGCAGTTTGCAGTCATTTTGAGGACTTCGGTATAGCAATTAAACTGTATCTGATTATTTAACTTTTTCGTTAGACATTTGCAAAAACAGCAAATATACGCTTCCGAATTCCAAGTGGACCTCTGCATTGTGTGATAAGCCTGATTTTTAATGTTGTGCTTTTAAAGTTAAAAAGGGACACATATCTTTTATTTGAACCTCAAAGAAGAACTTAAAATGACGAGGGATATGTTTAAGACAAGAAATAATTCTTGGAATAAAAATATTCCAAACTTTTTTCCAACCCTGTATTATGAAATAAGCTTATCAAATAAAAATGACATCAAAATCTTACTGCATTAATAAGAAGACCTTCATGAGATTGGTCACACATAGCCTGTTGAGCCTGGATTACGGTGAGAGTGATTGCTCCCAGTTTGCTGATACAGTATCCGTCTGCATCGTTCCACCCCTTAGACTCACGTTCACCATTCTTTACAGACCTGGGCCCCATTTCATAAAATATATTGTCAATAACAAGTTACAATAATTGTTATAAGCTACTGAAATCCTTGAATCTGATTGGGTGAAAGCAAATTTGTCATAGAAATGTGGCAGTTGTTACTGATAACAAGTTCTATGAAACAGGGCCCTGGGCCCGGTAACACAAAGGTTTGAATTAATTGCAGAATGGCAGTGGCCAATCAAGATCACGGTTGCAATCACATTTTGTTCCAAAAGCTGACCCTGGACCAATCACAATAATTGTTTTAAATTTGCGATTGATTGGAAAATCTTTATGTTACGGGGCCCTGGACAGAAAGGAATCATAACAGATTACATGAATAGACTTGTTCAGAAATATATTCAAATTTTATGCATATTTTTAAAACAAAGGTTGTTCTAGACAACCTGAAAGCTTGTCAGAGGCTTGTCAGACATATCAACAAGTAATGTATGCAAACTGGATTCCAAGTATTGTAGTTCATTCATCAATAACAGGTTAATGGACCACCTTGTTACTAGGTCCCCAGGAAGAAACATCCATAAATTTGAATAACTTTGTGAACAGGTCTATTCTCAAGGTTCCTTGTAAATTTTTAATTCCTTTTAGCGCATCCACCTACCTCATTGGGAGCAGAGTGGTATTAATGGTGAAGCCTCTGGACTCTCATACAATATGTCCTGGGTTTGATCCTTAATTGCCAATCATTATTATTATTATTATTATTATTATTATCTCTCTATCTCTCTCATGAATTTGCACTGATATTTTGTCAGTCAAATAAAATAGTACTACTCTCTTACTCGATATATTCATCCATCAGGCTGACGATCTCCTGTTCAGTGGATACTGAACGAAATCGCTGCTTAAGCTCTTTACTCAGTTTTTTGAAGTCATATGAGGCGAGAGTGCTGGTAAGATGCGCTACTCTAAAAGCAGAGATATATCAATTTATATATATATATATATATATATATGTATATATATATATATAATCATATATAGTTGTTTAAATTGAAATATATTTAGTCAGGGTAACAAGAATCAGATATACATACAAAATCTGTTTTACATCTGAACAGATAAAAAACTTAATATATAAAATAGAAACAATGAAAATCGATCTTGCTCACAATCAAATATACATCACCAGTACAATTAATTGTTGTGAGAATAGTAAGCTTTACAAGTACCTAATAACAAAGTTTGAAACATTTGAAAGTACAAAAAAGATAAAATCGGTTGGATCATTTGTTAGAAATTAAAAAAAAAAAAAAAAAAAAATATATATATATATATATATATATACAAATTATTTATAACAATGCGCCTATATATATATATATATATATATATATATATATATATATATCTATATATTGTGAACCTATGTGAACCATAATACCATGAATACATTTGTGCATTTTTCTGTATACGAGCCATGAGTATTAAAAGAACAACCCTGATAATAAAATCGCACTCACCTTCCTCCAGGTCTCATAATTGGTATGAGAGCCCTGGATACCTCGAGCACTCCGTAGAAGTTGGTCTCCATGACGACGGTAGCAGCCTTTATAATGGTAATAAAAGTGAGATCGTCTTTATGTTATTTAACGCAAAGAAAGAATCTGGGCATAGCAATCTTCGTCTAACCAAAATGGATCATGCAAGTTCGAGTGGTGTATGAGACAGATGAGAAATGATTTCTTGGTATCTATCACTAATTCAAAGTTTGTCTGAACGTTTCGATTTTTTTAATCACGGATTCAGTTCTTAATGTCACAAAGTTAATACTTGATATTGCCAATTCAATTCTTGATATCATGAAATGCAATTTATAAATAACGGGAATTTTCTTTTCGTTGATAATCCATGATTCAATTCTTTTATTAAGAAATCAATTGTCTTAAAGAATAACACTAAACTGTACTCTACCAACATAAGCAGTTAGGTTTAAGCAAGATTATCTTTACTCCACGTGTCAATATCTACGTTTTTTTGCAACTCACATTGAGTAATTTGTACCATTTAATCCTTTAAAATCATAGACATTGAAATTAATATTACCCATTCAACATGCAGTGAGCGTAAATGATGTACTTTTTTGAAGTGTTTATCCGTTACGGTAATTTATTATTTCTTTTCCTCTTTTTAAGTGTAAAACATATGTGACACTTTTTATTGATGAGCATTTGAAGTAGTTTGTTTTGTTGGTAGTGTTTTCATCAGATCGCGGCAAATATAAATATATGCCTGTATTGGATAATGTAGTGTAGTCTCAAAAGGAAATCCGAATGAAAGAGTTAACAGGAAACCTTATCTTTGTAATATTTTCTTCAATAATAATAATATATGTAATTTTAGATACACTCAACTCAACCATAAAAGAAAGTGAAACCTATTATTGTTCAAAACGTTCATATAAACCGTCAACTAATTATAATAAAATAGGCCTATATATCAAATGAAAGAATTAATACTATACCAACATCAATTTTAAGATTGGGTTTTGAACTTTCACGCTTGGAGTAGCACATTCATTTAACCGTTAATAGAAGGGCTAAATAAGAAAATTGTAAAATAGAGCAAGTAGTAATTAATTCCAATGTTTACTCTTTCTGTTTGCCATTGCTGCAATTTTGCAAAGGCTTTACACATAAATCCCATAGAACAGAATTATTTGTGGCTTACAAAGAGTTAATGAACATGTGCATCTGTAAGATATTCTTGTTCAACAATGAAAATTCTCAGGGTCGTATACTTCATGGATTTGAAAAGCAAATTCAAGTGTTTCTCGTGAATTTCTTTTCTTTACCCAACAAGATGGAAATGCTAAACATTTGAATGGTCAGATGCCCCATTTTCTTTCAGAGACTCATTTATTGTTAAATGGCTATGCTCACTCCTGAGGGAATGGTATGGTTCCAATAGACCCCTTCGGTAATGTATGCAAATTTTATACATACATTTCAAACAAAGGTTGTTCTTGACAACCTGAAAGCTTCCTGGAGGCTTGCCGTTCTTCTCCAAGGGCTGGACAATAGACCACTTCGGTACTGTATGCAAATTTTATAGATACATTTCAAACAAAGTTTGTTCTTGACAACCTGAAAGCTTGCCGGACATAGCAACAAATAATGTATGCAAACTGGATTCCAAGCATTGAGGTTCATTTATAAACCAGCAGGTTAATGGAATAGCTCGTCACTAGGTGCTCAGAGAATATATGTGCATAAATTTGTTATACATTACAGAAGCGGTCTATTGCATATTATCTTAAAGAGGACTAATTTATGTTTATTATGACATATGAAAGATAAGCTTATATTAAATATCTATTTGAAAATATTAACTCTAAATAATTTCCACTTTCTTTTTCTGTTGAGTCTACATACCCATCAAAAGGGTTCTGCAATTCACGTTTGAGGGGTAATACTGTACATCTCTTGTTGCTTCATCTTCATACGTGAATGTGGTATAATTATAAAGATTGATCTTTCCTCTTTACAATGATGTAATACGCAGTCTGAATATGCAGCAAGGTCAATTATTAAATTTGTCGTTTTCAATAGTGAATTCCTGTTTGTTTTAAGGATGGACTGAGTTTGAATGATGTTGATGCGGTAATGCATGAAAGTCCACACATGGCGTATTCTCATCTGCTTACGTGGATGAAAGCTGTTTTTAATACTGTAGAACCTGGTCATTTTAATAATTTTAAATTGTAAGCAAGTTTAAGATTTTGGTTCAATTTTTAGTTAAATTTATCAATGTTGAAATGCGTCTTCATCCACTAATTTTGGATTAATTTTTGATTTGGGCCGTATTCTGAACTCCGGTTTAACTCAAATTCCAGTCTTGGGCGCCCACTCGTCGGCCTGTCTTTAAAGATGTTAACTTCCCCATTTAAGAAATTTCTCCCGCAATCTTGATATTTGCGCTCAACCCAAACATCATTTATGGTACACCTGCTTGAAGTTGTCCGATTGCTTGAGCCTTTATAGGAGATTCGATAACCGCAGCATCTTTATACCTTACAAACGACAACTCAGTAAACTACAGCTCTACCTCACACAAACATTATTCAAAGCAAATTTCAAACAAAAGGAGACAAGATTCATTCATGTCTTCGGATGTTATCATTGATTACCTGAACATCATTCAAACATTCATCCTTTAAAGAAAATTATACCATTGACATTCATGACATTCTCGACACTGTTCAAAACACATAGCATCTTCAAAAGAAATGGAGACTTTGGTGTTGAAAACAATGCATTACATTCCACTTCTGACTTTGCCCTATTTTCAGGAGTACTGCACATTTCATGATTGCATAATCAGAGCAAATGGCACATCATTGTAAAGAGGAATAATCAAGCTTTTCAATGATATTAGTTTATTTTTCTTCATAAATCAGTAAAAAGAGAGATATCATACCTCAAACCTGAATTGCAGAACTTAAAGGGAGCGACAAGTCGCATTCTATGGGCGGTTTTACAGTTGGCTGCTCCTTTCTCTGGATCAAAGTTCAAAGCGACTTCAATTTATCGCACGCAGCTAATAAAAGTTCGCACATTGACCCAAATTTGAGTAAACAAGATCGCGCGTTCTTTATTCCAGTATTTGAATCTCATTGGTCGGTTACGCATGTAGGGATTCGAGTTAACGATCACGCGAGGAATTGGGCAATAACATTCCTTCGGTAGTGCACGATTGGACCTGATTGTATCCGAATTTCCCCGAGTCAGACCAACTGGTCAGGCCCATGGATTATGACTTGCCACTCCCTTTAAGAGGAATAATCAAGCTTTTCAATGATATTAGTTTATTTTTCTTCATAAATCAGTAAAAAGGGAGATATCATACCTCAAACCTGAATTGCAGAACTTTTTTGAGGGATATATATATATATATATATAAATATATATAAAAGATCAACATAATGAATGAAGTATAGCCTATACCCCTTTGTATAGATACATGCACAGCCCTCCAAACTTTGGGGTACACCTGTATTAAGAACTAAATACAATCACCCACAATTCATTTAACATCAGCTTTGTGGCACTGTAACAGAACAGTAGACATCAGCATTCAAATTGACACCAGTTTTCAATATGTAAAGCGTTTAAGGAGGCAATTACGCGTTAAAAAGGCAACTCTACCCCCCCCCCCCTCAAAAAAAGAAAGAAAGAAATAACATGATAATAATAATAAAAATAATAACAATGATAAATAAATAAGTAGATAACAAAAAAAATAAATATATATATATATATATCATTTCTAGCTCAATTAGGTTTCTGGTTTGGTCAATTGTGCCAGCAATTTTGCCCTTTCTGCATTCTACAAAATCTGACCCTCGATTGTACCGATGAATATTGAATATTTGTTGACTGATACACAATAAGCATTCCTTTACTGATGCAAAAACTAGTATTTTCATCTAAGAAACACATCAACATTTTTGGTACACCACAATGCCTTTTCGTTTTCTTTTTTTTTTCATGGGAATTCATATTATTTGTGTATACCCTTTCAAGGAAAATAGTGAGTACATGAATAAAGGTATATCATGAGATGATCATTATTTATTTTTCATAATTCTATTTTATCAGGTTTTATCATCAACGACTGCGCTCATCAGTGACGTAGTCTAACGTCAGGAAATGACTCCTGGGGGCATTTCATCAAGTGTCTTGTCGGTGATTTTTACCGTCAAATTTGCTCTCAGCCAATCAGATGCAAGGATTTCAGTTGCTTATAACAGTTATTGCAACTTGTCATTGTTGACAAGTTTTATGAAACGGGGCCCTGTTGTGCATCGGGCATAACACAAATACGTATGGAAAAGTAATATTTACTGTCTCAAATCCAAGGCCAGCGTTATTGACAAGTATATGAAGGCCATCGTGCTTCTCCATTAGGTGATCTCTCAATTTCTCAATGCTAGCGACATCAGTTACATCAAGAGGATGAAACCTCGGTGAAAGACCCTCTTTCTTGAGCTGCTCCAGCGCCGCCAATCCTCGCCCTTTATCTCTAGCCGTTAGGTAGACGATGGCGTCATTTCCAAAATGGAGACAAAGGGATCTAACGATTTGGAGCCCGATACCCTTGTTGGCACCAGTTACCTAAATAATGAAAACTAAATTAATTAATGAATAAATGAATGAAAGAATAAATTTAGATGAATAACCAATTAAATAAAAATTAAATGAAAATATAAATGAATTAATGAATTAATTAATAGATATATCAATATATAGATAAATGAATAACTGAATAACGGGTACGCCTGAAAACACAAGAAGTATTATAAATATAAGAAAAGAAGAGAGGGACAAACAAAGATAGGAAACTCTGAACTGCAACAGGGTAGCAATGGATGGAGTCGTTTAACATGCATGTATAACAATACAATGGCAAGATATAAGCGAAGATTAAAATTGCAAATTTTTACTGGTATATTCTTACAGAATGATACTGGAATGATACTAGATGTATTATAATCTAGTAAGACAATGTAAATAACGGTTCACTCCCAGCCAAGAGATATAATTCAGTATCTTTTAATTCCACGTCCCGATAATATTCCAAGGTTATTTACTTTGACAATTTACATGTAGCTTACAAATAAAGAGGAACTGTTCACCTTTCCATTGATACCTCACTTGAATCACCGATGTCACGTATGACCGAGGACATTTTTGTTGAAGATGATAGGTACGAATTCCATTTTTTGCAAGTTTTGGTAAATTGATTAGAGAATGAAATTACTGCTCTCATTGATACCACACTTAAATTAATGCTTTGTTATTGATTTGACCAATTGAATAGCATTTTAGTAATGTTAATGGGTAAAAGATTGATATTCACAATTTACATGATGCTCCTGTAAGAATTTTGGCGGGTCTGGTAATTATCGGTTATCATCATTGATCACTGGGTAGATTGTTCAACTTACGACGGAAGAACTTGAGCTTGGCTTCGTTGTTACACATTTCCCTAGACATAGAGTTGGCAGGGACCTCATGAGGCTTTTAGGGAACATATCCCAGAAAGGGTCCTCAAGGAGCCAAAATATTCTGGTAGAATGTTAGAAAATTCGAGAGCATGGCACTAGCCACAAGGGGAAATCTGACAGGAGGCGCAAATATGGGCGATCAGAAGAGAACATTGCAGCGGAAAGCTAGGCATCAACTTTTCCAGAACCCTAGTGAAGGCAACATTCCACAGAATAACAAGAAAATAACCCTTCCAATCCGCATTGGAGTAAATAACTGAATTTGCCATATTCAACAATTCAACAGGAATGTGTGCACACACACACACACACCCACACCCACACAGGTTTACATGGCTTTACTTCCGAGGACAACTATTGTTCCTCTATTGTTACTCGTCCTCGGACAGTCGACGGAATAAGGCATAAATTCATTGTTCGACGTTCGAGGACTATTGTCCGGCTTCCGAGGACCATTGTTGTCATGATTTTTTTTTGTTCTCTGTCCGAAAATGTCCTCGGACATAATGCTAAACAAACGCTCCCCAACACACACCCTCACACACATTGATTTGTGGGGAACTGTATTGTTTACTCCTATTGTATTTTGTACCCCACAAGCACTTCTCCCACAAGCATGACGGAATAATGGCCATCAGTGTGCTCTTTTGTTCTCTGTACCCCACAACTGAATCTATGTAAACCCACACACACACACTTATGTTTGTAAGCTATTATTCGAATTTCAACCGATGACTCCACTCCAATCCACTCCCAGGTATCGCTAGCAGACAATAAATTTTGCTGAGAAAAATCTTGATTTATACCCATCTCGTATATTTTAATGCAAAAATACGTAGGACAACAAGAAGGAATAGATTACATCTTTGAATATAAGCACATTCATATCCTAAGGTTAATTCCCCTTTAAAATCAAGCGTACGGAGTTGAAAATTTTCAGGTTGTTGTTGTTAGTAGCCTATTTGTTAAAATGGAAATCAGTCAAATTTTACTATTATCACAAATTTTCGTTTATAGAATTCAATTATAAATTTTGATTGAATCTGTACACTTTTTAATTTTTCTATTTATTTTTTACCCGTTTTTTTGTTTAAATTATTTTTAAAAATGAGAGTATCATTGGCGAATTATGTCAGTTATATGATGGCACCGTCCTGACAAATGCAATGCTCGTGTTTTGTACGAAAGTTTCTTGGAAACAAGTTTCCTATGTCTCTATAGGGAGCTGACAGCGGCTCCCTTTGGAATACCTCAATATCTTGAAGCTCAAAAAGATAACAATTTTGCTTTGAAATGAAGAATTGGTTTCGTGCGAACCAGCTTATTGATCAAAATAAAACTTGTGTTAGGTACTGCCCTACAGCAAGCACCAAAATGGCTTAATCATTAAAATATGGACATTAAGAAAATAATCAGCCTTAAAACTTATACAAAATAATGATGATACAAATTCTGTAACAAGAGAGATAATTTCAATCAAACTCGAACGAAACAACATTTTACATTATACAACTTGGACAATAGTGAATTATTTTGCAGAATTTCACTCAAGACCCAATTGTGCACCCAAAAATTATCATAATTATCATAACAAATAGGGTATCATTTGCAAGAGGAAGTAAACAAACGTTCAACTGATAACAGTTTGTTTTGTTTGTTTGGGTTTTTAAAATATTTGTTCGTTGTTCTATTGTTTTTCTTTTTCTGACCTCTAAGAAGAACAGAGCCATTAAAGGAGAATTAACATTAGAATATAAATGTGCTTATATTCAAAGATGAATCTATTCCTTCTTTTTGTCCTATGTAGTTTTGCATTAAAATATACGAGATGGGTATACATCAAGATTTTCTCAGCAAGATTTATCGTCTGCTAGCCATACCCGGGGGCTGCCATTTTCTTGATGTGTACATAAAGATATTTCTAATCCGAATGCAAAATTGTCTTTCTTCCTGATACAAAATCCCATTTGAGATTTAAAATATTTAATAGATATATACATATATTTTAAAAACGAAAATGTGTTTTATATTTCTTTGAAAATTACGATTTTACTAAATATAAATCTATTTTCTTGATACTATGACGTACGCGACGGAGCGAATTCGAATTAATTCAAATTTATGCCAGATGCCTTTCCAGAGCGTCAATAGTGGCAAACTATGCATTCACCTGCTTTGAGATAATGGACTTCAAATGCGCGTTGTATAAATTATGTTCTGCTCCGCCAGGCAAGCCCAAGAAAACGATTTCTAAATAGCAAAACCAGAGAATTTAAAAAGAAATCTATAAATTTCAAATTTTAGAATATATGTATACGCATGTTATGTATTTTCCATCATATATGGGGATTTTTTATAATGAAGAGGAGCAATTTAGCTCGAGGATTAAAAATATCTTCCTGACCGGAACGGTTTCCAATGGTTCATGTACAGCTCCATCAAGAAAATGGCAGCCCCCATGTAAAGCGTTAGCAGATGATACCGTGAGCTAGAATGTCTTGATTTAAACCCTTTTCTGATATTTTATTTCTAAATGGATACAGGTCAATGATTAAGAATATATTACACCTTCGAACATAAGTACATTTATATTCTAATGTTAATTCTCCTTTAAGTTATTGGCTCTGAATAGAGCTTTCCACCAGTTATTTTTTTGTTAATTCTTGATTTATATATTATTGTACATGTATATTTAGTTGTATGTATTGATGATCTTTTTATACGGAAAATAAAACCAACCAACCAAGATAGAATGATAATAGTATAAGAGCTTGATCGAGCTTACCACCGCAATGCGTTCTGTCATGATGTTCGTCCAAAGCCTATTCAGTAACTATTCAGCATGAACATGCATGTTACAACGGTGAAAATAATGTACATTTCAACTTGAAACCGTTGGTGACAAATTCAATGTTTGGCGCTGGTGTCATCACCTCGCCATTGTTTAGCACAAACATTGTTTGGAACCAGCAACACTGGTAACAACGGATTATATTAGGGTACTACTATCGTCTGATCTGCGTTGGAACAGTCTTGTCGACTCTGTCATTTTGCGAGCTAAACATCTAATAGACCTGTTCACAAAGTTATTCATTTTTTTGGATGTTTCTTTCTGGGGACCTAGTAACGAGGTATTCCAGTATCATGTTATTAGTGAATGAACTACAATACTTAGAATCCAGTTTACATACATTACTTGTTGCTATATGTCTGACAAGCCTCTGACAAGGTTTCAGGTTGTCAAGAACAACCTTTGTTTTAAAAGTATGCATAAAATTTGAATATATTTTTTTGTATTCTGAGTCCGTAGGCTCTGGTTGTCCCCTGAATTTACCAGAGAAGGGCGGGAACAATGGTGTCCAAAATGATCGTATCCTATAGGCCTATTGTTGGAATTGAAAGCATTTTTTTTACAAATTAAAATGAAGAGGTGTCGTAAATGGGCGGGAAAATCTATATAGGCCTAACCTATAAATAGGAGGTTTCACGGTCGGTGGCGAGCTTAATTTATCACTTTCTTGAGGATATTGTTTTTAAGATTTGCGATTGGATGAAAACGTTTTGTGGCATATAAGTTGTTCTTTGGTTTATGTGATAATGCGCTTCATAATAATGGAAAAAAGGCAAAGTCATGCACTCTTCGATGTTCGTGTTCTTCCATTAAGCTGGTGAATAAGCCTACGGTCAGCCTATGTGATCATGACATTTATCACCCTGCCACCTTCTCTCTTCTTTTCTCTTTTTTTTTTCTCTCTCTCTCATTTTCTCGTATCCTTTCTTCTCCCACTTTTTCTCCCACATTTTTCTTTGTTGGGCTGAAAAGTGCTACGGTCGATACCGTACCTACCGTAGCGGCTTCGACGGGCCTGTTTCAGATAGTCTATGATACCAGATCAACCGATGAAATCTATAATCCCAAACACCGTAAACTTGTTTTTCAACATAATATCCGTTTCACCGGCCCTAAGCTTTTGGAAGATTAAAATGATATCGGAGTACAGTTTGTAGTCACCCTAAGAACTACAAATACTAAACCTTTAGTTTGTGGTTGATTTGTGGTTTATTTAGATTCAACATGGCTCCCGTCAGACAGGTATTTTACATATCAAAGAGATTCGATCATACACAGTATGCCCTCCGAAGGAGGGCTAGAGGGCCAGCTAAAATCTGACCTTTGACATTCCATAGGCTTTGCATTGGATGCATTGTGGGAGCTCTGGCCAATTTGAACAGTGAGCTAGGAGGGTCAATTTCAATAAATGTTTATTCATGAGGAATGACGTCAAAACTTCGTCAAATACTGTTCGATGATTGGTTAGTTGCTCATATTAACATAATGTTTTATGTATAAGATCATGCATAATTCATTTTTTTCATTCCCACAATTCCCTACGATTTGGACACGAAATAGGGAAAATGGCGGCCGTGCGGGTAGTGCTACTTTTCTGCCATTTCAACACAAATCTCAAAAAAACTTTGTTTTTGAGAATTTGCTTTTTTAGAAGGAGTTTGTCTTGTAAGTCTCACGAAAGCAGAAAATTCTCCGGTGGACATTCTCATCAAAGTAATGCCGTATGATGCCATGAAATGTAAGTAAATATGTATTTTGTTTAACATTCCTCTTAATAATTGGGATATGTTCGTCGTGGCTGCTAGTGAGTTCACTGTACAAAACGTATTATCCCACATCCCACCCAGTCCCCCTTCTCATGCATGACAAAACAAAATTAGTATCTTTGATTGAACTCTAAAACGGTCATTTTGAATAGTCTACTTGTAATATTTTTCGAGAAGATCAGATATTTTCCGAAGATCTGTATATTATGATAGTGCTCAAGCCTAAAAAGTAAAGTGCATGGCTTCATTACCGACAATCTGCGGTAGATGTGGACCTGTTCAAGATTGATCAGGACACTGAATGTGCAAGATCCTCACTCTGGGGAGCTGGGCCGCGCCGGGTAAGATCTTGCCCAGCGGTCTGTTAGTTTTGGGTGCGCCGATCCTGCCCGGCTAACTGCGCTTTGCCTACGGCTACGATAGCCTGGATCTGTTCTAGGCCTACCTTAGACTTATAGTTAAAGTTAGGCCCTCGGCCTCGCCTTGAACTTTGTTTAAGGAGGGTCTAGAAAGATCAATTTAGAATTTGAATGATAATGTCCTGATTCATGCTGGACCAGATTAAAATGTTCTTTATTATATACAGTGAGTATATCCTTATGGTTATGCTGCTACTGAGAGCTGTCCCAATTTATGTTGTGTACTGTACTCTGTAGTGACAACCATGACGAGTCACCACTGTCACTGAGACGAGAGAGTACATAGGGCCTTCATGTGCGAGTAATATTATTAATTTGAGCAATAGATCTGTGGCATGCTTTTAATTACTACTATGATTCTAACCTCTTGTTCTCTTTTGATTGCAGAGCTATTGCCTTGGACCGAAGTAGAGAAACACAGGGGGACCAGGACCAGATCATTCAATATCGTGATACTAAAAACTGATAGACCCTACCTGGGGCTGGGCTGTAGATTATTGTCATCCACTCACTGCAGGAACCCTAAGCTGAACTGGAAAGGTAAATTGTTTTTTGAAAATGTAGACCTCTAAGCCCACATAATTGGTGTAAATTTCAATATGCCATTGCTTAGTCTTAGTAGTAGCTCTGTAAGATTAGATCTTACTATTAATAGACTTAGATTTCTACCGACATAGTCTGTGCAGTCAAAATCAAAATTCTAAAGTCCAGTAAATTATTTTGATTTAGCCGTTTTAAAGTTTACTAAATGCCTTGGTCTAGGATCAAATTTGGAATGGAAGATGAAAATATGTACGTCTGTTAAATGTTTAAACTTAGTTTTACATTTCTATAATTAAGAAGGAAGAACAAATGCAGTGGTTTTTTTTTTTTTTTTTTTTTTTTTTGTTTGTTTGTTTGTTTGTTGTTTTGTTTGTTGTCGTTTTTTTTTTTTTTTTTTTTTTTTTGGGGGGGGGGGGGGGAACAATCCCGGCCCGTGCCCCCCTTTCAAACAACAGTATGCATTGTGCCCCCCTTTTAGAACGGAAAACCTTTTTTTTTTTTTTTTTTTTGTTCTTGTTTAGTTTTCGTGTCAGATATTTATGGACTCGGGAACAGGACCCCATAACCCCCTCCCCCCTCCCCCCACTGAGCGATATTTGGAGGCTGGCAAGACCAGACAATATACGGATCTCCCTCCTAGCAGTTTCCCAAAGTTGACAATCCAGCATTTGTATGCCCCTCCTCCCCCCCCCCCCCGCCCCTTATTATACAAAATCCTGGATCCTCCCCTGGATACATATACCCATTTTTGTTTCCTTCTTTAAAATCCAGTCCACAGTCTACAAGAAGTTTAATTTTTGTTTGTCCTTTCTTTTTGTTTTTATAATGCAGGTTGTCCAAGGAAACTCATCAGTTACATTGCTTGTTACGTGTCAAGTAACGGAGTCATTAAGGATCGAAGTATTTTTATATTTATTATACATAAATACATTTTTTAAACATAAAGTTTAATGAATTAATTTCTTTCGAGATTTATTGCTAATTTACATAATGGCAATTACATTTATTCTAAATGTCAGGAATGCTATTTCTGAGCTGGAAATTGAATGTCAAAGTTTGGGTCAAAAGAAAGAGCTAACATATTATTCAAAGGGGAAACAAACAGATTTGTAACTTTCATTTATTTATTTTTCCATTTTTTTTTTTCATTATTTTTTTCATTTTTTTTTTTCATTTTTTTTTTTTTTGGGGGGGGGGGGGGTGGTTCAGGGTTGAATGGCCCTTATTGCAATCACTTGACATTTCACTTCAAGGTGATTTATAGATACACCCCCTAATTCGTAATTTTGAAATAAAAGCAAAGACTAAATTTTACATCGGATTTACCTTTTGTAGGTGTACATGTCCATGTACACGTAATTAAAAATATATTGCAATTGGTACGATTGGTCCATTTGAAACATGATTATGAGAAAGTGATTAATCTTGAGCCTAATTCTAAATTCTTTTCACACTTCAAAAAAATATTTGATAAAAACCTTTTAAGTACAGTCAGTTATCATGTCACCTCAGAATAATGCAGTAATTTAAATTCAAACTATAACCAATAAATTTTCGAAATCAAATAATTTTCCTTTTAATTCCATTGTAATTTAGAAATAGAGTTAGAAAAATGTGGCATGACTACATTATGAAATATGATTTTAGTTCATCATCTTTAATACAACGTGTGTTTATAATTGTATGCATAAGTAGTGCATTAAGATGTAATCATAATTATTTGATCTTCAACCTTAAGTGATAATCCCTTTCATCAAATTCTTGAAGCTATCCTGCGATAGCTATGATAATTTTTCTTGAAACGCAAATGGTTCTATAATCCGTATTTTTTTCCTTTTTATCATCTGTGCAATGGTTGTACCATCAATCTGGGGCATGTTTCTAGGCAAACGAATCAGGCGCTTGGGAGTTTCAGCCCACCCGGAAATTTTCAAAACTACCAATATTTGGACAAACATCGCCTCATCATTTTGGGCAGTAAGGTGGTCTCTTTGGACTTTTATGTCTTGTATATTCTGATGATAGATTGAAGGGATGTACATGGACATACATTATAATCCACCTATATATCGGATGTCACTAGATTTAAACTTATTTGCTTACAAACTGAAATAAAATAGCAATTGGTATGCCGCCCCCTTACCTGCCCCGTGATTTGTTGTCCATGAACAATATGCTATAATCTGTATATTGCATTTCAAGAGAGCATTAACTTTTATGCTGATAAGTGAGTTAGTTTAATAAACATCATTTCACACTGAGAAACTCCTTTTTGTTTGTTTTTTTCCCCCATAATTTTGTGAAAGATGTGGTGATGCTGATGATGATGCAGGCACAATATGGCATGTGTTCTGAAGTGTGAAGGTGGATTGGTGTAAATACAGCCTTATGCAACCTTGAATAACTTAATGATAGACTGAATTGTGTGGGTTTTCTGTTGATGGACTCATTTTACAAGAAGATGAAGAAAAAAGAAGAAGATGAAGAAGAAAAAGAAGAGGAAGAAGAAGAAGACAAAAATCAAATCAGATTTTTTAGGTTTGTTTGTTTGTTGGGTTTTGTTTTGTGCCTTTTTTGTTGTTTTTGTTTGTTTTGTTTTGGTTTTTTTTTGTATGTGTGTGTGGGGGGGGGGGGGGGTACATGCACCAGAAGCCAGTGCAAATTTTCCCTTTGTACTTTTCCTTGACATATGATATGCCAGATCTGCAAGGCACAAGAAAAGCGTTCAATGAAGGGAAATTCAATATCGAAGGAGGGCTTCTTCTTCCTCCTCCTCCTCCTCTTCTTCTTCTTCTTCTTCCTCCTCTTCCTCTTCATTTTTTTCTTCATCTTTTTTTTTCTTCTTCCTCTTGCACTTCCTTTTCATCTTCATCTTCTTTTTCGTCTTCTTTTATTCTTCTTCCTCTTCTTCCTTTTCCTCGTCCTCTTCTTTTTTCTTCTTCATCTTCTATTTCATCTTCTTCCTCTTCTTTTTTTCTTCTTCTTCTTTATCTTTGTCTTCTAGTTCTTCATCATCTTCTGCACATTTTTGCTGCAAAAGTACAGTATACGCCTAAGTACAGTTTAATTTTATGTTAATTAGTTATAAAAGCTCATGAATATTCAAATATATAATTTCAATAACTTTACGCGCTGCGCGCCGGCTAAAATCTGGTTTTCGCTGGTACACTGAAAAAAAGTTGGCTTCATAGGCTAATACATGAACAGTGGGAGCAGTGTGCACTTTTGACCCGCCGGAAATGCCCCCATGGAAAGCCGGATGCAGAAGCGGAGTTGAGACCCCTGTTACGTATAGGGGTTTGCGCCCTCAATGGTAATAGACATTACAACATATGCGTTAAGCACAACATGTTTTCTCCCTTTCAAAGACAAGGGTTTTTCCACTATAAGAAAATGTCCAAAAAATGTATGATTATTTGTTCATGGTCCAATATGCATGATATGAGTCCGATAAAACCAGAATATTCTTATCTTAGTTTAAACATTAAGATACTGCGGCTGACGTCGGTGTCGTCCTGATGTCAAGAAATGAACCTCTTGAACTTTTTTTTTTTTTACTGCTACAAAACTCGATAAATGAGATAGAGACAAATGTAAAATTATGTTTTAACTTTATTATTCAAGGTTTACTCTTCTTTGATTTTCTGTCTTTAGTGGCACGTTTGGAAATATAAATCATACACTATGGTGAATTGATCAGATAATCATACATAAATAAACTCATCTTAAAAAACATAATGACGATCCATCTTTGATGTATAAGCCTATATCGTCTGCCCTCTGCTGGACGTCACGCCGACTCGGCCCAAATAGCCTCCGCCAATAGCGCCGTCCCCAGTCAGAGTCTCGGAGCCTCCCTTTGGTTGATATCATCGATGAGTCTCGGATCGAGATAGAGTTCCTCTCATGCGAGAACGGTGTAACGGGCAGTTGGAACTCTCATCTCGTGAAGAAGAATTACCCCCAGAAAAACGTACTTCTGCTCTAAAATTAAACTGATGTGTGACATATTGACTTGCTTAAAAGTGTTCTCCCCGAGTATCTAATTTGATCCTCTATTTATAACCTTTCCTAACTAAGGAAAATCTGTATGAGCGGAAAAGCATTACAATACTAAATATTTCTTTCTAAAAAGGACTTCCTAAAATGTGTCCTAACGGAAACCATTACAATACCAGGTATTTCTATTCATACCTATACAACACAATACCGTCCAGACAGAAATACTTCTGGTCATTCAACTAAATGGCTTGCACAAGCTTCAACCGACATACAACCTTAATGCTATGCATAAATGAATTTAATTTGCAATAAATTAACCTACATGTCACAATTTATTCTATACCTTGTCTGGCAGATTAATACAAAGAATAAAAATAAATTTCCTTCCTGACACCTGAGCATCGGAGTTGAAGTTCAACGCCCTCGTGAGGTTGATGGTTGTCCTCGTTTTCTGGGAAAGGGAAACCGACATCGTCGTCGATTTCGTTTCCATGGTTTGCTCGCTACCAGACGTCGTGCGTTCCATTTTGTGTTATCATTCAGAAGAAATGCGTTGTTTCCGATATGCTTCTGGATTTGCTTCAGAGATGATAGCGCTGATGCGAGGTTGTGTTTCCTGAAGGGACGCACGACGCGAACCCAATTGCCGACTTTGAATCGTGGTGGTCGTGCGCGTCTTCGTTGGTCTGTGTACGCTTTCGATTTCACGATGTCACTTTGATTGTGTTCTTGGTTGAAGAACATTCAAACATAATCGGAGTTTCCGATTTATCATCAGTTCCGCCGGCGTCATACCGGTAGTCGCGTACGATGTCGAAAGAAACGTACGGAGGAAGATATAGATTGCTTCATCGAATCTCTTCCCCTCCGGGATGCTCGCTTTGATACTCTCCTTGAGGACGCGATTCAGACGTTCGACTCCACCATTCGCTTGCGGGCAGTGGCGTATCTAGGAGGGGGCGGGGGCGTTGCCCCGGGCGGCACTTGGAGGGGGCGCAAAACGCGCAAAAAAAAAGAAAGGAAAAAAGAGGGAAAATGAAGAAAAACCACAATCCTTAAGGATTATGCCCCCCCCCCCATTGGTAGGGTAAATGCATAAGAAATACAGCTTTTAAGGGTTTAAAATGCGAAAATTTTCTGAAGCTCGGTCGCTTTGTTCCCCCGCATAATTATTGTCTATCAGGATCTCGGAATTTTGCGCCCCCAGTATAATAGCTTTAATTAGATTTTTTTTGTAAAGGGTTCAAAATTTCAAAAATAAAGATGGAATTGACGTTGCTTTGCTCGCTATCATGTAAGTATCAGGCTAAGTATTGTGCACCCAATATAGGATGAAGTGCGTAAAACAGCATTTGCAGGGGATCAACATTTTTTAAAAATCCCAACTTTCAGTCGATTTGCTAAATTTCTCGACTATTTCTCAAGGGTTTTCCTGAATTTCGCTTCCAATTTTAGAAGGGAGTGAATCGAAAACCGTTTATCAATGTACAAAATTCGAACTTCTCTATCGTAGAGGTCAGGAGAAAAATTTCCTGGGTAAAATGCGCAAGAAATTGTGCTTTTTAGGGTTTAAAAATGCAAAAGATGCCGCTCGGTCGCTTTGTTCCCTCGCTTACAAGTAGGTTTAGGCACTGGGGGATGGAGGGGGGGGGGGGGGACTTCTTTATTTGCCCAGGGCGCCTTTTATAATCCATAGATACGCCACTGCTTGCGGGTTGTATCGCGATGTCAAATTGTGACGGATATCGTATCCCGCGAGGAATACTTCGATTTGGTCAGAAACAAACTGAGGACCGTTGTCGGTCGTGATCGACTCTGGTAATCCCCATCTTGTGAAGATCTTCTCAAGAATGTTGATGATCGAGTTCGTAGTGACCGTACCTGTCGATGCTATCTCGGGCCACTTGCTATGCATATCATGCACGACGTCGAGAAATCGTTCGCTGTGAGGGGCGACGACAACTTCGCCGAAGATATCGACTTGAAGGGCTTTCCATGGTTTTTGCGGCCATGGCACGGGTTGTAGAGGAGAGGGCCGTGCACTGCCTGCTTTCCCCCTCAAGCAGCATCTTTCGCAATCTTTTACACGCTGTTCAACGCGTCTGTCCATGCCCGGCCACCATGCCGTTGCTCGGCATCTCTGTTTCATTCTCACGATTCCTGGATGTCCTTCATGGGCTATTTGGAGCACTCACTGTTGAAGCGTGTTTGGAATGACCGCTTAGGTTCCGCGCATGGTTATACGTCATCGATCACCGAGAGCTCATTTCTGACACTGTAGTATGCGCTCAATGCATCTGGAATTTTGCTAGGCCAATCTGTTTTCAGATACTGTCGAACAGTTTGCAGTACATCGTCTGCGCGTGATTCTTCTTTCAATTCAGCTTGCGTGAGGAGATTAGCGATCGCGTGCGTTATAACCGCTTGTAATAAATTCTCGCTACCCCAAATACGCAATTTCGCCAACAGATGGCGTTTGTCATGCAAACCACGCATGCGCAGTGCTGACAATATCCCGATTGGGTCGACAAGTGTTTGTCTTTTTGCATTGAAAATGTACACAGGTATTACAAAAATCCTCGAGTTTGAGTATAAATTAACCGACATGTTTGAAAAGATACCATGATTTATTGAGACAATTGGTTGCATTTTCAAAATTTGAGTGGTTTATGTCATGCGATCCAAAAATTAAGCATTTTAGCATTGGCGGATCCAGGGGGGGGGGGGGGGCACAGCCGGCCCGTGCCCCCCCTTTTGGAAGAGAAGTATGAATTTTTACCATAGACGATCCGCCATTTTCGCGATTGTGCCCCCCCTTTTAGAGTGAAGACCTTTTTTTTTTTTTTTTTTGCTTGTCAGGGAATTCTGGAGGGGGACTGGACCACATAACCCCCTTACTAAGCGATTTTTGAAGGTTTGGCGAAAAAAAAATTTTCGTTCCTACCCCACCCCCCCCCCCCCCCCCCCCCCGGACACATTTTCTACCTCAAAATCGTACTGATGCAGACGATCTGACCACCTGCAGATGCGTAAGGGCCGATGACCTGATCCAGATGTGGCCAAAAGCGTTATCAGCGCCTGGTGGTCGGTGCGGAGTTTGAATTTCCGACCGTACAGAGACATGTGCCAATGTTCACATGCGAAAATAAATGCCAGGGCCTTGCGTTCCCCTGTGGAGTATTTGCGCTCTGTTTCCGACAATGTACGCGACGCGTACGCGACTGGGCGTTCTGTTCCTGCGACAATTTGCGATAGAACGGCTCCGACTGATGTTCCTGACTCGTCTGTAGTAACTGACGTAACCGCTTCTGGATCAAAGTGCGCGAGAACAGGGGCAGATGCGATCTTGTCCTTCAGCCACTCGAAGGCTCTCGTTGCGGAGTAGCTGCAGCTGTAGCGGTTCCACTACTTGTGGTAGTAGTTTGTACTAAGGAATGAACTCAATTCCTTGGTGTTTGTTGGCGCCTTCAACCTGCGGATTGCTTTTACGTTGTCATGACTCCTGCGGACACTCTGTACCCGTGAAAGTTAATTTCCCGAGGTCGTTGATCATGCGCGTCCTTGTCCGCTCCGCAAAATAATGACGACATCGTCGAGGAGATTCAGGACTCCTGGTATGCCAGCGAAGACTGAAGAAATGATCTTCTGGAATGAACTTTGGGCGGAGCTCAGTACATATGGCATACGGCGGTACTGGAACACGCCCTCATGTGTCACGAAGGCAGTGGGATGTCGCCTGCGTGGCAAGTGGTACTTGAAGATAACTGCGCCTCATGTCCAATTTTGTGAAAATGGTCGCGCCATGAAATCTAGCCGAAACTTCTTTGAACGTTAGAAGCGGGTATTTGTCAGGAATGACCGCTTTGTTGACTGCCTTGAGGTCTACACATAACCCCAGTTCTTCAGTTTTACTTCGTGCAATGACCAAGGTTTGATATCCAGGCAAACGAATCAACTCGCTCAATAATGTCTGATTCAAGACGTTTGAGCTCGCGAGACAATTCCTCGCGTACGGAAAATTTCCTTATTGGGATCGCGCCTAAATTTGTCCTTGTATTGCAAGTTCTTGATTTTATTTACACTACTTTATATGCATTTAAATTGTACTATTTGAACAGATGTTGAATTTTGTCAAAACCAATGGAAGAAAATAAATGTTAATTTGAATTGAATTGAATCGAATTGGATTTAATGTGGCAATCAGTATAATGTCTTTAAAAAAAATCAAATCTCGTACCTTCTGCATAGGAGCACACTGGGATCGTACATAGTTCAATGTGTCAGGACTCTGTTTGCATATTGATTATAAAATTGCTTTGGTCAATCAAGGGATAGTATACGCATATAATACACATTCAGGAGGTGATCCTGTTATACCGAAATATTTACCCGAGACCAGTCTCGGGGCGCCCCGAGACTGGCTTCCAAAAAGCTGACCCTAATTTTTCGATTCCTGTTACACCGAAATCGTAAGGAGTCTCGGGGCGCCCAGAGACTGCTATTTGTGGTTTACACCGACTTACGCAAAGCTACCCGAGACAGGTTTCGAGTGAGACTTTCTGTTTGCGGACGTTGTGATCATGGGCGGACTGCATTTAACGCGCGCTGTGTTTGCGATGACGCAATCGCTAGCAGCGCTGAAACCTCGGGTAGGTTAGCGTTTACACTGGATCCTAAGGAGTCTCGGGGCGTCCCCGAACCAGTCTCGGACAACATCGCTAGGTAGGTTTGCTCAGGAGTGGTCTGGGGTAGGTTCGTGCGTTTAATTTTGAAATATCTCTTTCAGAGCGTTTCTTGAGATACTTTGCTGAGAAAGTTCAGTTGATCACTGACGAATTGCAGTCATCAGTGGCTGATAACAGTAGGGAATATTCTGAGGAATATGCAACCTCATCATTCAGCCAATTTAGGTCATTGTCTGAAGACGAGGTTGTCATTGTTTATTACTACTTCTTCTTCCACAACATGTGAACTTGACCCGGTCCCAACTTCATTTATGAAGAAAATGCTAGTAGAACTATTGCCATTTATGACACAGGTCATTAATGATTCTTTCATGACTGGCTCTTTCCCAGAAAGTTTTAAGCATGCAAATATTATACCTAGACTGAAAATTTCAGCTACCGATGTTGAAGATTTAAAAGTTATCGTCTTGTAGAAAGAGTTGCTTCTTTTCAGCTTCATCAGTATTTGAATACATTCAGTTTATATGCAAAGTCACAATCTGGTTACCGCTCATTTCACAGCGTTGAAACTGCTCTTTTGCGAGTAACGGATGACATCCTTTTATCACTTGACAAAGGAGAAGAAGTCATCCTGGTACTGCTAGACTTTTCAAGCGCGTTCGATACCATTAAGCATGATATCTTGTTGCAATGTTTGAGACTTCGTTTTGGAATTAGTGGTTAAGCACTTGCCTGTGGTGATTGGAAAAATCACTGTGGTGATTGGAAAAGAACGGTCATCCACAAAAACCATATCTCAAGGGCTCCCTCAAGGGTCGGTATTAGGCCCGGTCTTATTCACTCTTTATACATCCCCATTAGAAAGCATAATTGATACTCATAACATTCATAAAAATGTTTTATGCAGATGACACACAACTGTACATTGCATTTAAGAAAAAAAATGATGTTGTTCATGTTACTGCACAAATATCGAATTGTGTGCAATCGATCAAAGAGTGGTCTCAAATGGTTTAAAGCTCAATGATAATAAGACTGAATTTCTTCATCTTTCTTCACGCCATAGATCAAACAACCCAATATCAACATTTATCATAAATGGCACTCCTGTTCATGCAACTAAAACATGCACAAATTTAGGTGTTATTTTTTACCATAAGTTTACATTTGAAAATTTTGTCTCACATAAATGTCGATCAGCATCATTTGGGTTAAATATAAAATTGGTACAATTCGAAGGTTTTTAGACAAATCAACCACTGAACGAATAATTCATGCTTTCGTTATGTGCCATTTCGATTTGTGTAATCATGGTAATAGTTTGCTTTTGGGTCTTCCATCTTCTCAAATTAAAAGACTACAACTCTTTCAAAATTCTGCAGAGCGACTTTTTACACGGATAAAGAAGCATGAGTCAATATCACCAGTCTTAAGAGATCTGTATTGGTTACCCATCAAGACTCGTATCCAGTTCAAAATACCTTTATTAACTTATCAATGTTTACAACAGCTAGCTCCTTCTTATCTTACTGAATTGTTAACTCCATATAAACCAGAAAGAATGCTACGTTCCAGTGTCAAGGCTCTACTTTGTGTTCCACATACCATGACAAAGTCACACGGGGAAAGGCCTTCCTCATACGCAGCCACTTTTTGTGGAACAAATTGCCGGAACAATTCAAAAATATAGGAACCTATGATACCTTCATCAGTACCTTGAAAACGTATTTTTCACCACTTATGAATAGTCAGAAACATGGACCTAGTTCATTTTTTATTTTCTTGTATAAACTTCTCGTTTTCTTAAAGTGTATAGAGACATGCAATTTTGCCTATGTGTTATGCACTATATAAACATTTTTAATTATCATTATTATTATTACACCGTATATGAAACCTACCCGAGACCAGTCTTGGGGCACCCCGAGTCTCCTTAGGATCCCGGTGTAACAAAATAATGATAATAATAATAATAATAATAACGTTTTATTTACCCAGGGTAGCCACTTCAATTATAAAACTGCTCTTCCAGCGGGCCCTGCATAACATTATATATAAGACACCTTGGATATTTGGTAAAAGCGACTCAATGCATATTGCACATTTTTCTAAAATTTCTCTAAAATTTCTCAATGTATCATCGGGCCGCTGATTGAATCGCCCGAGTGCGGCTTCTACTCCTAGGGGCGCCGCCTGCGCCTACGTTGGCGAGCCTTGACCTTTCTCCATAGACAGCATGCTAATATGGTGCCAATGATCTGAAACGGTAAAACAATAATAATAATAAAATCATATGTCAACTAGATAAAGGTTTGCATTCAAGGAATCTTCTATTACTTTTATTTAGTCGGTATGATAATCATGATAAATGAAATTTCACATTGTTTTGTTGATAATTACCAGTTGTACCTGTTATCGAACCACAAGCGACATGGAATGACAGCAATTTTATGATGGAGTATTGTAAAATATGGTTCCGATACTACCCGAAGACAACAGCACTATAATGATGATGGGTAACATATAACTCAAATTCATTCTCCATTTAATAGAATAATTTTAAAGGGCAACCCAACCTGCATTCTAAATTTTAAGATGTTCCTTTTTTGTTATGTTTGTTACGTTTGTTTTTATTTAAGCACACTCTACGTGATAAAAATTTGTTCATCTAGTTAACATTGGCGGATCCAAGGGGGTGGGGCACTTCCGGCCCGTGCCCCCCCCCCCCTCCCCTCCCCTTTGGAAGAAAAGTATGCATTTTGACCATAGACGATCCGCCATTTTCTCGATTGTTCCCCCCTCCCCCCTTTAGAATGAATACTTTTTGGGGGGCTTGTCAGGGAATTATGGAGGAAAACTGGACCCCATAGCCCGCACCCGCACCCCCCCTTGAAGGTCTGGCAAAATTTGGTTTTGTCAGTTGTACCTGTTATCGAACCACAAGCGACATGGAATGACAGCAATTTTATGATGGAGTATTGTAAACATATATAATATGGTTCCGATACTACCCGAAGACAACAGCACTATAATGATGATGGTTAACATATAACTCAAATTCATTCTCCATTTAAAAGAATAATTTTAAAGGGCAACCCAACCTGCATTCTAAATTTTAAGATGTTCCTTTTTTGTTATGTTTGTTACGTTTGTTTTTATTTAAGCACACTCTACGTGATAAAAATGTGTTCATCTAGTTAACATTGGCGGATCCAAGGGGGGGGGGGGGGGCACTTCCGGCCCGTGCCCCCCCCCCCCCCTCCCCTTTGGAAGAAAAGTATGCATTTTGACCATAGACGATCCGCCATTTTCTCGATTGTTCCCCCCTCCCCCCTTTAGAATGAATACTTTTTGGGGGGCTTGTCAGGGAATTATGGAGGAAAACTGGACCCCATAGCCCGCACCCGCACCCCCTCCCCCTTGAAGGTCTGGCAAAATTTGGTTTTGTCGCCACCACCCCCACCCTCCCCCCCCCCCCCCAGCGACTTTTCGAGAAGCTGGCGAGACCAAAAATATACGGGTCTACCTTTTCCAAAAGTTGACAAACCTGCATTTGTGTGCCCCCCGGCCCCCTTATACTCAATCCTGGATCCGCCCCCCCTGTAGTTATGATTCTATAGTACGAAGAAAGAAATAATTTAAAGTCGGATTATTTTAATTTTGGCTTAAACTAATTAAGGCCTCATTAGCAATTTTGGCACTTTCCTCACTCCATAACACATTAAGCATGCGCTGGTTGTTGTTATGTCGGACAAGCGCTAACATTTTTAATTTTATTTTTGCTTTTCAAGAGGTCTGCAAAAGCATCCATAAACTTATAATAATGTGTGTAATGGAAATTGCATATTTTAAAAGGAAAAGCTAAGATTACATCATTTTACTTACCTCAACAACAGCAATACTAATGGCCATTCCTTCAATGATTCTAATGTTATCAGTCAGAAGATCTTTTAGCGCGGTAGAGCAGGGCTGAAGTAAAATAAAACAAGACTTCTAGGCCTACTATTCAGAGGTCGTGTAATTCCCTGACGATATATGCATAAAACAAAACAAATCTCCATTTCTTATCTACGGGTAATGAAAAGAAGACAACGCATTTAACGTGACCGCATAGCTCAGGTACAGCCCTGAAAGAGTTATTGTGGCAAAGGAAGAAGAAGAAGAAGAAAAAAAAAAGGAAGAATAAGAAGAAGAAAAAAAGGAAGAAGAAGAAGAAGAAAAAAGGAAGAATAAGAAGAAAAAGAAGGTAAAGAAGAAGAAGAAGAAGAAAAGTAAGGTAAAGAAGAAGAAGACGAAGAAGAGGAAGAAGAGGAAGAAGAGGAAGTAAACAACATTTGCTCGACCGAGTAGTAGGGTATCTGCTCAAGGATTTACTTTTAAATCATAGTTGAATTCCAGGACAATAATGTTCATCTTAAAAGCTTTAAATAAAAAGAAATTGAATCCCTGAGTGTTTTAGTGTTGAAATACGCTGTATACTGAAATACATGTATATTAAAATAAAATAGTCTTGAGTCTATTTCAAAGCTTACATCTTTGTGGATATCGAAGGTAGCTGAGCCAATGATATGACATCCTGGAGTGTCGGGTACTTTGCAACAAGAATTAGGTACAAGGTTTGGTTGTTCAGCGTCCCATCCTCTCCAGTCTGTGTAGTTATTAACTCCACAACATTCCAGCTGCATTAAAGACGAAGTAAAATGAAAAGAAAATGTTAATATTCAAAATACATACATATATAAATCAATAATTTTTATCTCATTTGAAAATGCAATTGTCAAAACTTTATAATTGACCCAATTGGTTTTTACATCTTTTTTATATTCTTGATATTAAAAAAATAAAATAGTCAAATGAGCGCGAACGGATTCAGGAATCTCCTTCCTCTTTCATCTACTATTGCCATTCTTTCATAGAAAAATATGACAAAGGAGAAATCCTATCCGTAGAAGGCCAAGAAAATAGGAAAAAAAATCTACATAATTTTTAGATCACAATGGTATCTGACCAAACTTAAACTTATGAAGTTTCAAAGTCATTATTGACTCCATGCAGGGAACAAATCTGCTGGGAACTGACTCCAAAACCATGGTGCTGGAGCTGAGAAAAAATCATCTCTACGATTGACCCGCATTCTGATGCGTTCAAATCATAAGAATGGAGGCCCCGACTTCAGAGATAATGTACTTACATTCTCTTGCATACTATCAAAAAGTTCTTGAGCTGAAGTAGTTGATTTATAATTTTTATGAAGGTCAGACATGTTCTCATCGACCAGCTGATTAATGTCATCACGCAGGATATAATAGCAAGAGATTCCCGCAGCCAGCTCCAAGATTAGAATTAGGACCATTATGACAGCATACTATAGAAACAATTATGATAAAAAAAGAATTTGTCATAAGACAAGGTTAGAAGGAGGACCAATATCAACGCATAATATAGAAACAATGCGGAAAACATCCCATAAAACAATATTAGAAGTAGTACCGTGATGAAAATATACTACAGAAAAAAACATAATAAAATTTCACAAAATAATATTAGGAGTTCCATGATGAAAGCATACTATCAAAATATCAGTCACAACCATACTTCTTAAAACAGCCAATTAGAAAATGTAGCATGCTGATTGATGAAAGTGTTATAAAAAGATCTTTAAAAAAATACTTCGTAAAACAGAGTTATAAGAGTACTGTGATAAATGAGATACTATAGAGATATTAGTCAAAACACGAATTATGCTATAACAACGACAAGAATAAGATGAGTATCCTACTGAAACTCACGCCCTACTACAATGACAATCATGATAAAAAAAACAACTGCAACATTATGGAGAAGTACTATGGTAAAATTATGTCAACAACAATCGATAAGATTTTAGCTAAAGATTAGAAGAAATGATATCATAAATCCTACTGTAGAAACAATAAAAATAACACATTCAATGGCTTCAAGTTAGGAAGGAAACGCGACGTTTTCATATTCACAGTTAAAAAGTTTCAAATAGAGAACTAGGGACACTGTGCAAATATGGGGTAAAAGAATATCCTAACAAAATTCATGAGGGTGATTATGACTATGTCCAACCAACTTTTAGTAATATTTACCCAACTAACATCACCAGATTTGAACATATAAATATATTTCCTCAAAGTCGGTGGACATTTAACATAATTATTTACCTTTATGTTGGGCATTAATTTCAAACCCAAATTTTTACAGCACGGTAGAATGTATTCGTTTTCTGTCTTTTTTTTTTTTTGCAAGCCGTTATCAAGGTGAGATAAACTTACAATAATGAGTTTGCGACAGTCCAGGTTTAAGGCACCACTGCATCCCAAGAATCCAGAGAGGAAGATGAGGGTACCAGCACAGATGAGGGCTATAGTTAAGGCTTCATCTGTATGACCTGTGAAGTCTACATACTCTTGATAGATATCAAGTTCTTGGAAACCTCTAATCATGACAACAAGACCCAAGATCTGGTATGAGAATCAAGGTCATTAATTAGTAAAGCTGATTCTGCATGATACAGTAAGTTCATGCATGAAATTTCGATACTACCAAGTTTGGTTGTTAACTTGTTAGGCAGTTATAAGATTATGTACATTGTGATGGGTTGAAAGGATGTGATTACTACAGTGGGTCTAAGAAATCGTTACAATTTTGACATACTACAATTATGATAGAAAATTGACATAAAATTCCTATACCGTGACATAATCATACATTTATAAGAAAAAATATATTTTTGGCTTTAAATGGGAGTACTTATTCGGACTGCTGGTTTAATTTACCCTCTTCTTTCAATAGACCTGTTTACTAATTTCATGCATACTTTCTGAACAAAAGTTTCTCTTGACGACTCGAAAGCTTGCCAGAGGCTTGCCCGACATAGCAACAACTAATGTATGCAAAATGGATTCCATCTATAGAGACGCCACTATGCATAGCAGGTGCACCAAATAGTTGGTAACTAAGGATTCTGGAGAGAAACATGCATAAATTGAAATACATTAGTAAATAGGTCTATTTCGTGCAAGTCATTTTTCACACTCTGCACAAAAACGTCAGTGCTCGCCCAAGCATGAGCAAACATTTGTTCTGTTATTCGATTTTCGTGCAGCGTATACCACTATGAACACGATGACAAATAGAGCGGACAAAATACACAGCTCCTCATTGTACCCTCCACAATTGCTCTGGTAGACAAAATAACATCCCTTCATTACTATTATGTGAAATAAGTAGAACAGGTGAATATGCATGTGACGCCCGTTCTACATATGTTTACATTTTTTTTGAAGGTTGTACCCTCCACAATTGCTCTGGTAGACAAAATAACATCCCTTCATTACTATTATGTGAAATAAGTAGAACTGGTGAATATGCATGTGACGCCCGTTCTACATATGTTTACATTTTTTTGAAGGGATGTTCTTTTGTCTACCTGGGCAAGTGTGGAAGGTACAATGAGGAGCTGTATATTTTGTCCGCTTCTTTGTTCGCCATGTTCATAGTGCCAATAGAAATAGTTCACGTAATAGTAATGGAGGGATGTTCTTTTTTCAACCAGAGCAATTTTGGAGGGTACAATGAGGAGCTGTATATTTTGTCCGCTCTCTTTGTCATCGTGTTCATAGTGTGGGCATATGTCGACATGAAAAAAAATTGTATTTTGAAGTGTAATTTAGGCAGATTTTTCAAAAGTGTAACCTTTTTAGACGCACTGTATAGTCCGTATAAGCAACATTTCTGTCGTACCAATAATGTACGGTATCAACCCCTTTGTCTACTTACTAAAGAAGTAAAATTGAAGAAAAGTAACACATCTCTGAGGCATCGCACTAAGTCGTATCCTTCTGACATTTTGGATGATCTTGTCAGTTTTTTCGGTCAATCAGTCCATAACGAGAGGGAAATAATGCGTTTATACTATTTTTTAGAGTGAGGAATCCAGCCAGTGTGCTATTGCAATGTGTAGCATGCTTTGAACTAACCCATATGCAATAAAACATATGCCTTTGACCTTAATCACATATTTACTCTCGCTTTATGCGTTCGAGATGAGCAAATAAAGAACACATATTTTCCTACGCAAGTCGGAAATGTAGATCGTTCTCGATGTATATAAATATCTTGCTTTACATTTTTTTCATCGAAGTATAAGGAAGGTTAGTTCTTTTGAATATATCCATTGCCCCCACCCCTTCCCTCTCTCTCTCTCTCTCTCTCTCTCTGACGCGGTAACGATCATGTACTTCAATAAACAGTACATGTCCGATCACCCCCTATTTGTAGCAATATCATTTCGCAGCATCGTCATCGATATTTATATACATGGATGTGTCATATTTACTGTTTACCAAATGCATACTGTTCAAAATGTACAAATTTAAACAGGTAACTTTGAATCATTCCGTTAGTTCATTCATTAATAGCAGGTTAATGGAATACCTCGTTACTAGGTCCCCAGGAAAGAAACATCCATAAATTTGAACACTTAGTGAACAGGTCTATTGTGGGGATCCAACCAAACACCGTTAAAGTAAATGACATTTGAATCTATCAAAACTTATCTCATAATAAACATGTACTGTAAAACCAAACTTTTGGGACATTTGCCAGGGCCTATACAATCCCATTATGTGGGAAATAGACATTGAAGTAAAAACACATATTTGCAAAACAGGCAATGCAACGCAGTCTGTCTTTAATCAGTGAACATTTCACACAAAATCACAGTTACAACTGCGAAAACAAAGCACTGTATATATATATACAGTGCTTTGTTTTCGCGGTTGTAACTGTATAATATATATATACCAACACCTTGTGTCAGATTAGCCTTGCGCTAGACAAGGGGGGGGGGGGGGTGGCATTATGCTGGTTTGATGATTTATTGCTTTCAGGAGGTCTAATCGTTTGTCATAGATTTCGATTATTCCTAAGATTATTATTGATTTAATGTCTGTTTCGTTATTTGACATAGTTTAAATTTCTCTTCTTCGTTTAGGTTAGAAGATCAATTAAAATCACGTTTAGAGAACATTCTTAAGTGTATTTCATCATCTATGCCTACTTACAGAGTGGGCATATCCTATCTACTTGTGCTAATTTTTGTAACGACCTTCATTAATGATTAGGGTGCTGTTATTTATCCTGTTGATAAACTTTGTTATAAAGGTATGTGGTTTTTTCAATATCGTGCAACACGTAGTTTTCCAATTTGTAATAAGTATTTAGGATTTTATATGTTTTCAATTTTGTAGACTATTCGGTATTACTTTCATTCCCTCAGCGATCTTTGAGATCATCTGGTCAAAATTTATTGGACGTTCCAAGAACTAGGGTTCAATATGGGGATAGATCTTTTTCAGTTGCAGCACCAGTTCTGTGGAATGATTTGCCTCTTAAACTAAAATCTATTGATTCATTGGAGTCTTTTAAAAACAACTTAAAACATACTTATTTTCTCAAGCTTTTGGCAATTAATGATTATTTTGACTTTCTTTTGTTGCCTTTTTCTCGTACCTCACAGCGCCTCGGAATAGTTTACTAGATTGATGACGCTTTACAAATGCTTGTTTATTATTATTACTTAGGGTGTCTTTCCAGGCTTTTATATATCCATCTTTTTGGCCTTTTTTGGCCTCATTGATAAGATGTTTTTAATTTTCTCTCATTCTTCCCGCCTTATTGAAAATCATTATCTTTGTCTTTTATGTGCTAATGTCTGAATTCCACTTTCTAAAAAAATATCATTTACAGGGGCGGATAGGGGGGAGGGGCAATTGGCCTTCCCCCCCCCATTTGAAACCCAACTGGCATACCATAACTATACAAGAAGAAAAATGCCCTTAATTGTGTACTTTTCCGGCTCTGTGCCCCCTCTCTTTACAAAATCCTGGATCCGCCCCTGATTTAAGCGGTTCAGTGCTATTTGAAGTCCACACTCTTTTTCAGATACGATAACAAGATCATCAGCATACAGAAGGCATGACATTTTTTCTCCTGAACCTAATGTCACCGGATGGCACTCATCTCCCAATGAATCTACAATAGTCCAGTAGACATTTTTCAGACCTCGGGGGGGGGGGGGGGGGGTGTTTCACAAAGAGTTAAGTTTGACTTAAAGTCGCACTTAAATTCCTAGTTGCGTGCTGTATATTACGCATCACCGCATTGGTCAGATCAGGGGACGCGCGCTATTGGGTAATCTACCAATGAGATTACGTGTTTAATCAAAGCAACGTTATTTCACATATTAAATATATTACAGGAAATCATATTAAAAATCGAGACAAGACCTAACATTCTGAAAGTCAAACATGGATACGATATAATAATTTTTAATTGAAAAAAGCGCCTACAAAATGTGGACTTACTTGCATGATTTTTTTATTTCTTTTTTTTTACTCTATTTTTATTATTATATATTTCTATTTTTGTATTATTCTTATTTAGTTATTTTTTGTATTTTTATTTTATTTTATATTTTATTTGTATTAATTATTTTTTAAATTTTTGTTGTCATTTTTTTTTTTAAGCTCTAAATTTTTTTAATTTTTAAAAATTTGTTTTATTCATTTATTTATTAATTTTAATTTTTATTTTATTTTTTAATATTTTTTATTTATTTTATTTTATTATTTATTAAAAATTTTCAAGACTGTGTAATTAGCAACTAATGGTAAAAGATGATAACACAAAGTATAAAAGCGAAACAATGACACGATCATTTTAAAATGCTTATGAAAAGAGATTAAAGTTAACTTTGATTCTTAGAAAGACTCAAATACGCCAGTTATGGTATACGAAAAGAACTCTACTGTCACAGACAGAAGTCCTAGTCCTGCTGTTAAAGCTCTTAAAAGAAAGAAATAGGGCGGTATAACTTATTAAATGAAATGATAATATCTTCAGGGAGCGTTCACGTTACATATTGAACTTAAGCATGTACGTTTATTCAGGGGCGTCGCTAGAGGGGGATGGGAGTATCAACCCCCCCCCCCCCCACACACACACACTCATTATTGCTGTAGGCAAATGCGCCACCTCTGGCGGCAAAAAAAGAGGGGGAAAAGGGAGAGGGAAGAGGAAAGGAAGAAGGGGAAAAGGGAAAGGAGAAGAAAGGAGAAGAAAAAAAATGAGAAAACTGGGAAAGGAAAGGAAAGGATAACAAAAAGAAAGAAAAGAAAAGGGAAGGAAAAAAAGGAAAAACTGGCCAAGTTAATATTTGGGCAAAAGGCATCCCCCTTCGGCAATGGCTGCAGCCCCCTCCCCGAGGATTTTCAAAGTTCCGATATTCCAAGATCTTAGAATATGCCTGAAATGGCAATAATCTTCGTCCAACACAACTGTTTTATATAACAAGGTGCATAGGCTAGAAGAGCAACAACAACAACAACAATACAAATATATTTTCTGTCTTTTTACCATGTCGTGTTTGACGCCAGGAATTTCAAAAGGAAACCATGCATCCAAATTAACAAAAAAACAAAACAAAAAAAAAAAAAACAAAACCCCCCAAAATGGCAATATGTTGACAGGTTGAGAAACACTGTTTTCTATTTTAAAAAATGTAAAAATTGGTAATTGTTTAATTTTTCACAACAGCAGAACAATATCGTATCACTAATACAATAAGTATGTTTAGCTACATAAATGTAACTTTCAATTTTAAAAAATGCACCGGAAAAAAAAAGAACTAGTGTTGCAAATTAGAACAAGTAAAGGAAAGCAAAATAGAAATATTTCAAGTTTCAAGTTTACTTTATTCCCACAATCCGATAAAAAAATACATAACAATCAAGAGAAAACAAGAATACAACATAAGTATAATACAGCAGATAGTGGTGGGATTAACATAAGCCTAGATGCCTTTCTAATGTCAATCCCAAGAACAGTAACTAAAGTGAACTACAATATGAAAACAATAGTAGTTAATAAACAATGGAATGTGTTTTATTTTTCCATCATCGGTTTATTGTCATGAATCCATATCAATCCCGTCGGATAACTATCTATATCAGTGCCTTAATAATATACAAGTGTTGACTGCTTTGAGGGCATAGTTAAAACTATTGTACAAGGTGATCTTGACACTACTCTACATAGTAATGCAGTCTAGAGATCACCTTGGAGCTTTAGTTTCAACTGTGCCCCTCAAATCAGTCAATATTTTTGTTATATAATAAACCGTCCCATAGAGCTTTATGAAGTGGAAGATAAAAGTGTAAATTCACACAAAATAAACCATTATGCATTTAACCCTAAGAAACTTCTAGGGGTGGATTCCACCCCCTAGACGTTTCTCGCAATATGTCTGCAACGCGCAAAGCAATCGGCGCGGGTTTCACGACTTTTGAATCTCAGGCATCTTTTCAGACCAAATTCGCGATGTCCGGGGCCCTAAGTTTTTTTCCCACGAACTTTTTGTCCCTGTCCTCCCTGGCGCATGCGCACCTGATCCTTTCCGATCTAAATCAATTTCGCAATCATAGGGTTTATTCCGTAAGCGATATAATAACGGTTGCTCCCAGCGTCTTGCTGTGTCGAGATGCGTTAGCCCTCGGTCATTTAACCCGAGGTATGTGGGTTCGACTCTCAGTTTGGACATTACAAAAATTACGTGTTTTTTTATTGTTACTAAAAGTAGGATGAAACTTTGAAACCCCATCCAACTCCAAGCATTGTAGGGCTATTTCAAAGTTGCGCATGCGTCAAGGACGATAGTGACAAAAAGTTCATGGGAAAAAAAAGTTCGCGTCCGGGCAGCGTTTTTTTTCTTCTGCGGCACAGATTGGGGCTTTTTTTTAAAAAGGGGTCTTGATTTACAGACTAATGCGTCAAATTGCTCATAATACGGTTTATTCTGTCAAGACTAGTCGGCATGAATATTCATGAAAACGAACTGTAGGGATATGATAAAACGAGCAAGGCCATTGAGCAGCTATTCTGTGTGGCGCAATCGGATAATCTGGTGCGCTATCGATGAAAGGACTGCGAGTACGAATCTCGGCAGAGGAATATATTGCGAAATTTTCTTTTGCTGATTTAAAAATAAGGTGAAACTGAGTAAGAAAATACAAGTCCGATACTTGTAGTCTCACGTGCAGACACTATTCAGAAGGGAAAGAACGTACTTCCCATAGGCTCAACACGCACCATGCCCCAATCTGTGCCGCAGAAAACAATAACACGTCCGGGCATGCGGTTCCGAAGTTACGCAACATTTCGTACTTGCACGTCACCCCAAAAATTGCTCAAAAACGTGATTTCATATATAATTCAATACAAAATGTGTTTTCAGCCAAAATTTAGAAATTTATGAATATTTTTACATTTGCTGATTAAAATTAATTTATTATATGATGTTTATGTTCGTGAAAGTGTCCCTGACAAATTGCATCCAAAAAACAAAAACAAAAGGTTAAAAAAATTCATAAGAAATGTTTGATACCAAATTTTTTTCAGGTATTATTGATAAGGATACTGGAAAGAGTGTCTAGACCATAAATTAGAATTTGTTGAGCTTTATTTAAGGATTTGCATAATCAATTAATGTGAAATGTTTTCGGACCATTTAACTATACATTTGTGTAGATTACGTTCTGGACGACGTGCGTGCCCGGCGATTTTTGGCGCGATCGCACGTTCGACGGTCGAGATGTCGGGGGGGGGGGGGGGGGGGGGTGGTGGAATTCCCCCCCCCCCCCCCCCGGTTGTGGCGTAGCCAAAGTATCCCGGCCCTTTTTATGGTAAAAGTACGCAATATGTACAGTTAAAATATATTTACAAATTAAGAGTAATACAACATCCCCCCGTTGTTCATTATTTTTCTAAGCCTTTTAAGTTCAACATGACATAATCATATTACAAATTCCATTGAATATTTAATGACTTTACAAATTAAAAACAAGGCGCTCAATGCCATACTGTGTACTATCAAATATATATATATATATATATATATATATGCATGTATATTGAATCTTTTCATCGTATACGGACTTTTCATTCCTATTTTCTATTCTATTCCTATTCTATGCATGTATATTATTAGTTACCTATCTACGGTCTGGCGCCATCGACATGATCGACATAAATTTTGTAGTGTACTCTCAGTGGTAAAGTTACGATGAAAACATCATTCATAAAACATAAAACATAACTTTTTTTCTCATTGATTTCTTCCCGCGAGTGATGTTGAAATCGCCGGCTGTCAGTCACGTTTGTTATCTGCGTGCAACAAGATCAAGTGCATGCATGCATACATGCGTGCAGCTGTGATGATAACGTCATCACGGAATACGGGAAATATTCAGGGTGGATCTAGCGCATGCGCACAAATATAAAAAAAAACAAATGCAAAGCATAAAAACAACAGCGACATATGACCTCATTCACGGAATACGGGAAATATTCAGTGGATGGTCCGTATTTGTCCAGTCAATAGCCATTCTATGCCCGCTGTTTCGACAAATTACAGGCCTAGAAGCTTTAAATGCAGTATTATATTCAAATATTCCTCAAGAATATGTATTTCCATTAGAACGCCTATTCTTACAATGTAATAATGCACACCTTTCTAAATGTGTTTCTTTTAATATTAATATTTTAACAATAGTATATAAAAATCTGTAATCCGTAATTTGTCCAAGTTGGTCGAAACGGATGTAATAATAGTCTTATCAAGGAGTTATTCTGTGATAACTCCTTGGTCTTATTTACCAAGGGTTACCTCATTGGTATTGATACTACTCTTCATGAGGGCACTGCAATTATCATTGACCCATCATTGCTAGTTACTCATTTTACACTTGGGTTGAGAGAGACTACAAACTCCTAATCCAAGGATGAAAGCAGCGAGCATGGTTCGAGCATGGATCGATCACATGACCTTCCATATGAGAGTCAGGAGCCTTCATCAATATGTTTGTTGTTGTTGTTGTTTTAGGTTTAGCGGCGCTCTTCATTCAAATTTGAATACTTCCGCCGGAAAAAGAAAAAGAAAATTTGTTTTATGTATTCCACATGTATTTTGCGTGATTTTTGGTGAGACTCTTGACAAGCTGTCAGCATAAATCGTTGACCGTTTTTAATGTATTTTCTGGCCAGCCCGGTTCGGTGCATTGAACAGGCTTCTCAGCTGGCACGAAAACACGCGCAGCCTAGGCCCCTCCAATACCGGTCAGGATAGTGCGATGCCTGTCAGTGGGAACGTCTCCTTCCCGGGAAGAAAAACATGAAACAAAATACTTACTAATACCGGTATATATGTACATATAATTCTGGATGATTATACTTTTCAAAATAATTTTTTGGCAGATATTCTGGGCTTTTGTCCTAGGGTGCAGTTAGTAGTAAATGTTTCTTAGCCAATACGGTGCATGCTTTACACTAGACCTAACTATACAACATAATATATACATATACCACAGTGTTTCTTAGTCTTCAATACCAGGCCCTTGTTCGAGACTATATTAAAATTGGGTGAAGCCTAATCCAGGTAACATTAAACTGGAAACATTAACAAAAATAGACAACGGTTTTGTGCAGACTACTCGCCAAGGGTTTCACTAAAATTTCGAAAAAATACGCAGTATTGTTTATGGACTAGTTGGTTATTGGGGTAAATATATAACAAAAAATATTAATGACATGCCCCATTAAAACTAACCAACAACAGAAATGGTGACCACGCTGACGACATAGTCTAAATTCAATAAGTTATCCATTGCGATGGACAACGGTTAGTGCCTGCAGACTAAGTGTTCCCGATGTCAAAATCGATGTCGGTGATTAGATAGCTAGGTTGATAGCTTCTTCATAGAGAGCGATGATGAGGATGATAAGGATACCGAGCAGAAAACCAAGATTCTGAAGGCCGAAGATGACTCCTTTTCTCTCTCCCTTGTAAGCATGGAGGAGAGGTAACTGGAGATGAAAGACAAAAATGTACCGAAAATATGCAGATTCAATTAACCCTTCAGAGCTTGAAACGCAGTTCACTATACTAAGTATACAATTTTGCATCAAGCGCCTGAATTTGTCCACTTAAAGGGATACGCCACCAGGCGGCCTTGGGAAAAGTCATGATTGCGTAAGCCCCATTCACTCGTACACACTGTTTGTGCGTCGAACGCGTCCGTTGGACTAAGTGGGATTACATTTCGACTGCACGAAGTCGACCGAATCTCGCACGACAGCTCGAGCTCGAGCGGAGCGTGCATGTTGCGCGGCGACCAGTCTGTCCGAGGTTTGCACTCCGCGGGGCAACGGCATGATCAGGTAACGATCACGGTGTCCTCTCGCGGCATTAAAACGTCCACAATCTGCCGTTTAGTATCCCTTTAATACAATTTTCCACAACATGGAAACACACTAAAAATAAAATAGTTATGAATAAATAAAAAATAGCATTGTTTGGCTATCAGTTTTACGTTTCATTGTATGATACATTGATGTCCTTTTCTCTCAATATATTAAACGTCATGAAAGACGTTTCCCCGCATAAATGAGAAATCAATATTTTGACATTTTAGAACTGATTATCACTTTCTAGTTTTAAGGAATAAATTACTAAGTGATGCTATCAGTATCAGAAATACCTTTAAAGCAGTCTTGTTATAAATTCGGCTGGACTTACCATGGTGACTAGTCCAATGTAAAGAAACATGCCAGCAGTAGCAGCGAAAATCCATTCCCTTGCGTTCTGCGTCTGCGCAAGAGGTATCCCGACCCATAGACCCAGGAAGCACGTGCATGCAGACACGAAGTTCCAAAACACCGCAGTGGATAGGCGCATGCCCTGGTTGAGAAGGACGGCCAAATCACCTGCAGAAATGAAAAGTAGGGCAGAAATGAAAAGTAGGGCAGAAATGAAAAGTAGGGCAGAAATGAAAAGTAGGGCAAAAACAAAAATTCGGAAATTGAAAGTTCAGTTGTTTAATGATATCTTTCTTAATTAATATGTCACAAAGACTTTTCCGCAACTCATTCCTAGATCCTTACTGGTCCAACGCAGTCACATGTGATTCATTTAATGAGACTCCACATGGGTATTTGTTTTTCTTCTTGTTTATAAAAATGTGGTCAATAATTTGCAGTTCTATTCAGGACTAATATTTTTATGAAATCAGTTAATCAATAGTTTTACTTTGAATTAACTACACTTTTCCTTTTGTTGTTCTTAAATTGCTACATTTTCAAAAAACTAAGTCAGCTTATCTGATAATATATAACAGGATAGAAGTTATGTTGGAAAGGTAAAATTGCCAATTTGTATGGAAAAGCAGTGATTCTGAACTTTCCAAGAATGGGCAGATGGTGGCACAAAATTAAACAGAACCAATTATGTCTATGCCAATAGAATAAGGACAATTGTCGAGCTCAAATATTCGACGTAAAGTTTTGTCTTGAAACATTGTAGATTTGTCAGTTTGGAGAAACGCAACACTTTTATTGGTTTTATTATTTTTTCCTCATAAATTCTGTATGGAACTTCGTAGTTTCACACACAACAATGGGCAATACACGCATTACAATGTTGATACATTTAAGGTAAAGTCAGGGATTAATATTTCGCAGATAAATATTCACCATACACGTGCAGGTTTTATTTTGTTTTAATATCTGATCAATATATCTATATGTCATGTACTTTGTAAATTAACAATTGCTTTTAATAATGTTCATTGATGCAATACAATACGATACTATATCCAAATAAACGGCCTGCTCCTTATCGCACAAAAATTATCCCTATTTTTTTTTTAGTAAGTCTTTAGTTTTGTGTTTGGTATGTAGAGGGGAGGGGATATATTTGAAATTTCGAGCATTGATAAATTACTAAAGATTCAATGTTACCTAGCTCGTGTGGCAGCTCGTGGCAGAAGATGGCGACGCTGGTGCTGAGACCCGCGGGGATCCCCAGGGTGAAGGCAGCACCGATAGCTAACCCGTCTCCGAAGTTATGCATGGAGTCGCCTAGTATTATCATCAGAGGTACGGTGCCGCAACCTGCATAGAGGAACAAAATGTTATACATCCGAATCTAGGATTCTGAAGAAAAAAAGGGGGGGGGGGGGCCAATCTCGAGAAGAAGAAACACCTGATAACCCTTTTTTTTTGGGGGGGGGTATCACATTTTAAAGATACCATTTGGTTCGAAATTTGAAAAAGGGGCACGGTTTTACTTTTGATTTATACTTATAGTATTCCACATTAGTTTCGTATCTGGGAGGTGTGGGTCCATATACCACTCTGAATCTGTCAATGAGATACATTTAACAGTCAATTTGATAATAGCTAATTGCCAATTAAATAATTTCTGAACTGTTTGAGTAAAGCAACACTCTTATGATTTGCATTCCAGTGAATAATTTGCTGAAAACAAGCAGAAGACATATTACATTCTAAAGATTTTTCAATATTGAAAAGAATACGTTTTCAGATAGACTAGTTTAGGCATATTGCACTGTAAAATGAAACTAACCCATACAAAAATCAGGGTGAATCTTTATCGGATTTGAGACTCAAAACCAATTTGTTACAGACTCTTAAAGTGTTCCAATCAGCAAAAAATATTTTGCTATGTATGTTAGGGGTTTTATGTCGATATAGTATATAAAAAAGAGCTTCAAATGTTGATTTTACAAAGAGAAAATACACTCCCAATAAACACTACAGCGAGTTTTGAGGAGACTAGTCCACGCACCCGTACGCGCTCGTACAAAATAAGGGCCCGTGCGGAACCGAATTCGGAGTTTAATTGGTTCCCCGCTAGGGGGTTTTATGTTAATACTTCATACTCCTTAACCGTTAACCCATAGGTCAGTCAGGTAAAGCATTTTGAGGTTGATTTTATACATTCTAGCTGTACACAAATTTTTGTGATTGGTACACTTTAAGGCATCGAATTTGTTTGTTTCTTTTCGAATTTACTCAAGTTACATTTCGATTCCCTTTCAGATGTTGAATGTAAACGGTTTAGGGTATGCCATCTTACCTTGCCAGCAGTAATTCTTCTTTTCATCACCATTCTCAGAAGCGGCCTATAGGAAAGAAATTAATTGTCAGTTCATTAAAATGGTAAGCCTAGTCAGACATTTGCAAGCCAAAAAAAAAAAAAAAAAAAAAAAAAACATGAACTGTAGATAGGTAGTTGAGGGAAACCGTTAAATGGCAGTGTGAAGGAAATTTGATATAAAAATTTCGGCCCGTCGAACAAGAGGCGTTATTTCAATTTCGCTGTTCAAGGATATTCAGGCATAATCTCTAAATGCGCAGTCCAAGACGCAGGGTGCAATGGCATTGCGTAAAGTTTCTGATTTGCCCGAAAATCAACTTTTGACGGGACACTGGAATAACAATCCACACAAACCAATGAGTGCGTATAAGACATTTGTGGGACAACCCCTGGCTCAGCCGTCCTTATCTGTAAAGGCCTATAGTTCACTGTTTACTGTGGCATGAATTATACACAACTTGGGGCGTTTCATCAAGACGTGTTTGGTCGGTGATTTTTACTGACATATTTGCTCTCAGCCAATCAGATGCAAGGATATCAGGTACAAAATGACATATGCCAAATAGGTTTTATCTGCACATGCGCAGATTGTAATTACGAACTGGCATAATGCAGACTAGAAAAACGAACATTGAAAGAGAAAGAAAGCAGCTAAATAGGCGAAGAAAAAAGAGCAAAGATATAAAGCAAAAGATGAATGCCACCGCGTCCCCAATAATTATGCCTGCGTCTTGAATCAGTTTAAGTTCAAGGCTCAAACTTGAAATATAGTGGTAATGAGATTTAAAAAACTACATGTAAAACGACCTAACAACCCCCAAATCTGGGCACTTTGTCTCCATGGTCTCCTTATGATGATGCATAGTGATAGTAGTATCAAGTTGGAGGTTCACACTTTAAAAACTAGATAGTTGAAAATAAGGCTAATTGAAAAAGATGATTTCATGTATGACATTTTTCTAATCTGTCAACCTGTTAAATTGTCAAATTAAAGACAGGGGGGGGGGGGGGGGAAGGATGAAAAACTTAAGGGGGAAAAAAGGGAAATAAAATCCAGCAATAGAAGAAGAAAACAAAAGACAACAGGGTGAGGAGAAAATGTGAGGCAAAAAAGGGGGAGGAAAGAAATATTCAGGAGTATAGGAAGAAAAACAGACTTAATAAACGAGTAGTTGCCTTACCAGATTTTTTTCGGAGTCGGATACTTTCGAACCCCTCGACAAAACCTTATTGGTAGCGTCCATATCCATTGATGCCTCAAACTTGACGTGGGAGTGTTTGCAACACTGATGGAAAAATACCAACAAAAAAGGAAAGAAGAAAAACACGGAAACAAAAATAGATATTAAAACGATTCCAAGAAGGTGAGCAATACCCATTATCCACTGATGTTTCACCATGAGAAAGGAAGTACATGCAGTATTGACTAAAGAATACAGATTTTCAAAACATGAGCAATGTTATTAAATGAAAGATTCTTGAGCAAGACATTTTATCTACATTGCTCCTCTCTATACAGGGTCCCGTTTCATAAACTGCTGCAGATCTGTGACAAATTTAATCTTAGCCAATCAAATGCAATGATTTCAGTAGCTTATAGAAACTATCGTAACTTGTAATTGATAACAAGTTTTAAGAAACGGGTGCCAGGTGTTAATGGGTGCCCGGTAGGATGCGAACGTCACTGTGGTTAGATTAGCATGTGCACGCTTGGAAACAAGAGACTCTGACGGGCGGAAAACTACATAAATATGCCCAACTGTATTGACTATTAAACTGTCGAGTATATGTATAGTTTTAATGTGCACTGTAATGTCCAGAATCGCTATTGAATCCAGTGACCGGGGTAATAATGTTGTAAGCGCTTTGTAACTTGTAAGGAGCTATAAGAAAAGGCAATTATCATCTTTGTTATTATTTTATTATTATTATTATTTTATGATTTTTTTATTTTTTTTTTTATTTATCATTTATTATTCAATAATTCCTGAACATAAGAAACCCCCAAACCGGGAAGGCATTACTGACTAACTTACCGACGTTAGGCTTGAAACTCTCTCCAAGAAGAAGAGTACATAGATACCTATCACAACCAAAAGACATTTCCACACATAGGCCAGTTCAGGATTGGACGGTCCTGCATGTACAGAGTGATCATGACCCGAACTGTCATGCGCATGCAAGCCAACAGCCTAAGGGGAAATGAGATGAATTAATGAGCATTAAGCTAGCAATACTCCATTTTGATTTGCTTCTCGACTTCTACTGAAGCCACACTAGATCATTATTTAAGCTATAACCTACTGGAACTAGATGGTTCCTGGATTTAGAATAAAAGGAATAAGAAAATCCAGGGGAGCGTTTCATCAAGCGTTTTGTTGATGATTTTTACCGACAACTATTATAAGCTACTGAAATCCTTGCATCTCATTGGCTGAGAGCAAATTTGTCAGTAAAAAATCATTGACAAAACGCTTGATGAAACGCTCCCCTGTCGTCAATGGGTTAACAACACTAGTAATACCACGTTACCATGCATAACCAGATGCAGATGGAGAGCTTCGATCCCCATCGTCTAGAATAAACAAAGCACCTATAAGCACGCAAGCAAGTATTCATAGATTGCACATTATGCAAACTAAATTTAAAACCCACAAGACCGATATTACTACTACTACGACTACTTACTAGTACTACTATTACTACGACTGCTAGTACTAATACTACCACTACTTCTCTTGTTTTCATTACTACTACTATCATAATAATCATTATACATTGTCATAATTATTATTAGCATCATTATCATTATATCATTATTATTATCATAAGTTGTAGTAGTAGTAATAGTAGTAGTAGTAGTAAAGTACATGTATAATGTTTCTTGTTACCTGTGGTATCAAATGCAGGAGGGCATCCCCTGTGAGTGTAGCAACAGCCACAGCCATCATGGTCTGGATAACTGACTCATAAACAAACCCTGACATGCACGGGATGAAAATCGCTCCAACTACGGATGTCAGGCTGATGATTAGTGTGGCTACATTACTGTATCCCCAGACTAAACAGAACAAAGGAAATAAATAATAATACGTATATATTAAGTGAATTTTCTTGATGAGAATGATGAGAATATCATTGAAACAGATGAAAATTAACAAAAAAGAGTGCGCATGGCAGGGCTTAAACGACCTACCCTGATAGGACCAGGGAGGTAGCCTAAACCTCCTTGATAGGAATGAAAGGCAAAATACTTTGGTCCCATCAAGAGACTTCAGAGTCTCTTAAAATATTTTAGGGGAGAGTAGAAGGTATACTAGACCAAGATAAAAGCCGAGAACCCACTGTGAAGAGAACATTAAGACCTTGGCCCTGTTTCATAAAACTTGTTATCAATAACAACTGCCTCATTTCTATGACAAATTTGCTCTCAGCCAATCAGATGCTAGGATTTCAGTAACTTATAACAGTTTTTGTAACTTGTTTTTGATAGCAAGTTTTGTAAACGGGTCCTGGAGTGGAAAAACACAAAAAAGTGCACTATATGGCAGAGAACAGAGATATCTGGAAGACATGTTGTAATCAACATCCGAACCCGGAGATGATACCACACTATATGGATAGATACATTTTTCTTCTCCTACTTTGTATTCCAAGTTTATGTTGTACAGAAACAGGTGTTATATACATGTACATGAACGGGATGAAATTCGCTCCGAGCAATACTAAGAGACTGATGATGAGTACGGCTAGATCATGAATCCCCAGACTAATCGGAACGAAACAAAGGCCGCACTCAAGGTATCGAAACAAATGCTGCACTAAATATCGAGTGTGTTGATTGCGCTTATGACAGTTCAAACAGTTCAAGTGTGAACAAAAAATTCACTTGACTCATTCAAAATCCACCTAAAGAGACATTTTCAGTTTTAAGCCATGGTTATTTTTGAGCAGTTACGTTTATTATTTATGGTCCATCCGCTCAAACTCTGGTTTTCATTACTTTTTACTCATTCACTAATGAGTAAAAAGTAAGGTCACTAATTTTGTAACATAAAATGTCTGCAGTGTTGTGTAAATTTCAACTGCATGGTTTTGTGGGGGGGGGGGGGATGTTGTTTGTATTTTTTGCTTTTCTTATTTACTATGTTTTAATGTTTAATTTGAATGTAGGATTATTATAATTATTACTACTCCCAATGGGATACCAACTTAATATATTGAATGGGCTACCATGTTTATGAATTAAAACATTTTAAAAGGAAATAAATCAACATAATGCTTACCAATTCTATTTCTTCTCTTTTATATATATATATATATATATATATATCCCGATTTTATATTGTATATGAACGGTATAAAACTCGTTCAGAGCATGGCTAAAGGAAAGTTCAGCTAAATTTCTGCCCCCCCCCCCCAACTGATCGGGGGAAATGAAATAAAGATGACCATGATTATAATTTCTTGATTTTCTTCTCTTAGTTTGTATTTCAATATTAGATTCTACATAAACGGGATGAAACTTGCTCCCAGTACGGCTACGAGATTGATTATGAGTACCGTACCGTACCCACAGACTAATACAACAAAGAAAATCAGTTGACACCCATTTAGTGAATATCTTACTTCGTATACCTAAGTATTGAATATGCTAAAGAGAATGTTGACTTCATAAGACTTATCATTAACAAGTGTCAAAATTTAATGGATTCTTTTATCAGGTTTCATAATTTAATCCAGGGTCCTGGTGTATTTCCGATCTGAAATTGCTGTTTTGGATAAAGTACTTGTACACAAGTACCTGATATTAATGGCGGTACTTCATTTATTTGTTTATGTCTGATTGGTTGTTTGGGGTTTTTTTTTTTTGACGTGTTTAGTATTCTAAATGGGACATCCATCCAAGAATAAAGTGGGTAAAGTTTAGGAAATGTGTATGTCAGATCTTGAGGAATTTCCGATAAAGCATATTTAAAAGTGTATGAATTTTTAAAACTTCTTATTGAGCTAAAACAAACTAAAACTCTGTGAAAGCAAACCAATTCAATTAATTTTTTAATTTCGCAAAAGAAAATATTTTCTCATAACTGTATCTTGGATATAGTCCTACGTAATGTGTTTTTCTCCATCAACAACCAATATGAATACATTTTAATCATTCTTTGTACAAAAAATGGAGAGATATATAGGTTAATCATTGAGTTGCCAATTTGCGTTCTGATTTCCTCTAAGTAACTCACTCTCAGCATTAGTATATGTATTGGACGGCTTCTCATGTTCATCCAGGCCGCATACACCGGATAAGATCTGGTGAATAAGGGATGGTAACATGGCAGTGTACTGTGCCTCGGTGATACCAGCTTCATGGTCGATCCCGTATATATCTAAGAGCTCCTCCCCCGTATAGCAAGTCTAAAGGGATAGAGAGGGAAAATATTTTAAAAAGAAACACACAAAAAGTTGCTTAGCCAACTACAAGGACGCCTATATTTACGTCAAAAATTGCTATTTTCGGATTATAGAAGCTCGGTGCTCTTCTGATCTGGTAGCGGCGAATCTCTCTCAGTGCGACTGTACTGGGCCTGTATCGATGAGGGTTAAGGTCACGTTTTAATTATATCAGTAATAAACCTGGATGATGGACCGTATTCTAATAACGCTTATAAACTAATACGAAATAAAATTATGCGAAAATAATGTAAACTACTACAAGTAATTCAAAACGGCGTAGTTCATCCACAACTTTAACCAGAAAATCGTGATGCTTTTTTTTAGTAGTATTTATTGATTCATTCAGTTCAATCATACAAAATATATATCTCAACATTAACATAAGTCTAATCATGAACCTTGCAAAGTCATAACACATAATATAACTTCATAAAACATAGTATCATATTGCTAATATAACCTAATATTTGAATAGTCAAACAACTTATAATTATCACCTGAATGAATCGGAAATTGATTTGGCCATGCCCCCCCCTAAAAATATCACAGGATAGACGACGAACAATAAACATAATTACAAATAACCACTCCCTCCCTCCCACCCACAGAAGAAAAAACAAAAAAAAACAACAAAAACAAAACAAACAGAAAAACAAAAACAAAAACAAAAAGCTAATGAAATTGCGATGATCGGATCGTAGTTTAAAACGGCATATTACAAAAAGAAAATAATTAGATGTAAAAATAATGACTTCAGTTGAAATGATTTATGGACTGTTTCGACCCCCTTTCAGATGTGAAAATGTTCATGTAATATAGAATAGGATGAACAATACACGATTAACACTTTGGTTATATAAACTACAGTAGATAAACAGAAATGTAACGTACAAACAGTGCAAGTTTGTTTTTATGAAGGTTATAAACATACAGACATACAAAACCATAGAACATTTTTACAAGTCAAGCCATGAAGAATGAGACTACATGTATTTCTTTACACCTACGAATTTAGGTTGCGTCATGTGCTCTTTTGCATGTGTGAGAAAAGTGTATAAAATTACTCATGATTAGTTTTACGATGACAAAGACACTATATCTGATGTTAGATCACTTGGTACTGTAGGGGCTACTTACAGCGGACACGTTCAACGCATCTGATGGCTCGTTGTGGGCATCGTGGTCGTGCTCAACCGTCGCACGCTCCTCACGGTGTTTATATCCCACCGCTGTCACCAGGTGATCGACATGTCTTCTTCGACGGTGGTCGTGGTCATGATCGTCTTGGTCAGCTTGGCTCTCGTGTTCGTCATGCTCGTCAGATGAGCCTCCAATACCAAGCTCCGAAAGCAAATGTTCAAATTCTAAAGAGAAGAGTAAAGAGGACGCACTGCGTTAATAATATCAATTGTAATGATAATGCAGAATAATTAGAATAATAATAAACATAATAGCAATAACAAGAAATAGGGCTTAATGAAATAATCATTATTAATATAACCATTACCATTAGGCCCTATTATTTTTATTATCAATACTTGTAATAAAATCATCAGCATTATTATTACATTCAATATTATTATTAATGCAATTGTTCCATTTTTTATCATTATAACATTTAATATTAATGCAATGAGTCAAATCATGATTACAATTATTAGCAGTATCTATTGCTATCATTTCCATTATGACTATTATTCTCTTTGTTATGATTAACATCTTCATAATGATTAAGTTTATAACAATAGCCCTAATTATTATCCCTGAGAAGAAAAACTTCTCTGTAAGTCACCTTCCTCGGGAATGACCCCGCTAGTTGCGTAAGCATCAAAGATTGCATCAACGAAGTCTTCAGGTGCCGGCAAAGTTGCTTCGCCAATGCAATAGCCATTGAGGAGGTTGTAGACGACAAGTTCGGCGATGGCGTGAACCTCCGTTTCGTTAGCCCCAGCCTCATGATCAGCCACCGTGGTCGTGAAGACGGACTCGACATCGAAACACTGTGTTATGGTATAATTACAAAGTAAAATAAGAGATATGAGTTACTGAACGGGAAGGGGATGTGTGCATAAAGTGAGAGCATTGCTTTTTGTCGTCATACTAAACTAGTACTAGCAAGCTGAGTTTTAAAGGCCTCTAATAGAATGCGGGAAAAGGCTAAATTTTGCTACCAATAATTTACAAGTGTAGGTGGATTTTAGCATGTTTTAGTGTTTTAATAATGGACTTATGAATTACTTAGTTAAATACTGATGTTTCTTATGCATAGGCTATACAAATCGAGCTGGTATCTGCACCATTTTTTTAGTGTTGATCAGTGAGGCACTATGAGACGGAGTGGGAGAATTTACCGATGCCTGAGTGGTTGCAGTGTAATTTTCACTCAGTGAATGTAAAATTTCTTCCAAGTCCTCTTCTGACAGGGTCGTATTCGCTCCGTCCTCCCCAGCTGACATGAGCTCTCCAAATACCGTCCCCTCGCCAAGGTCTCTCCCGCCAAGACCGGCAGCGCACACCGTCTCCAACCCGAACACAGCATACAGCAGCAGCGGCGTGGCTTCATGGAAGAAGTCCTCGCTCAAACCATACGTCGAGTCAACGCTGAGGGCAGTAAACAGATCCGTCACGAAGTCATCTGAACACTGCAAAAGAAAACATACATACATACTAGTAACGTGAATCGACTGATTTCACCGATCCAAATCGTACACAGAAGGCTTCAGGGTAAATATGTTTTTGTACATCTGCTGCACAGCTGCATTTATTTTGCATTCCTTCCTGCTTGTTTTATATTACATATCTGGTCATAAAAATTAAAGTCCGTGTATATCCATTCTAAACATAATTATAAAGCTCACCATTACGAATTTTATCAATCAGCAGAACGTATTGTTGCATGGGCGTCGCCAAGGGAGGGGGTGAGGAGGGCGCGAACGTACCCCCCCCCCCCCCCTCCAGACAAAAAAAATAGTCTCTATTACAACTGAATGTGTGCACTCATACATAATGACAGTAATTCCTGAACACCATTCATCCCAGACTTGGGCAAAGGCGATTTTTATGCATGGTTCTCTCCAAAATGCTTAGTTACCAATTATTTAGTGCACCGGCATCTCTATGGGTGGAATCCACTTTGCATACATTAGTTGTTGCTATGTCGGGCAAGCCTCTAACAGGCTTTTGAGTCGTCAAGAGAAACTTTTGTTCAAAAAGTATGCATTAGTAAACAGGTCTATTCACAGTGCTCAGTCATTCATGATCGCATTTTGGTGAGCAGGCCTTATCGAATATCACACCATTCAAAAAATTCAAAAATGGTTTATTGAAAGAAACATGTGTCGCAGCCAAAAGCTGAATAAAACATGTGTACAATATAAACTATCAATTACAAAGATTAACAAGAGCGAAAAAACTACTACCGGTAATACAAGGTATAAATACAGTAAATGAAAGTCAATCAAAGAAGTAAGCAAATTATAAGATACATCATTGAAATACGTTAAACATTAAAGAAAATCGAAAAGTACACAAATTACAGTATACTCGTCACACATATTTTACATGTACTTACATGCATCTAATAACAGATTAACAATCATAATGTCTTCATGAAAAGAGGTATAGAGCCAGGTAATGACAATGAGACAATGAGGTAAAGAGATGGTGAGAGGAAAGGATAAGAGTGGAAATAGATGAGATAGGAAAGAGAGTGAGCACTGGCTTTGGAAGACTAACAGAGAAAGAGAAGGGGTGAAAGGAGGGATACAAAGGAAGAAGGGTGAGGCATGGTGACAAACGAAGTAATGGTAGAGAGAGAGAGAGAGAGAGAGAGAGGGAGAGAGAAAGACAAATAATATTTCAAAATTATATTATATACATAGAAATTTCTACTTAGATATTCGATGGGTAATTTGCGAGAAATTTGAGTTTGAATATAGAAAATTAATGGGTAGCTCAAGATACCAACTAGTTTGTGTAAACAATCTACGTGAGATTAACATAAGGAAAGAATGAGTATAGAGAAAGAGAGGCAAGAGAGGAGATACGAAGATATAATCAAAGAAGATCTAAATTCAAGAACTGTAGAAGAGAGAGAGAAAGAGAGGGGTGGAGGAAGAAAGGAGTAGTGGATATTATTGCACAGTACATAAATGGGTCATAAATAGTAATCATTCAGAAATTAGTAATTGCATAGAATCAATGAAATTGCATAATAAATATAGAACAGCTAATACACCGAGTGGGAACGAGGCAATATAAAGCAATGAGCAGGTATGTCCTAAAGATTAAATAAATTGGCCAATGAAACTAACAAAACTTCAAGGAGATCAGTTCTAACTAATAATAGCCACTTGATAAATGAAGTTCACCTAATTCTCATTAAGTAAGTCTATAAGGTAAGGTAGGGGGCTATTTCGGAATCGGCTGGTCTTACATTTGAATTGGTCAAACCTCGGTATTTTCCTTAGAGAAATATCTAGCCGTTTAGGAGGAGGGAGCCAGTTTTTGCACTTTGGGTTGGTTATTAAAGATTTTGCAAATTTTAGGGCAAGACTTTTCCTTCTAGATTCCAAAGTTTCCAGATTGATAGTTTGGCAAGCTTCTTGATATGATGAGTAATTACGCCCTAGTATTATTTTTCAGACCCTTTTTTGTACTCTTTCAAGGTCTGTGATTTGTTGTTTGGTTAGGGCTCCGTTAAAGACTGGTGTGCAATAAATATTCTAGTAAGGGACGGATGCATCCAACAAAGACAGTTTTCAGGTCTTCAACAGGCATACCAAACTGTTTGAGCAGTCTGAACATATATAATTTTCTGTTACACTTCTTGAGAATTTCACCTACATGGTTATCCCATTTCAGGTTTGACTGTATTATTACTCCCAGTATCTTAGCCGAAGAGACGAAAGCTAGAACAGATTCACCAATATGTAGGTCATTACCAATAGGTGGTGTTTTCATGAAGGTTACATTCATACCAAAGCATTTGGAGGGATTCAGCTTCATATGATTATTGACTGACCAGTTTTGTAGTTCATCAAGACATTCTTGCATTTTGGGAGGTGATGAAGTTATTCTACACTCAGCTAGAGTTAGGTCATCAACGTATTTGAAATATGGGATAGTGGAAGGATTACATGCATCGTTGATCATAATCACAAATAGCAAGGGACCTAGTTTTGTACCCTGTGGTACTCCAGCATTGTTATTCATAGCTTCGGATATTTTACCCTGATACCTAACACACTGTCGACGGCCTTCTAGGAAACTAACAATCCACTGAATTAGACACGGTCGTACATCAAGATCGATCATTTTGCGGAGAAGGATATTATGATCAAGCCTGTCAAAGGCTTTACTGAAATCTGTACACACAATGGTGGATATCGATTTATTCTTTTCTGCGTTTTCAAAAAGACAATGCAGTAACTGTACCAAATAATGGGTTGTGGAGAGTCCAGACCTATTGCCAAACTGACGTGAGTCAATATGTTTTTCGATATCTTCCAAAAGCCATTTTGCCACAAAGTATTCAGCTATTTTAGCAAAGTTACTTGTGAGAGCGATAGGGCGAATGTTGTCTATAGACGCAGGCAGTGCTTTAGGTATTGGGGTAATCTGAGATAGTTTCCATTGATCTGACACAACCCCAAGCTGGAAAGATGTGTTAAGAATATCAGTCAACGGCACAGACAATTCAAGAGCAAATTCCTTTACCACTCTAACAGGTATATCATCATTAATTCCTGCTTTAGACGCCTTTAACTGTTTAAGCTTAGGAAGAACTTCCCATGGTTGGACCATAGGGCACTGACTTGGAGATGGTAAGTATGCAGGAAGGGAACCTCTGTCAAAAGGAGGAAGATCAGCTGCTACGGAGATGAGATGCTCGTTAATAGCAGCAGCCGCTACTTGATAGAGTGAAGGGTCATTGTCATCAATACCAGGGATGGCAATTGATGTAGGTGTATCATCTTGATGGGTAAGAATTTTAATTTGGCGATACCATCCCGCTGGATTTTCTTTTTTCAGGTTACGAACGCGCGTATTGTAGTATACAATATTTCAACAACACCTGCTTTAGCAGATGGGGCATGAATATGGGTTTCCATTTTATTCAATCACATTACCTACTGCACTGGTAAAAACTAGTTGAACATACATGTGATTATGTTTTTTTCTCTCTCTCTCTTTGCCTCCAAAGGAGGATTTATTATCATTCAACATTTCAAATATGACATTAGTTGAGTCGAAGATAGGGGTCTACGTGCACCCGAAAAGTATATTTTTTTAATCCACCCTACCTAGACCAGTTTTGTCTGTAGAATTCAAAAATGCATTTTTAAAAGGTCAAAGAGTGTCCCATAGTGGTCAAAAATCCGTTTCCATGGTAACGGATGGTGAAAATAACAGGTTTTGCTAAAAGTGATGTAATATTTGATAGGATTGCTCAATCATCACAGTTTTGGTCTCAAATTACAGAGAATTAAATTCTCTAAAAGATCATATCAATTATGGAGGGGTCTATACCAATTTTTATATTAATTTTTGGATCAGAATATAAAATTTCCCATTTTTTTCAAAAAAATAGTGTTGTACCATATTAATAATCTATCTATAAATGGCACGAAAACAAATTCTATTGGTCTCATTTTTCTTCTAAATTATGCTGACTATGTATGCAATGCAATGTGAAAATTACATAGAAGTTCCTCCAACAGCAGGGAAGTTACGGCCATCCAAAGTTGACAATGAAGCATGTCCAGAGCGGTCAAAAATGTCAATGTGAAGAGCGCCCTCTATTGTTGAATAATTTCATTTCAATTGTATCCTTAACAGAATTTGTCCCAAAATTGTTGGGAATGAAGATGGATGAGATAAAGTATTTCCAGATAGAATTTGTACTGAATGTCACATTAATTTTAGGTAATATATATGTTATTTTTGCCTTCCCCCACCCCACCATCACCAGCAAAAAAAAAAAGGGGGGGGGGGGGTGGAAGCTCTAGGGGCTACTGTAAAAAAAGGGTTGTTTTTTCTCAGATGGGTGATGTACAAGCGTGCAGTGCAAAGGGTATCAGAATTGAAAAAACATGTAACAAAAAGGGTATAAAAAGGATATACTTTTAGAGTGGGGGAACAGAATACTAGTTTAGGGTATTCTGAGATCGAAGGGCAAATACTTATTTAGGGTAGGCCTATGTTTTGAAAGTAGATGTAGGAGCAAGGTGTCCACCTTGTAATGGAAGTGCCCCCCCCCCCCCCCCCGGGAGAGGCAGAAGAGAGAAATTCAACTTCAGTGCACATTTTCAGCATGAACTTCAATTAATTTATTCAGCATCCTTTTGTTATTGTTTCAGAGATGACAATGGAATACATTTAGCTAGTCAGGTAAAGCATTCCAAATGATAGATCCATTAGAGCGAATCGTAGTTCTAGGGAACTTATGACACACACAAAAAAACGTACAAACTTATATGGATTTCTTGCAAGACGACTAATAACACTGCTATTAAAAAACCCCAACAATATGACAAGTTAGAGCGATTCGTAGTTCTAGGGAACTTATGACACACACAAAAAAACGTACAAACTTATATGGATTTCTTGCAAGACGACTAATAACACTATTAAAAAAAAAAACAATATGGCAAGAAAGAATTCACCTAAAAATAATGATAAATATTTAGAATAATTTGGGTTTCATAAAGTTAATTTTTTTGTTTGTATGAGCTTCAACAAATAATTAATAGTTACCCTTTTTGCACAGTCTTTAAGTATATAAACACTTTGGAATAAATGTGCTGCCTAAAAACTAATATTATTACTGCATAATAATTCAAGTATTGCAAGATCATGATAATTATGTTATGTTCTATGAATTTAGAAGTCACACTGGTAATACATATTTTTTCTCTCTACTTAACACCTCAAATATCGGAGAAGTATTTTTTACAAATATAATCAATGTGGCATTTCCGTGTCATATTTTCATACAGAATTGCTCTTAAAAGTCTAAGGAAAAAATAAATTTCAAAGGATCCATAGTAGTAGTGTTGTCTTTACTCTGTTTAACACTTCAACTACCTGAGAAAACCTTTTTACAAATATAAATGAATTTGCATATCCAATCTTCCAAGTTGTATTTTCATTCCAAATTGCTCCTGAAATCTTACTTGATTAACTTGTTTATCATTTTAAAAATTGTTATTTGCACTGTAATATGATCAGTGTGCTTATTGCACATTTCCATAATTTGTGTTATCAAAGATAACCTAAAGCTCATTGGCATTAAATAACTGGTGCATTACAGTTTTCAAGACTAAGTTCATTTCAAAAGGATCATTGGTAGATAAAACCAGATTAATATCATCAGCGAATAAAATAGAAGAAATTGCTGACACATGGCAAGTATTTGACATACAACAGAAATAAGAGAAGGCCTGGATAAGACCTTTGTGCAGCAGCCAATTGTATATGCTATGTACAGAAAAAAACATTGCCAATTCATACATATTGCTTTTTATTCAATAAATGACTTTTCAGCAGTAAAGGCGGAGTGCCTTTTATTCCATGAATATTTAAATATAAGTTGAATGTAATCCTTCAAAAACGAAGTAAAGTAGCAGAGTGTTAAATCAAAGAGCACATGTGGCGATGAAATAAACATGAATAATGAAAAAAATACAGTGCCTCCTATTTCATTAGTCTTCATCATCTGATAGTTCATCCCAGTCAATATCTTGATCTTCATTCAATTCGCCATGGTCCTGATCATCTACTGCATCAGGCAACAAGTCAATTAGGGTGGGTGGGAGGATGGGGCCACAGGACCACATTGGCTCCAACATGCCATTCTCTGTCCTTTCCCAGCCTTGTCCAGGGTCATGTGGTTTCGGACTCCGGTACATGGGCTTTCCAGCTCTTTTGTAGTGGGCTAGGCGATGGTTTACCCGCTGGAGGTGGGGAATTAAGTTGTCATGACATGGTGGAAGGCGAGAGAAATCCACCCTTGACTTAGAAGTTAATGGTTCATCTTCCCCTACCATCCGTCTCAGCATTATTCCACGAAGGACATTGACTGATGTTTCCTTCTTGTTGCCATACATGCGGCAGGTGAATGCCTCAATAGCCTTGGCAGTATTTGAGTTGACTGACCAATTGTCCCCAAGTGTTCTGGAGAAGGAAAAAAGAGCAAAATTTGTAATGTAAGGCATTATCAAGAATAAAATATATGATTGAAGTGTTTAAAAATTGATTATAGATATGACATTTCATATACCAGTTTGTAGTTATCCCATGAACACTTTTCCCACTTGAATTTTCAATTTTTTTCTTATTTATATATAGGCCATGAGACATTTTCAAAGCAAGACATTTCAAATGCGTGTCTGCTACAACAATCTCTGGAATTCAAACTCGACGAAGAATGAAATTGCCTATGTAGAGGTGACTAGAATTGCTCACATTGATGATCACCTGGGAAAGCATCTATGTCAATGTCTTGTTTGCTACCATTCATTGCTTTATTTGTTTCTAGCTACCAGTAAATATTTGCTATTCATTTGATGTAATTGCAAGCATAATTTGTCAAACCTAGAAGAATTATTATTTCACCCAAGATGTCTGAATTTTAAAACCACCATGCCTTGAGTACAACTGATATTTTTTTTCCTAATCATGTGCAGAATGAAACTACAAACTGGTATATATCGGGTGTTAAAACTACCTGAAAGCATCCTGGAACTCTGGAAGACTCTCAAGTTTCTTAGCAGGGCCAACCTTTCCCTTGCCCTTGAAGGCACTTGTAGCATCTTCACCAGTGAAGACATAAAGGCCAAGCAGCATAGTGCAGCGCTGCTCTCCCATCTTCAACGCCAGTGTTGAAATGTTAATGATTCGACGGTGCTTTCCAGATCCAGTGTCAAAGAAGATCGTCAGAGGGATGCTACTTGCATGGTGCAGAAGAATAAGGAAGATGTCAGTGTCTGGCGACCGGACAACTGCAGACTTGAATCCCAACTTGACCGCATGCTGCAGGTACAAGATCACCCGAGTGTCAGTTTCCTCCTGATTCGAAGCAAGTTCTTTGATCTCTGTTACAGATACCTGAAAAAGAAAAAAAGAAAAAGAAATGAAATCATCGTAGAAATTTCAACCAACCTGAACGGTACAAGACAAGATGCTCTTTTCAAATGACTGAATGATATGATTTATATAGCATTTACTCACATTGCCATCAGATGAGGTTAATTGGTGGGCTCGTCCATCAACAACCATGATTGCAGTCGGAACGTCTTTTAGACGGGATGCTGCCCCCTCACCCTTCCACACTTTAAGTAGAAGATGGCACAGTTGCATCTTGTTGTCTTCATTGGTCAAGAATACCTTGAAGTCAGCTGGTGTTCTCGTGGCTGGACCATCTACCACGAACTTCGGTGAACATCCACGTCTGAGTCGTTCCTGCCCTTTGATGGATTCAGCATGATAGCAGTCAGTCGCAAAGACAAAATTTCTCTTTGCCACCATGATGTCAAGAATGCGAAGACACATTTGTCCAAAAGTAGGAGGCAGATTGTTGAGGCCATGAAAGAGAGCATTTCCATCTTGGATGAAGAGCGCATCACTTGGACATTCAGCATCCTGGATCCCCTCCAGGAGGTAGTGGAGCATTGACGCTTTGTTTGTTTTGGTAAAGAAACCATCAGCTGTTCCAAGGCTGTGTGGTACTGGGGTCAGTGGGTACTTCATCAGCTCATCAAGGTTGATCTGTTCTTTGACATGCTGCGATTTGACCAGGAGCGTAAAGGCAATATCACTCTGTTCACGGTATTGGATAACCTGAAAAAATGAGTGAGAAATTAATGAATTAAGAAACATGGCTACAATACGCTTACAGGAGTAATTATGTTCTTACATTCATATTCTTCAATTCAATTCAATTATTTTATTTGGCCACATTGAAAGCATGGAAAATTGTTGCACAAATGTAAAAATACATGACATATAAACATTTAAGAATTGGTATTATACACTTAAAAATATACAAAAGACACTGCTCATTTTAAATCAAAAAGTTTAGAGTCATGAAAATGCAATCTTGAGTGCTAATTATTACCAAAATGAATTTTAAATAATATTTGTTTTGATATGAGAGTGAAAATCACAAGGTCAACATAATCAGCAAAATGTCTGCTACAACCCCTTAAAAACAAAGATAAAAATGACATCAACGCACCTTTCCTTGTGAAGTTGTAAGTTTCACTGCCTTGTTTGAGGAATCCATTGTCTTTAATTTTTGCCTCTTGATAGGCTCAAAGAAGAGGCCCTCTGGATCTATTGCTAATCGATCCTTGATGAAGCGTTCCTTTTCCTCTTTGCCGACAGTCTCTGCTCTCAGTACATCATAGGCGACTTCTGGTGAGACTGGCGAACCAGAAGCCAAGCAGTAGAGTTGATCCTTGTCAGCGATGGTGAAGGGGTTTGTGAAATTGCGTATTGCCGTTAGTGTGCGTTCAACAGCCTGCTCAGACTTCCTGATCTCTGCCTTATCAAGCTCACGATGCTTTCCATCTTTGGGGGAATCTGGGTCACACACAAGCCCGCACATCTCAAGAATTTTCTCAAAGAACTGTGTCCTAGTGGAAGTTGTGCGACACCATCGTTGATAAGCACCATAGAGGGAGAAAAGACCGACAAACCCACCTAATGCATACAAAAGAATAAAGAAAATGAGAACGTGAAAAGCCAAGATGTCAGAAAAGGCAATCTCCATCATGATGGCAAAGTGAATAAAATGTTGAAGCCTCAACAGTATTTCATTCATCTTAATTGAACCACTCTAACACCACTATGAACTGACCTGATTACATTCAACACGAAGGTTTGATTATAGATTTATGAACATGAGAGTTCATTTATATATGAGCTTGCAATATATTGCAATGTAATGTATTGTAACCGATACATACCTTGTGATTTTGCGAAGCGCATAAAGGTCTCTTCCATCGTTTTGTCCACAGCGGAACGTGCTCCAGGTATGACAGATCGTGCAACAGCAATGCCTCCCTTCTCTAACAGCTGTTTGGCTCCAGGATGAGAAAGTTCAATGTTGGTCAAGAACACCTCCAACCATGCCAAGTACCTTGAGATTGAAAAAAAAGAGAGAAAACGAATCAGACCTGTAGCTCCCTGTAACTGGAATTTTAGTACAACTGGATAACATCATAAATGTGATATAATAAAGAACATATCCTCAAAAATAAGAAAGAAAGAAAAACAACTCAAATCACTTGAAAAGACCCTTTCTTCTTTAGAATTTGTTGTTTATCAGGTTGTTTGGGTTTTTTTCTTCCAAAGTCCTTGTGTATCAATACCCTACAAGCAAATATATTCCTTGAAAATAATAATGAAACAAATTAAGCAAAATGCATGATACTTGCGTAAATATATATCTGACAATGATAACAAAACAAGATACAATTTTAGATAATGTATAGCTCTGTAGGTTATTACAACAAAATGATATTTGATTACTAGAGCAACAACATTTATATTTTTAAAAATCTGATTTCTGGTGAGATATTTTCAGCAACAACATGTTGATGTCTACATGACTATTCACTAACCAAAGCTGATTATTAGAAATATGCAAAGATAGAGTGAAGGCTTACCTTGAGTAGTTGGGCCCATCATAAGCAAAGAACAGGTCGGCCATGTCACCATTGCACTTGTGGAAGAGGGGCAAGTTGTTGGTCTTCACAGCATACAACAGCATGAATAGCAGACGGGCTTGATCAATCACAGACAGCCAGAATGTAGCAGTCTTGCCAAGATGACCTGAACGCACTCGGTCTTCAAAATCTCTGTACTTTATGAGCAGATTGCTGGTATTGTCATCATCTAATGACGCATTCAAAGCATCACGTGTGCATGTCTCTGCAACTCTTCTTAAGGCAGTTTGGTTGGTGATGTTGACCTCCTCATCTTCAAGGAATCGCTCTATCAGCAGTCTTCCCATGGCTTCGCAAACTGTCTTGAGACAGAAGAGAGCTTTGGCATATGCCTTGCCTGCCAAGACATTACGTAAACAGCCACTGGTTGTCAGCTGGGCCTCAAGAAGAATTTCGGAGTATCCTGATCCCCTGCATTTGTGACCTGTCAACATGCCGATGAAGTTCATGCCTGTGTGAAAGGGGCCAGGTGTCACAACATGGTACTTGTATGTTTCTGGGTACTTCCAAATGAGGGGAAGTGCCTTCATGCACCCTCCAAGGTCAAATGTGGTGAGCACATATGATTGACCAACTTGCTTTGTAGCATCCTCCGATCTCTTCAGTAATTCTTTAATGGTGGCATACTCCGTGAATGGTAGATGGATGGGGGTAAAGTAATCAATTGTTGATTTCTTTGCAGGTTTTTCTCCAGTCGCTGATACAAAGCCACCAAATCCTGGCACCGTTTGATCCTCTCCTCCATTTGTACCAACTACACGAGCAAAGGACCATACATGGAACTCTTGAAGGCACTTCAAATACATGTCGTTGTTTGAAGCGGGTGGAACATATGATGTACCCTCAGGAAACTTTGGTCCTACTCTCTTAGTGATGATGACTGGGGCAAGACTTCTAGGTTCTTCGGTATTGAACGATCGTATCATATTTCGCTTGAACAGAGGGAGTGTTCTTTCTCTACTCGCCTGGACATCACACTTTGCTTCTTGGATCATGATTCCCCCTGTACTATTAACCACATTTGACCCATGTATGTTGGTTGTCGTCTTGTTGAGGTTATCCCATTCAGTGTGGAACACCACATTATCATCTCCAGTGACAATCCTTGGTGTCAGACATGTTGACGTGTCATCAAGTGCCTTTGCGAGGGCTGTCTCCATCTCCAGAATGTAATCATAGGATTCACAATGACCAAGCCTGTGGAGTATTGCCGACAGTTTCTTACTCCTGAAGAGGTGTCTAATCGTCGTGCTAAGCAGAATGTGCTTAGGTAGTTTCCACAATCCTTGTGTCACTGCACGACAAATGTCTTGACATATTGACAGCACAACCCGACTGGATCTTTCAGTGTGTGTCCCCTTACCGTCAGCCGACAGGAGACAGGTCATAAACTGAAGTAAACTAGGTGGCAGGTTATCCGGATTCATATCCAGATCTTCCATCGTTGGTGGCCAGGGAAGTGGTCTACATGTCTTGAAAGCCGTTTTGATATTATGATTGAGCTGTTCTGCAATTGCTTCTGAATTCTCTCTGGAACTAAGTTTGTAAACCTGTGTGATGGCATCTTGCAGAGAAATACTTGCATTATATACAATGTTGTAAGTAATACAACCCTTGTCATCTGACATGTTTGCAAATTCTAGCAAACTGCCAACATCATCATGGTTTTGCAGGCGTAGTTTCAGTCTTTCACTTCTATAGTCTGGACTCAGAAGACCTGTCCTGTCCAGCTCTCGCACATAAAGATTGTGTAACGATGATACTCTGACTATTTTGTGACGAGCAATAATCTCTTCTTTCACGTACTCAAGAACGACATCAAATGCCCTCTGGTGGGCAGCAGCTTTGGACAAGTTGTCATCATTGGAGGATGTTTTAGCATTTAGATATTTGAGATATTTGAGATTGAAGTCATTTCTACAGGAAGCATGGAAACATGCTTCCCTCGCAAAAAGATCTTCACCTTGCACTTTTCTGTGTAGTGCACTCAATCCCAGTTCGAGAGCTCTATTTTCAATGTCTTTCCATGTCTGATGTTTAAGGCCACTACTACCACTAGAGGATGATTTGAAGACGGCGAATTTGATGCACCGTTCGGTCTTTCCCTTCACCCTTCTTTCTCTTTTGTCGCAGAAAATGCACTCAGGTGGAAATAGTCTGCCGTGTGAAAATGATTTGCGAGATCTTGATGTTTGCTCAAGCAAATTTTCTGCACTCAACTTGCGTTTCTTTGACATGGTTCTTCCCCCAAGGATCACCTCACCATGCTGCATTAGAAGACCTGTAAACAATAAATAAAATACAAGTAATGTCGATCAATTAAATATGCAAACACATGAATAAATATTGACATGAATAACATCATGAAAAACAAGCGAATATACACACGACTGAGACTTTTGCTAATTACAGCCTAATTTGTCCTAATTTTAATTATAATTATCATTATTATTATCATTATTATTATCATTATTATTATTATTATCATTATTATTATTACAGGACTGCTGCTTGAATGTATACATTATGTAGTCTATCGAAAGCCGAGAGGGAAAAGGTAACACAAGATTGTATTTTGACTATAAAAGTATTCATCAAATTAAATTCCTATCTCTTATAATTGTATTTAATGAGAAATTGAAGAAATAAAAACGTGTCCAAAGGCCTACACTTCTCAAAGAAAGTTTAGGAAATCCATGCATTCTTCCTGCCTGGTGTATCCAACTGAACATTAATGTTTGAATTAAAGTTATCAATTGTAGGCTCTGGAAATTATTAGAAAAAAATAGATTACAAAAACAAAACAAACCCAAGCAGTAAATTTCTATGATCACTCTTTTAAATAGGTAGTTCTAATCATTCAGTTCAACGTCATATTCTTCAAAATATAAACCACTGCAAACCATTGCAAACTAGGCATGGTTAATACATCACTTCGAAGAGGTATGTGGTTCTAATCTTTCATATTATCACTTTCAGTGCCATATTCTTTAAAGGCCAAGTCCACAGCAAGATGAAGTTCATTTCAATAAAAAGAATAAAACATTCCAAACAAAACAGTGAAAATTTGATGAAAATTGGATACAAAATAAGGAAGTTATGAATTTTTTAATTTTTGCTATTTTTTTCGCAAAACAGTTCTTGAACAATATATATGAATATTCAGTGAGTTGATGATGTCATACACTCACAATTTCCCCCACAATATGTACATGTATACAGAAATGACAAAAATTTAATATTTGAAGTATAAAAATGTAAAATTTGTCCTTAATACTCATTACATACTTTGTGAAATTTTCTGAAATTTTTGTATAGATTATTATGGAGAATAGTGAGTGTATGACATCATCAACTCACTCACTGAATATTCATATTGACTGTTCAAGAACTGTTTTGCGAAAAAAATTGTGAAACTTTGAAAATTCATAACTTTCTTATTTTGCATCCGATTTTCATAAATTTACAAGAATTTTGGGTAGTAGTCTACTTTATATAAAAACAGATGAATCAAATGATAGACTGTTTTTCTTAGGCCTATAGTCAGAGTAAAGATCTAGACCTCTACACCACAACTCTTAAGCCTTAGGTTATTACGGCATCCTTCCGTCAAAATACAAAACAATCTTCTAGTTTTTTTATTTTCACTCGAAATAACATAAATATACAAATAACAATCTATTCATAGATGTTTTCTTTAAACACATAATTGGTGAATTCAAATCAAATCAATTCAACGATCAATATAGATCTACATGTACCACATTGAAGTTCTGATTTCATGTCACATGTAATACTAACACAATTTTATACATGTGGGACTGATCATACAAACTTAGTGGGAACAAATCCATAAATAGGTTTTATTTTGTACTTTAAACAAATAATCTTTTTGGCAAATATCACAAACTGTAGCAGAACTAATGTAAAAAATCAACAATAGAAACTTACCACATGTTAGATGTATAAAAGATGACTTCTTAGATCCAAACAACAAATTTTACAAAAGTTTGGTAAAACTTTTGTCCTATCACAAGTAAGCCTGTTTATTTCTGCACAATAGAGGGCGCGCATCATCATTCCATATTGAAATTCTTCACCACTCTGGACATGCTTCAGTGTCAACTTTGGATGACCGTAACTTCCCTGCTGCTGGAGGAACGTCTATGTAATTTTCACATTGCATTGCATACATAGTCAGCATAATTTAGAAGAAAAATGAGACCAATAGAATTTGTTTTCGTGCCATTTATAGATAGATTATTAATATGGTACAACACTATTTTTTTGAAAAAAAATGGGAAATTTTATATTCTGATCCAAAAATTAATATAAAAATTGGTATAGACCCCTCCATAATTGATATGATCTTTTAGAGAATTTAATTCTCTGTAATCTGAGACCAAAACTGTGATGATTGAGCAATCCTATCAAATATTACATCACTTTTAGCAAAACCTGTTATTTTCACCATCCGTTACCATGGAAACAGATTTTTGACCACTATGGGACACTCTTTGACCTTTTAAAAATGCATTTTTGAATTCTACAGACAAAACTGGTCTAGGTAGGGTGGATTAAAAAAATATACTTTTCGGGTGCACGTAGACCCCCTTCTCCTACTAGACTACATGTTTACCTCTTCCACAGCTACATGTACCTGAAACATGTTACACGAATTTCACAATAACTTCGATATGAATTCATTTCAACCGATCATTTCAACATATACACACATATACATGTGTGTATATGTTGAAATGATTAATTTCAAAGTTCATCAGTATCTAGTTCTTCATTATCACAACTTGTGATGGGTGGATTAATAAACAGGTGTTTACTAAAGTACATTTTATTCTTTTATTCACCATACCTCCCCCCCCCCCCCCCCCCCCCCCCCCCCCCCCCCCCATGAATACATTAAAGCTTTACGTTTCTCGGGATTTTTTAAATTCAATATTTAGCTGTCCCAGTATTTCTGGAGATCATAATAAAGCGAGGTGTTTTGCGAGGTGCATTTTATAGTTCGACTTGTTGATCCTACTTTTGGTTGATCAGGTTCAAGCCCTAGACCTTGGCACATTAGGGTAACCATATTCCCTTATTTCTTTAAATAAGGTCTCTTTTCTTCCTAACCGATTATTACTTGCTGAATAACTTCTCATTTTTAATGCCCAAATTCCAATCAACAAGCTGTTTTATGCAAGTCCCTTGAAGGGAGCAAAATTGCCGATTAATCTCCATCAATGTTCTGCGACGGAGACCTCAGCAAACAAATGGACCTAAAATAACGTATAAAACTCGCTGCGACAAGAAATGAAACAAGAAATACCATCATCATCATCGTATTGTCTGAAAAGCGCAGTTACCGTGCAATATACTCTGTTATATTCCACATATTAAGATTTTTCTATAACCCGGATCTAAAAACAATCTGGTCAAATAGAGTACCGTCATACCGCCCAAGTTTGTCAAGGTTGCTGGTTCCAAACAATTTTGTGCTGAATGGCGTGGTGATCACACCAGCGCCAAACACTGAATTTGCCCTGCTCCAGCCCGTTGCTTGAATGATATCGCGGTTAACCTCATGCGCGGGTTTTGTTGTTTGGAACCAGTAACCTGGACGACGAGCGAATATGACGTCACCACTTCGGTACTCTATATGACAAGAATCTAGTCAGATTTGAATAGAATTATTATTTCCATAGGCACGCGCACTATTTTAGTCAAAACTACCAGCTTAGGGTTTTGACGTGAACAGAAGACTCCTAGTCAGGATGGACAAAATCCTAGTCAGAATGAATAGAATCTGATTCAGAAATTGTGACCAGGCGATCTGGTCAAAATTTACGAGACTTTTTTTAGAGTACAGTATATAGCTTCCATGACGTACTCAAGCACATGGCAACAGTAAAAATTGTTATTAACATTATAATCATTATTTCTACATTATTATCATGACTACTACTATCACTATTATTGTAGTATTTGGGTTATTATTATCACTGTTAATATTAATATTAATATTTTGATTATTATTACCATTATTATAGGTTTTCCCGGCCAATTTCGCAACTTTGTCAGTCTCTATTTCATTTTACGAGCATTCAATTTAAACGATTTTCGCCATGCCGTGCGGGTTCAAATTCATGATCTGTGCATTCGAATTAATCTCGAAAGCATTAAAATTCACATTTCAGGCAGTCGAATCAAGGAGCTTTGAAGAGCTGGAGTCACAAGTAGCTCATTCACTTTGAACCATGTTCGATGCCACCAGGAAAAAATATGTCAGGACGCCACGTATGTTTGCACCGCTCACTTCGTGGGATGGGCCATTTTGGAATTTTGAGAATCACTGAACCAGTTCAGTGAGCACCGCCGGACTGACTTGCATCTATAATTACCATCTCCCATGCGATAATGAGCGAAAACATCCCTCAAGGTATTGTTTAACCAACAAATGCCCTGGGGAATGTCTTAGATAAATTAATATGTATGTAAATGTATGAATGAAGCTCTTGCATTAGAGCTAACTTATGTCACCTGAATATGATCAAAAGTAATCTGGAAATAAAGTTTTCAAACGTTATGAATAATTATGAATATGTGTTTCGATTGCAGTTTATTTGAAGTAAAAGACTTGATATTGTAAGGCAATATGTATTTCAAATAATTTCACCATTTTCAGCAGAGGTATAGGATAAACATCCAATAGGAAGCACATGAAAACAAGGTCATCTTCATCTCAGCTGAGGATGGCTCCAAGGCCGGTGGAGAGCGGGGGCAGAGGAGATAATTTTCTTTTACCCCGAGGGATATATGTATCCACAAAGCCCCAATTTGGGTGGGACCCACTTGGCGGAGCCCCCTGCAGCTCCCGAGATTTTGCCATTTTGAACTTCAACAAATTGCTGTTTTATACACCAAATTTACCATTGTAATCAAAGATGTTCTGATGATTTAATCAACTTGATAGAAAATTCCGTCGATCTCTGAATGAAAAAATTAGACTGTTCATTGATATTCCTGTAAACCTTTTCTTTTTATTACTGATTTGGGGGCAGTATGCACAAAATCGTACGATCAAGATATCAAAAATAATGTTAGGCAAACTGGTGTATGATTGGTTAATTGATAGAGTACGGTGTAACTCTCAAACCAATAATTGATGTTTAACCATTGACTGATTCGGGGTCAGGAGTTTATTTTTGAGCAAGTGCAGTGAACGAGCATAAAATTAAAATATAGGCCTAGACACTAATCATGGTCGATATGTTATTTCGTCATCAGAATACACGATATCGGTCGGGCACCTCACTGCCCGAGTAATGTGTCTGCTGCCCGAAACCATCCCGGCCGTTTTTAAATTTTACGAACGATCTTGATAAAAAGTCAATTTGTTTTCTCTGAAATATCGTATGATTTTGCCATCAAAATAAACTAGATATTCATAACAGTTATTAAATTTAGGCACCTTCCTGCCCGAAGATCAGGAAAGGTGGACATCCCGATGCCCCGAAAGAGGGTATTCATGATTCTCGCTCCTGAAACATGAAGTTTTGCGCTGTTCGAAAGATCTTGTTTTCAAATTTTATGAGTGACCGATGAAACAACTGATCGTATTTCTACTTCATATTTTGTAGGTGTCAATGTGGGTAAAGAGGAGTACCTGGGTTGTTTGGCAAGAGGGTAGGGTCATGTGATGATGATAATCCAATTATGTCACGATTCTATTTCAGTCAATAGACCCGTTTACTAATTTTATGCATACTTTGTGAACAAAGGTTTCTCCTGACGACTCAAAAGCTTGCCAGAGCCTTGCCCGACATAGCTACAACTAATGTATGCAAAATGGATTCCATCCATAGAGATACCCATTATGCATAATAGGTGCACTAAATAGTTGGTAACTAAGGATTCTGGAGAGAAACATGCATAAATTTAAACACATTAGTAAACAGGTCTATTTGATTTGAATTTGAATGTGGGACGCTGAACTGGGGGGGGGGGGGGGGGGGGATGTGGTTCCAGGGTGCTGATGGGAATGTAATTGGTTTTTGGATGATGATTATAACCTCTTCGCGTTCTTTTCTTTATAGGCGTTCTGGCTTAGCAGTCCTTTCTCCACAGGTGCATAATGGAACATCGTACATCATTATATTTCAACCATCACTGAACCGGCCTTTGCCAAACATTCAACATGTAACTGGGAACTTTTGCAGCATGACTATCACATCGATTTTGGATGCTGGCTCTGCATGGGTGATCATAAGTTGTATGCTACTTAAATGAAATATTTGATATGATTTGATTTTTGTTTTCCGCTTCAAAACTAGCATCGATTTCAATGATTGAACATAAAACAACGTAATAATTTTGTATAATCAAACCATAAATACAACTGAGATAAGTATTGACAAGAGTACAAAAAACTAATATAAACAAACGGATCATCATTGACGTAATATATACAATGAAACGGAGGGGCATGTTAAGGAGGCTAAGCTTGATAGAATGTGGACCTCATCATGGAATATTCTCGCCACACCATCGACACAGGAATATGAGCCATTTGGAATGGGAAGCTTCTCTGACATTACCATTATCTACACTCTTGATACATTTTCATATATTACACGAATCTAATTTCAAAGAGATGGACCGATTATAGAAATGCCTGTTTTGACCAAACGAGGCTTATACCCTTAGCCAAATCTCATTATCCGGGCATGATGAATAGCCTCTTCTCCTTCTTTCACCAAAAAATTGCTTTTATGTAATAGAGCATCTGAGTTATGTCGATGGAAAATTTAAGTGTGCCGTCCTATCAGTGAATGAACTTTCAGTGAGCGACTACCTGAATTATCATTAAACTGAAGGTTTGGGGAGAGAAATACACACATCTTGAACTATAGCATGCCTAACAAATTTCAGCTATTGAACTGGTATTTTTAAACGAGTTTTTTTAGCTTTGGAAAGTAAAAATACGAAGAACGTTTGAGCCCTCATTTGACCGTACTTCGTAGAATCGGCAAATAATTAGCGGTTCGGTGTAAAACTGCCAGAGGTAAAAATTGCTAGTACCTCCCCCCGCCCGGATATAGCATGCATGTATTGTTTGCCACTCGCTTTCAGTTGACGACCCTTCAATATTATATTCTTTTTTTCAGTTTGAATGTATCTGCATCTTGTTTATAACTTAATGTGCATGAGCCCCCCCCCCCCCCCCCTGTATTAATGTTGACGAGGCTGTAATGCTCGATGTTTGTATGACGGCCTGTACATATTTTGTTGAAGAAGGGAGAATTGAAAAAGAAAAAAAGTGGAGGTACAGGTACAGATAGCGAAAAGCAAACTAGTCAAGATCATTTGGTACAAGTTATTTTACTTCATGTACACGTATTGTGCCCTTAAGTTATACAGTTGGTATCATGATGCGGGGGGCATCTCGTTTTTCCGAAGGCTCATATTTTTATTTCCGGAACACTAATTTCCCATGCCTGGGGGTTCAAAATTCCGAGCATTTGTTGCATTATTCCGAAGGTTGTTATTCCGAAGGTTCGTTTATCCAAAGGTTCATAATTTCGAAAAGGTTCATATTTACCCACAAAAGGACTGTCCCACATTAGGGTGATGTCATTTTTGCATACCTCCTTTCCCTTCTCTAAACCTAAAATTAAGTTGCAGACTTCCTTCTCGTTCCAAATTCAATTCGGGATAATGAAATTGTACGTCGATTTAAAAATAGCCGGGTCTACGATCTGGAGTGCAGAGTCCAACAGTTCGACAAGAAAAACGCGGTCACACCAAATACAGTGCTGCCAACCTAAAATTGTATTCCTTACTTTTTACGGTTGATAAGGGGGTATGGCATTGTGTATCACAGGCAACCCAAAGCCATAAATAGTTAATGCCAGTGGATAACAAAAGGTTGTTCGAGGAGACAGGTGCGATGCATTATGGTAATGTTGTGTTCCAAATTAATTCCAGACATCCATAGATGTTGGTACCCCCTTATCAAGTCTAATAGGAGCGAAACTGGGTGAGGAATTCGTACTAGTTGGCATGTCTGCAAATAGTCTAAAAAGTAAAATACAAGCAGATGTCAAGTCTGCTTCTTTATATTTCACCTCTTGATTTTTCACCTATATTCCCCTAGTTATGCAGCTGGCATATTTTGCCTCTTTACATTTTGTTCCTTACATCACCCCTCGCGTGTTTATCTGTCATTTTACCTCTGGCATTTTTACCTGGCACCTAATTGGCGGCCTCTCAAGCCCAAGCCAAATACAATCACTCAAAATGTCCGCGCTATCGAAGCGCCTACTGGTGGTGTCGCTAACGAACATACGTGACATGTGCTTAACTGGATCTTTCTTGTAGATAAGACAAAGGATTCCTGCCTTGCCTGCTTGGTTGTTGGTTGGTTGTTATTAAGGTTGAATGGGTGATTTGACACCCATTCGCTAAGTTGAATCATGCTCAGTCATGCATGACAGTTAGATAACCTAAGTGATATAATTGGACAGAGGACTTAATGGACTATCTAACCATGAAAAAGTAATGTGTAAATATTTTATAGTTTTCTGAAAATTTGCCGTAGAAGTTGGGTTTAGTTTTTTTAAAGACACACTGTATATTTCAATATGGCACGAAAAAGAGACATGATAACGAAGCTTTTCGACCTGCACTCATCAGGTTATCACGCAGGTATATTCGTCATGTCTTCTTTTTCGTGCCATATTGAAATTTTGTAGTACCAAAAAAATAATTATATATATATATATATTTGACTAACGGGTACATTAAGTCGACACCTAACAATGCAGTTTATTCCGTCATAATAGCGACCCCTACATTACTACGGTAGACAGTTGGTACATTAGGTCGACAGTTGAACAAAGAAAAAGAACAAAAACTGTCCTCCTAATGTACCCATTAGTCGTTTATATAATATACATGTATATACAAAAAATATGGTATATCAACATTGGTTTCTACGAAAATGTTGAAATTGTTGCACATTCCTATCATCTTAATTCATAATGTATAGACGGTGATATTTTCTAAAATCTATTGAAAAATAACCAGTTATATATGGGTTATTTTGAAATGGCATTGTATAGTTTTGAAAGTACATACAATAAGTTTATAGACTGCTTTAGCTCAGTATAGAAACAAAATTGTTATATACATATTTACAAAACATATAGGGTAGTATACTTATTCAAAGATTACACAATGACTGGATGTAATATATTATAGCACTCGAATGTACAGTGTCTCTTATGAAACAATAAAATACAAATTATCTATTATTGATTATAAATGATATGAAATCATTCATACATTTTGAAAAGCATTATGTCATCGTACATTTTTGGGCAAAGAAACAAACCATCAAACATATTTTGCAAATCAGGGCAACAAAAAATATTTCTGATGTAGACAAATATAAAATAGCATCAAGTGAAATTTTCTAGCAATAAGAATGAATATGACTCATTTACCATGCCGTTATGTAAACGAATCAAACCAATACCTTGTTTTCACAAGAGAATGCGTAGAAATGCGATTAGGAATGAGAGTAAAACTTTGTGTTTGACATGATATTTGCCATTCAAAATAGGGCCTACATGTTTTTGGTTATGGCGAATTTTAAAGATCCCATCGTTTGAGCGAATAATTTTTGTCCCATGGTCGTGGATACATACACACATAACATATATACACTAAAGGAAAAAAGAAACTTATAAAAGTTCAAGAGATCACCAAATTAAATTCTCTGCATGGAAATGTACCAAATTTGGATATAATGTTGATTCAATGCATGGCTTTAAATGACAGTCAATAACAAAAAGTTTTCTTCAATGCCACAAAAGAAATGTGCACTGAAACAAAGGACTCTCTAATCCCAAAGTCACAAAGATAAACTGCAGTCTTGTACACCATATGCATGTCAATGAATGAAACAAAAGAATTTCAAAAGGGATTTGCACCCCTCGAGCAAGAGGATATTGATGTTCTGCATGGTGCGCCCGTTCACCAGACCTTTCCCCAATTGAACATCTCTGGGAAGAGCTTGGTCGACGTGTGTCAAGGCGTGACAATCAACCCATCAATAGGGAGACGCTCATTGCAGCACTGCAAGAGGAATGGAACAATGTTCCCCAGGCTACCATCGCGAATCTGATCGGAAGCATGCGAAGACGGTGTACAGCTTGCCAGCAAGCTAGAGGTGGACATACTGGCTATTAATCTGTTTGGATATGAACTTGCAAATCCCTTTTGAAATTCTTTTGTTTCATTCATTGACATGCATATGGTGTACAAGGCTGCAGTTTGTCTTTGTGACTTGGGGATTAGAGAGTCCTTTGCTTCAGTGCACATTTCTTTTGTGGCATTGAAGAAAACTTTTTGTTATTGACTGTCATTTAAAGCCATGCATTGAATCAACATTATATCCAAATTTGGTACATTTCCATGCAGAGAATTTAATTTGGTGATCTCTTGAACTTTTATAAGTTTCTTTTTTCCTTTAGTGTATATATATATATATGTATGGGTACATTAGGAGGACAGTTTTTGTTCTTTTTCTTTGTTCAACTGTCGACTTAATGTACCAACTGTCTACCTAATGTAGGGGTCGCTATTATGACGGAATAAACTGCATTGTTAGGTGTCGAGTTAATGTACCCGTTAGTCAAATATATGTATGTATATATATATATATATATATATATATATATATATATATATATTGTTTTTATGCTTTTATGTTTATTTCTTTAGCAGTGGGGGCAAATTCTTCTATATAGATACGTGGAACAAAATAATCTGATTCTGCTGTTTTATCCAACTTGACCTCATTAATATATTAGTATCATTTATTCTTCTTTATTGGCCAATTATATGAAAAAATATATATTCGTTTAAATAGTGGTTTACATTCAATTTAGCAAAGAATTATTAGAGCCTCGGGCGCGTGTTGAAATTCTAAAAAAAAAAGAAAATAATAAAATCAACCTTAAACAGATAGTTGAACATTCACAGTGAGTTGAGAGTCAGTGATCATTAATGCCTTTCAAAATTTTATCGCTATTGAACGTATCATGTTCGCCATTTTATAACCGATTTTTATGTAACTTTTTGTGTCTCTAATACCCCTTTCAAACCAAGCACTCACCCGCGTAAGTTTAGAGTTACGGGGAAAGGTTTGGTTTGAAAGGAACAAGGGAAAAGTTACCCGCTTAACTTCCCCGCCTAAGTTCTCCACCTACCGAGGTGCATGGAGAACTTGCGCTAGTGAAATACGTCAGAGGTCAATTATCACTTCCGCCCCGTCATCGAGATTACGCGCGCTGGGGGCAGCTCGCCATTCGCAGCAGCATAGCATAAACCAAGGAGCTTCAACAGCTTTTTCTTGCAGATATGACAAAAAATTCCTGCCTAGCTGCAACCTTTCGGGCCATTTTAATAGGGAAATATGATAATAACTTTTCGCTATCACTAGGCTGATAATATGGGCAGTTCACAGTGCCTTACCTTTACTGGGGGCAAGCGAAAAGAAATTGTACAAAATTTCCTGATATATGAATCAAAATTGCGTGACTGGGCATATGTGGGCACTAATCTGACATAAAGCATCATAATTAACTGTACTTGAACACAATTGCAATTTTTATTTTCGTTTGCAGGGAGTATTCGGAAGAGTGTCAAATTGGGGATTTTACGATTGTAAAATTTTACTTTAATAAACTGAAACTACTATCATACAATATAGCCATTTTTTTGGACACAATTAGGCTTTTGTATTCATTATTTTATCATGTTAAAACTTCACTTTATTCAAATAAAAAGTGAAATATTATCGATATTTCATTTGTGACAAAAATCACGGCTCAAGCTTTCCCAAGTTGGCGGCATTGAACTTCGGACATCAAAGGCAACGGCGCGCGCACTTGTATATTCTTTTGTGCATCCTTCGACTCCAGCGTTCGAAGCTCCTTGCATAAACTGATGGCCCTTTGTCTGTACACGAACACGTGCGCCATGAATGACCAGACTTCCCGCCAAGCGAAAGTGGAATTCGTAATCAATGGCAACTTCCCCGAGTAAGTGATGAAGTCGGTCTGAATGATGCTCCTGTACTTCCCCGCGTAACCTAAGGAATTTGTGCTCATAAATTTGAAGGTTTTCACCGGGGAAGTTAAGCGAGTAAACGGGTTTGAAAGGGGTATGAAAGTGATTACTGAAGAAAATGCCTTAATGAACTTACCCTGGAACAGTTACTGACGCGGTTTTCACAGCCCACTCTTGAAAAAAGTGTTGAGACCAAAATCCCGACTTGGGTCGAAGTGATATTCTGGTCATGGTTTTCCACAAAATCTCCAATAGCTCGTTGCGCTGTTATTTCCTGGTCCAACAAGTAATTTCCAACCACCGCAAAATATTCCTCTTCGGATCCGTGATTGTGATGGTGGTCATCGTGCTGCCTTCGGTATCGATGAAGCACCTCTTCAGATGACACCGATAGAGATTGGACGAGAAGTACGACGACTATGCACACGACACTAAAGCGCTTGGAACCAGCCATAGCTGTAACGAATTCTGGTTTGTTAAAAGTCTTTGTAATAAATGCATACGAGGGTGCGTGTGCAAAACGACTGAGGTCTGTGTGCAGCGCTACTGGTTGCATGCTGCTTACAAGGGCATGGTTTCTGTACGATGCTCCGCTTTGCACGCGCCACTGAATTCTCGCATTCTCTCCATAGTGATGTCACTTTTGCTTATTGTTCATTTGTCTTTTGGGTAGGGACCACGGTTGGAGGGTCTTTTGTTAAGAAAGTCAAGTGGTTAATAAACAATCAGTCCCGCAGCCCGTGCTAAAAGCGCTTCTTCAGTGGAACTCGTATTCACGTCGGGGCAAGAATTATGAATATTCATGAGCAGAAGGGTACGGTAGAAAACTGCCAATTACTTTCCTTATCTTTATGTTTTGTTTTGTTTGTGTGTCTTTTTGTGCACTGGGGTGAGGGTGGAATAAATTAATATGGAGTACATTACTATGAATGGCTACTTTACATAAAGAGCTGTCTCGTATGTCTAGATTGTCAGATTATTTCTCATTTTTCTGTTTTTCTTCGTCAGAAGAGTTCTTTTAAAGAATGTGTCTCAGAAAAATGTGCAATAAAGGATCTAAATTCACCGTGTAAAATATTATTAGTATTCTTTATTTCGCAGGGGGCAAGTTAGAAATGATGTATTTTTTTGGTCTCGCCAGCTTCTCGAAAAGGGACAAAAAATTTTTCGCCAAACCTTCCAAAATCGCTTAGTAAGGGGTTATGGGGTCCAGTTTCCCTCCATAATTCCCTGACAAGCAAAAAAAAAAAAAAAAAAAAAAAAAAAGGTCTTCACTCTAAAAGGGGGAGCACAATCGACAAAATGGCGGATCGTCTGGTAAAAAATCATACTTCTCTTCCAAAAGGGGGGGGGGGGGGGCACGGGCCGGCTGTGCCCCCCCCCCCCCCCTGGATCCGCCAATGAGTCAGGTTATATTTAGCTGGCAACTAAACCTCAGTTAAGGATTTATAAATACCTACAAGTATGGCAACTGGAGATTAATTTAGTTGCCAACTATAGCTTACAGGGTTTTATAAATAAGGCACTGGATCCTCCTTTTCGTGTTAAACACTTCGCCTTTTCGCCAAAGTCAACTAGAAAAGGATATCAAGATAATCTATGAACCGTTGAACGATTATAATAGTTCAAGGACGGATGAGAGATTCGAGCTGAAGAGGCGGGGCGACATTTTTTCTGCAAGACTTCAGGAATTCCTATACGATCCTGTCCTAGCTCTCTCGGCTGAAATGGTGTATAATGAAAAATATTTTCCCGGCAAGTTTCCTCATGCGGGAAGGGGGGGGGGGGGGGGGGGCTGGGATCCCTCCTAAAAAAAGAGGCCATTTTCATAATAATTGGATGATTTGGGAGCTAGTAAGGAAGAAAGAGAAATGAATTCTTTTTCTTGGGGACTATTTTCCAGGAGGAATCCAATCTGCCATTTCAAGAGGGTCACGGGTTTTCCCCTTTTAATTTTGTTTTAATTTTTTCTTTTTTCGATAGAGGCATCCCCTTGGATCCGGGAGGATCACTGTAATTATTGTGTTCATTTAATATTAATTGCTATCTATAGTAAAATATTGGGTCAATAGGGAATATACAGATGATAAGTTCACTACGAAACCATATCCGGGTTTCTATGAGCTGCCCATATAGTCACTCATCCAATGTACTAGCTTATGATTATTATAGTTGCCAGGAAAACTCAAGAGCATTTGTCGATAAATACTGTATGTATTGTTATAGTGAGTCTGCATATTATTATTGTTGCATTTGAAGGGGTTATATTCTCCCGTTATATAACCTCAGGTAGTAATCATAAAACATTTTCTATGGCAGTATGGCAAATTTAGCATGAATCCTACACAACAATAAAAGACAATGTAATATTCGGATTTATGTCTAAAAGAAACATATTATCCTAGTTTGGATATAAAGCGTTCTGAAATGGCTGCTTTACAGTTATTTTAAGTTATTTGTTGAATATTTACAAAGTAATGATACTTTCAGACGATGAATGAAATACTCTATCAATGTCTGTGAATTTGGATTACAAATAAAGATAGCGTCTACTGCTTTATTAAGCTATAACAAGTATAATCCATCTGTAAATGACCTGCTTAATGAAGGGCAGTGGCGGCACCGGGTTGGGGGGGGGGGGGAATGGGGGCATTTTCTCTCCCCCCCCCCCCCCCCCCCCCAGTCAGAAGCCTTGCCCCCAGTTGCCCCCCCCATAATTTTCGGAGTGAAAAAAAATAAAGGGTGGAATTTTTTTTTTCGGCCTTGCCCCCCAACATATTCTTTTGCCCCCCCCCCCCAACATATTCTTTTGCCCCCATTTGCCCCCCCCCCCCACTTGAAAAATCCTGGTGCCGCCACTGATGAAGGGAGGGACGTTGGGGCCCAATATGTTAAAGTCACTGTGGATAATCTAGAATAACGAAAGTCCACAAATTGTGTGATGAATATGATTATATCTGTCGATTTTATCCGAGAGGCGACCACCAATATCAGTCCACGAATTCATCGACGACCCAGATGACTAGCTGACGTTTCCTTACTGTCTCCGCGAGGTTGACTTGTATAGCTTGTATAACATTGTGTAGCGACAACTTGAAGTACAAGCAAGCAGACAAGGGCGTGGTCAATACAGTGCACCTCACCTCAGTACGTCGACTAATGAACTGCATGGACATCAAACTTCACGAAGAATCCGCTTATATCATCGCAAATCCATTCCAAAAACACATGGAAATTTTAAATTCAGTTAGATACCACCCGGTTCCCGGAGGCTACGGGTTCATTTTTTACAGTAGCTCTAAATTGAAAGTAAGTAAAAATTAACAGTACATAACTAATACCCCCCGACCTCCCCCCCCCCCCCCCCCCCAAAAAAAAAGGAAGCGGAAGTAACTTAAAAGAAACGGCGGGAAACAAGATGACATTGTTTTTCTTATATATATTCTGCATATAAAAACACATGGAAATTTCAATTCAATTACGGTTTTATTAAAAAAACATAACAAATAAAAAGTCAGAAGACTAACAATAATTGGTTCACATTAAAAGATTATGACAAAATAAACATTGGAACATAAAAACATGCATTAGCAACAGAGCGAATTATAAATTCCTTGATGAGCTATTATAAGAAAAAGATTAGCAAAAAAAAAAAAAATTTTTTTTAATCAGTGTAACTAAATACGCACGTTTTACATGAACAAAAAAAGTGAAAGTTTTCAGGGAAACGCATTTATTAAGATTTTAGGCCCTTGCATAGAAAATTAGCATGTAGATAGCCAAATGATATAATGACAATGATGGTGATAATGATAATATAACATTTAAAATAAAAAAATAGTAATAATACATGTAATAAGAATAATAAAAATAATAGTAATGATACTAATAATACTAGTAATAATAACAAAAGTAGTAATAATAATAGTAACAATAAAAATAATACTTAATATAATGATAATAATAAATAATAATAATAAATAGTAATGATAATAATAAATAGTAATGATAATGGGCTTAATAATAGTAAACATGATAAAAATACTAAGAGTTCCATGTAAAAGCAATAGTAATACTACTACTACTACTACTACTACTACTACTACTGCTAATGATAATAATAAGACTCATTTCTAATACTACGTTTCTAAGGCGCCAAATCAAATGTAGATACATTTCCTTGAGATACGTCTTTCGGATGGTGACGTTAAAGGTCGGTCCCCAGACGTAAAATAATCATATCTGATTGATACACGCCTGTAAAAACTCAATTACAAGTCAGGGAGGTGGAAGAGCTCCCTGGCCTGCTATGCTCACACAAAACTTATCAGCAATGCAGGGTACAGTTGGCCTAAATGTACTTTACATATAATCATGTACAATGTTACATCAAATTGATTTTTTTTTTTTTTTTGGGGGGGGGGGGGGGGGGTTAGGTTTACAGGCGCTTCTTATTCACTGGGAATATTTGCCCACTACTCCGCAAGGATCAATTTTAGTCCCCCTCCTTTTTCTAATAATATTCATAAATCTTCTACCATACTCAATTATGTTCTCTTATCTCTTTATCCCATAAGGATGAAGAAATTCTTATTTAAGTGACTCTAAATAATGAATTAAAACATGTTAGCAACTGGATCAAAGATAACAAACTACTTTTAAATATAAATAAAAATCACATGATGATTTTTACCAAGAGAAATATTGATATTCAAATTATAAGGTATATTTAAAAGGCTCTGTGATCACCATAGTTTCTAATACAAAATTTCTTGGAATTCAAATTGATGACAAACTGTGTTGGAACGACCATATAGATTATGTCAGCACGACAGTTTCACGAAATATTGGTGTTCTTAACAAACTAAACTACCTGCCAGGGGCCTGGAGCCGGGGATGCTAGGGACACTGTACCTAAAAAGTAGTTAAAAAGAGACCCAGAACGTTGAGGACCTTTCATTCTAAAGGGGGGGGGGGGGGGCACAATCGAGAAAATGGCGGATCGTCTATGGTCAAAATGCATACTTTTCTTCCAAAAGGGGGCACGGGCCGGAAGTGCCCCCCTGGATCCGCCAATGCCTTTTTGCATTTATTTTGGAAACATTTTCCTTTTTCGGTTGGTCTTTTCGGCGATAGCGTACCCGTACCTAATTCATTGGTTCCCGAAAATAAGTTTGTAATTGTCAGTTTTCAAGATGGGGAAGACAATAATTGCTGAAAATGAGATTGAGCAATCAGTTTTGAAGTTGTTAGACAAGAAGAACTTTCTATTTGGCTTGATTGTGGGAAAGGTACGAGATATTTCGATGTTCGTTGTAACCATATTGTATAATTATTTAGAATTAGATTGATTTCAGTCCCATACGTTGAAAGTCGTGAGGTGTTTTTGTGAACATGAAAAATATTTTGCACTGACAGACACATACGACTTCCCTTATCCAGGGCTGTCAACCCTCCCGCTGTGGTGGGAGTCTCATGCCACCACGCTCATTCTCCCGCCAAGCATGTAAATCTCCCGCTTGTTCATGAAAACCCTGTAAAAACTTGTATGATGTGAAATTGTTTTTTTTTGGAGTAAAAAAAAAAACACCCGAAAACGCTGAAGTGACTGATGTCTTGTCTCTTGATGACCAGTTTTATTTTTTAACTTTTTTGGTTTTTTTTTTGCTTGTCAGAGAATTTTGGAGTACCACCAGGCGCGGATCCGGGGGGGGGGGGGGGGGGGGGGGGGGTGAGTGCAAGGGGAGAAAAAAATAGTGAATCTCCCTCCAACATGTCCAAGCAGTTCCCCAAATACTTTTTTAGCCAATTTATGGTTTATAAAATTTGACTTTCATAGACAAGCAAGTAAAAAAAACCAGTGCGGTGGGCAAGATTCATCGTCTCACACAGTGGCTTTACCTAGAATTAGATGGCAGTAGATCTATATATGCTTGCAAGATAGCCCAATTAATTTTAGCATGCCGCGTCAAGAACCGCTCTTCGTTGCACTGCCTTGTACTCCGTTCTTCTACAGCGCACATTCCATGCCGATCTTGCCTTCTTTGTAATGCTAATTGCACAGCGAAAGCTACACATGAACGGTAACTAAGTAAATCCACATCACTCGGTCATAGTGGCAGCAGGCCTACCATGCCTACTATACTTTGTGTGTATACTTTTGGACGATCATTATGTACCTCAACGCTTTCAAACACTACTGCACAAAAGTCACCAACATTCACTTAAAATCGGCATTTAAATTAAAAAATACTGACACCAACATTTCCAGGAAATACAATAAATTAAACTCAACGATGTTGGAAAAGATGATTCTAATTATATCTATAATTTACTGTAAGTTCTGACAAACGGGGTATCTGATCTGATTTTTTGGTCGCCGCGAGTGCTGAAAATCCTTAGCGTATTTTATTATAAGATGTCCCGTGAATGGGATCGCTCTTCAAAATTTATAGTCAAAATATGTAGAGAATTAATTGAAAAGTTTTGAATTTCGCACATGGTGCATTCTACTTTCAGCACAGCAAGATACATTTCTTATCATTTTAATGATTGCAAAACCTCACATAAATACAACAATTCTCATGTACAATGTGAAAACCTTTGCCAATTACATTTGGGGAGCGTTTTATCAAGTGTCTTGTCAGTGATTTTTACTGACAAATTTGCTCTCAGCCAATCAGATGCAAGGATTTCAGTAGCTTATAACAGTTGTCAGTAAAAATCACTGACAAAACGCTTGATGAAACGCTCCCGTTGACAGTTATTTTTTCACAATGCAGTAGCATGACCAGAACTCAACTTTATCGTTAATTACATGTAGTGCTCACCACAGAAGGATGCTGCCCTTCACTTGATCCCTACACCATGTGAAGAAGGAGACAATGGAAGCAGCGAAAACCAACAGTCCCTGGACAACCTGAGTGAACAATGGGTCGCTGAACATGCCAGACAAGTAAGGCTATCTATCTTTATCTGTAAACAAGCATGACAAAGATGAGAAAAGAACAAAATGAGAGAGTTTGCAGTGGTTTAATGATATTAACATCTACCACACTGCCTATTCTGTACCCCTTCTCCCCTTGCCAGGCCAACCATTCGTGGCATAATCAGACTTGAACTTTGATGCATCTTTACCCCTACGACCCCTGTTTTCCCTTTTCTCTTCATTCTACACAATTTACATGTATGTCTACATAACAGGTATTCTCTGCATATATATCCTAATGAATTCATCAAATGAAATTCATTTTTGAACCCGCTAAATAAACAAAATATAGGAATAAATATATATATTCTTTTCTGAGGTCAAAACTTAAAGGTCATAAGCTGCAATAATAACGCCCTGGCAGGTAAAGATGTCACAAAGTGTTAGTCATGGTCATGGTTGTACTTTGAGTGAAATTATGTTTTTTCTTATTGCAACAAGATGATCTCTTATTTTTGTATAAAAATAGTACTGTTAGTTACATGTACATGTAGTTTGTTACAGGAGAGCTTTGTGCCCAAGATAGTTTTCTTTTAAAGTTTTAATATAACTAACAATACTTTTAAAGATTTGAGGAAAATTAGACATCTAATGAGTGTGGTTTTTAATGATGTAAAAATGTAATGAAAAATATGAAAATCATGATCTCTTATACTCTTTCTCCCTGATCTTCCATCTGTCCCGTTCTTCCTCTCCAATCTCTGTCTGTAGGTGACATGCATGCTACCCGGTGGTATCGGAGTGATTGGTGTATTCTACGTCTGTGCCCCTAACCAGGCCACACCCGCAGCTACCAAAGCCCGCCAGGCTCTGTTTGCCATCTACAAGCTCCTCAACAAGAGACTCCTACTTGGGCTGGATTCCAGACAGGATAACCTGGAATGGAGTATGCTTCATATCTGCAATACAACCAGAAAGTATCCTTTTGACTCATGACCATCAGGGGGCAGGTTCCACCCTGATATTAACTCTTTCAGTGCCGATGTCACATATCGTAGAGGTGTCGTGGTCTAGTGGATAAGTCACCGGACTGTAGATCACAAGGTACGGGGTTCAAATCCCACCATGGCACTAACGTCCTTTGGCAAGACTCTAATCTACATTTGCCACTCTCCACCCAGGTGTAAATGGGTACCTGATATGCTTGAGCACTAGTTACTTTGGCGGCTCGGCTGTAACCAGGGTAAAATTGTCTAAGCGCCATGAGCGTCACTACATGACGGATATGAGCGCTATATACCGGTAAGTGGCCGTCTAAACAGGTGTCTATTAAGTATTAAGGAACGGACTTAAACTTAAAGGGCAAAATACACAGTATTGCCAGCGAAAAAAAAAAATACTATTCTGCTAGGGAGAAGCGAAAATTCTGCAAATCAAAAATTTTTCTTCTAAATCAAAATTTTACTCAAAAATTCTCTGACAAGCAAAAAAAGAAAAACCCACCAGAATTATGCTAAAATTCTGCTAGATTTTGTCAAGCATAAAATGCTCAATGTTAAAGCGATCAAAATTCTGCCAGAAAGCAGAATTCTGCTAACTATGCACAACGCTGTCGCATGTCGTCTGGTCGGGCTAAATTCTGCCAACTCTGGCAACCTTGAAAATACAGGGTCCCACTAATTTGTTAGACCGAACATTCTGTATCTCGTTCGTTAGCTCTCGAAGAACGAGAGACAGAATTTTCGGTCTACAGGCCCACCAGGCAAGTGAAAAATAGGGTCTTGGGAACTGCATAGATCTAACAGCAGCAACAAATGACAATGTCGTGGGAAATGACAACCTTTATTTTAGGTCGTCCGTATGCGTACAGTGTTACAGGCACTTGGGATCCAGAGGGAGCTACAATACATTTTAAGACCAGAGAACGGAGCAGAGCGTGTATTACGGGGTATTGTGTTTCTGCATATGGGAAAATAGGGGGTCGCCAAAGTGGCACATAGCCTTAGGGTCTACCCGTCTGTCCCAATATATTGAGTGCCCCCCTCCAGATCTAACTTAGATCTACTTAACTAGATCCAACTTAGATCTAGATGTAACTGTCAAGGTAAACTCCAGCTGGTCTGAGGACCAGTCCAGGTCCAGGGGTCCAGACAGTGTATTATTTTCTCTGAAATCATGATTTCGGTCTTCCTAATCATAATATTAAAAAAAATCATAAGAAAAAATTATGACATCGATTGTGATCCTATGAATAATAATCATCATGGTCGTCGTCCTCCTGATCATATTATTTGAGCATGTCATGTATTGAAGGTGAATTATTGGGAGTGATGATACAGGCCATCTCCCCTCCTGAACTATTTAGTGAATATATCACACATCCTTCCCCTTCCGGGATCGACGCCCATGCTTCCGTAGCATTTGAAATATAAATTCTAGTACTAGAACCGTCGTTTATGAACTCCCCTCTTGAAAAAAGTACAGGGTATACAAAGTCATGTATACATCGTATCCGGACAACTACACCGGGCAACTACCCCTTAGGTCAACTAACCCCTAGGACAACTACCCCCAGGACAACTTCCCCCCAGGACAACTACCCCCTCCAGGTCATCTCTTCTTTCTGTTCATTCATATTTTTATGCCTCCGCCCACCGAAGGTGGGTGCCGGAGGCATTATGTTTTCGGGTTGTCCGTCCGTCCGTCCGTGCGTCCGTCTGTCCCACTTCTCGTTACCGCGATATCTGAAGAATCATTTGAGATAGGAACCTCAAACTTGGTACTAGTATGTATCCCCATACGAAGATGAACTGATTAGATTTTGGGGTAAGTAGGTCAAAGGTCAGAGGTCACAGAGGTCAATTTACATGAAATTACATGAAATTCTTGGTTTTTAGCACCGTTACCGCGATATCTCAAGAACTGTTTGAGGTGAGAACTTCAAACTTGGTACCAGTATGTATCCCCATAGAAAGAGGAACTGATTAGATTTTGGGGTAGGTAGGTCAAAGTTCAGAGGTCACAGAGGTCAATTTACATGAAATTACATGAAATTCTTGGTTTTTAGCACCGTTACCGCGATATCTCAAGAACTGTTTGAGGTGAGAACTTCAAACTTGGTACCAGTATGTATCCCCATAGAAAGAGGAACTGATTAGATTTTGGGGTAGGTAGGTCACAGAGGTCAATTTACATGAAATTACATGAAATTCTTGGTTTTTAGCACCGTTACCGCGATATCTCAAGAACTGTTTGAGGTGAGAACTTCAAACTTGGTACCAGTATGTATCCCCATAGAAAGAGGAACTGATTAGATTTTGGGGTAGGTAGGTCAAAGTTCAGAGGTCACAGAGGTCAATTTACATGAAATTATATGGAATTACTGGTTTTTAGCACCGTTACCGCGATATCTCAAGAACTATCTGAGGTGAGATCTTCAAACTTGGTACCAGTATGTATCCCCATAGAAAGATGAACTGATTAGATTTTGGGGTAAGTAGGTCAAAGGTCAGAGGTCACAGAGGTCAATTTACATGAAATTACATGAAATTCTTGGTTTTTTGCACCGTTACCGCGATTTCTGAAGAACTATTTGAGGTAAGAACTTCAAACTTGGTACCAGTATGTATCCCCATAGAAAGAGGAACTGATTAGATTTTGGGGTAGGTAGGTCAAAGTTCAGAGGTCACAGAGGTCAATTTACATGAAATTACATGGAATTACTGGTTTTTAGCACCGTTACCGCGATATCTCAAGAACTATCTGAGGTGAGAACTTCAAACTTGGTACCAGTATGCATCCCCATAGAAAGATGAACTGATTAGATTTTGGGGTAAGTAGGTCAAAGGTCAGAGGTCACAGAGGTCAATTTACATGAAATTACTGGTTTTTAGCCTCGTTATCAAATATTTCTAGAGGAGTTTGAGCCATCAACTGAATTTAGGCGGAGGCATATAGGAGACGCAGTCGCATTCATCTTGTTATCCTTTTATTTTTCTTTTGTCCTAAACTTAATGCTGCTTTATCTTTCTGCATTTGTTTTCCCTAACTTGCCTTATGTTGTTTGTTTTGGTATCATTTGATCTTTATATTTCCTTTAGCTTTTCCCCCTTCATCTTTACTTCTATCATCCCTATGTCTCTTTCTTTTCTTTCTATTTTCTTTCCTTCTTACTTAATATGTAAATTCTTTGTTTTGATGTTTCTTTGTTGTTCTCTGTCTGTCTTTCCATATATTATGTTTTCCCTTTATCTTCTCTTGCTGTCTTTCCCTTATTTTATTCTTTGTTTTATCCTTCCATCATCTTGTCTTTTTTCTCTCCTTATGTTTTTCCTTTATTTTTTCCTTCTATCATCTCTTTCATCTTTTGTTCTACCCTACCCTGTGTATTTCTTTATTATTCTCATTTCATCTCCTCTTTTGATCTTTCCTTTATCTCTTATTCTTTGTTTCTTCCTTTTATCATCTTCTCTATTCTGTATTTCTTATTCTAGCATCTTCTTCTCTTTCCTTCTTTTATGTTTTCAGTGTTTTTCTGTTTTATCTTCTTTTATTATTTTATATGATTTTGTTTTATATTTCTCTTCTAGTTTTCTCCAGAAGGGCATGATTTTTGCGAATGAACCTGCCATAAATTGTGACGTCATTTAAACCTAACTGAGATCCAGGATGCGTTCATAGCGCCGGAGGTGGGGGGGGGGGGGCAGTGACCCTTTTTAAAGTAGATGGGGGGGGGGGGGGGAGTCGTGTGTCCAGACACCCAAACAGAACTGAAGCCTTCTCTTTTATATTTAATTCAATAAAGCGTATTCATTAAATAACACTAATCAGCATCAATTTTGTTCTCTATAATGTTGTCTAACAGAAGAAAATTTCAGAAGTATTGCTTGTAAACTTATTTTAGCCGCTGTTTTAAATCGACTGTCTGCATACACAACCTGTCCGGACGCACAACATCTGGGTATACCCAAGAAGTACCCCTTTTTACATTCAAAAGTGCCCCTCTTACTTTTTTAGAAGTGCCCATTTTATCAAAGGAAATGTACCACTTTTACTTTGACAAGACAGTGTCCCTTTTAGTAGTAGTAGTAGTTATTGTAGTGTAGTAGTAGTGCTTATTCATTTGACCAAACAAACGAATACATGATAGAGTAATAGATAAAAGATTCAAAGTACAGGATGGGATGTGGGTCACGGTTCACAAAAGAGAAATTCTTCCCTGTTTAATACGCATAGGCATGTGAACCATTTCCACAAATATAATAGCTAGGACCTATATTGCACAGTTATGTCAGAGAATATACAGTTAACAACAAAATTATTCATACCCCTTGGAAAATTATAGTTTTTTGCATTTTTCCTAAAATGAATGGTTAACTGAATTTAATTGCACATCACTTGAATACATTTAGTTATCATCTGCAAATGAATGCTGTTTCTGGTTTCACCTCATTTGCATAACAATAGAAAAGGTGAATTATCCAAACTGGGCGATGTTCAAAATTATTCATACCCTTGGTGATCTATTGACTTTGTCAATCAGTATGAATCCAGTCCTTGTGATTAATGCTCGTAACACTTTCTTCACACTGTCACAATGCTTCTGGAGGTCTCTACTGAGATATCAGGCCAATACCTGGTCTCCAATGGCCCAATCTCCTTGAGGATGTTGTCCACACATGCCATCACCTGGTCTTCAGGGGATTTGATGGATTTAAAGCAGATTTTGTGTTTGCAGGTGGTGTAGTTTTAGACGTCATGAGGATAGGACTATGATATTGATATTTTCGTTAATATTCCTTACATTTTAATGACAATTCTGTATCTAAGTTGAAACAAAGCACTCTTCCTGGAGAATTCCCTAGAGGCATTCACTGTTGCACTGTCAAGGGAAGGTATTTCCTGATACTTTTGTTCCATTATTATTAAAGTAGAACGTTGATGATTTTAAATATTGGCTTAATACTTATTATTGCATAGATGGCATAAATTAAACAAGGTTATCCAAATTCAACGCTTGGAAACATTTGAAGTAATGATTATTATCAATTATAAAACGGTAAAATACAGCCCCCGATATAGCAGCTGAAGAGCTCCTCGAACGCTGCTGAGATATGTGACGACACACCATGGACCAGTCCTGTCTAAGCAGACGATGTCCCATAACATCTTACACAGTTTTCAGAGCCTATTTTGTCATCTCCTCTTCACTTATTTCTCTTCCTTCACTAGCGTCAGTCTAATGTTAGTCTGTTGCCTCACTCTTAACTTCGTGTATGGTATTATTTTGATGAAAAATGCAGCGTTAAAAAAATAAAGGAATCAGTCACTTGTAAACGAAATAAGACGCCATTGTATTTTCAGCTGCTTGCACCGGGGCATGTTCGGCGTTTCAAGAGGGAACGAATACCATCCTGCTATTATTCGGAGGGCTTTTCAATTTGAAAGTGGGGTTTATTTCATTGATCATTGACCCTTCTCCTGTGTATTTACAATCAAACGGTTTTAGCTATCAGAATCCGTTTCACTTTCCCTTTATAATGGTGTGAAATAAGGTCATGTTTAAATACATCAAACTCTTTATAATTTGATAAATAATTGCATTGCAATTACGTTCATTCATTATAGGACGTCGTCTGCTTAAGCAGGATCGATCCCGAGTGTGACGACATCAAAACATCGCTATATTTCTGGCGAATCCTCGGATATTCCAGATGCTGAGAAGAGCTTTTATTTGTGTTGTTTTTATAATCATCAGATACGGAGTTGACATAAAACTTATACGATTGCCATCTGTAAGCTTCCCAGTTTCTAGTGATACATTAATTGCCATATTTGTGATTTTCTTTGAATATCTACTTTAAGAATGTTTAGGGAGGCCATGGTAGTTGTCTAAAGGTTGGATGGTGCCAATTTTATCAGTTTATTCAGTTACACTGATTGACACATTTTTTATATGGACACCTGCAAGTGGGTACTCTAGTGAAGCTTAAAATACTGATCTTTATGTTCCAGTGCACTGTCAAACTGGTAGCATTTTGTGCACTGCAGCTGGTAACATGGAGGGCATATGGTATAAATTTGGTTTACATTCATTTTGATATCAAGGATTGTAGCTTTCATACCAAAGATACAAAGAATATACCATATGAAGATTGATATACAGTAACAGTCAATATGGGATGTGTATGGTACTCAAAGGTTACATACTGTTATTCATGGTGACCTGACGTTAGAGTCATGCAATGACTTTAATATCACCAACATGGCCTTCCTGAGCACTCTGATTAAGAATGGGGCCAATGAATAAAGGTGAACCCTCCCACAGGCAGTGCAAAAGGGAAGGGCTCTTCAGGAATGGTGCTTTGCTTCATAAGTAGATACAGAATTTTCATTAAAATGCATGGAATAAATGACCGAAAATTTCAATACAGTCCTGTCATCATGAAGTCGATAACTGCATCACCTGTAGGACACAAAATCTAATGAACTCCCTGAAGGTCAGGTGAAGGCATGTGTGGACACATCCTCAAGGAGATTGAGCCATTGGAGAACAGGTACTGGCCTGATATCCCAGCAGAGACCCCTCCGGAAGCCTTGTGACGGTGTATTAAAAAAAAGTGAATTACAAGCATTAATCACAAGGATCGGATTCATACTGATTGACAAAGTCAATAAATCACCAAGGGTATGAATAATTTTGAACATCGCCCAGTTTGGATAACTCACCTTTTCTATTGTTATGCAAATGAGGTGAAACCGGAAACGGCATTCATTTGCAGATGATAACTAAATGTATTCAAGTGATGTGCAAGTAACTTCATTTAACCATTCATTTTTAGGAAAAATGCAAAAAACTATAATTTTCCAAGGGGTATGAATAATTTTGTTGTTAACTGTACATATGAAAACAAACAATCATCAAGAATTTATTTAAGCATTAAATGTTGTCAAATGTCAACTTCGGATCTGTATAAATCAACCTGTCTTAAGAAAAATGGTTAAAATCAAGAATATATCTACTTGAGTGAGGCCTCGAGAGAGAAAAAGAAAAGAAGTAGAAAGAAATAAAAAAGAAATGAACATGATTCTAGTTCCAAAGGTTAAATCATATTTGTCCATAATGAAGAACATTAATGCATGTTACATTAAAAACTGTTAGATGCACATTGGTTTCAAACACTGCAATGCAAGTATACATAATGATTTAAAATTAAAATAGATTGAAAAAAATTGCGAAAAAGGCTACATTCATAGTGGAAGACTGAGAAGCATAAATATGGAGGTAGATAATATTACAAAGTTGCGTTAAAGGGATACGCCACCGGGCGGCCTTGGGGAAAGTCAGGATTGCGTAAGCCCCATTCACTCATACACAAAGTTTTTCGACATTTCGACTGCACGAAGCCGACCGAATCTCGCACAAGAGCTCGAGCTCAGGCGGAGCGTGCATGTTTGTGCGGTCTATCCGAGGTTTGCGCCCCGCGGGACAACGGCATGATTAGGTAACGATCACGGTGCCCTCTCGCGGCATTAAAACGTCCACAATCTGCGGTTGAGTATCCCTTTAATACTCATAAATTGTAAATCACTGCGTACCACCATGCTGCAGATAGAAAAGTGGGTCAAAATAACTTAAAAATAGGAATCGAAGCATAGTAAATGTTGTGTGTGTGTCAATTCTTGTTCCGGCTGTATACATGAATTGAATATGTTTGTAGAATAATAAATTGGCATATGACGATTCGAGTGCTTTTAAACATGGGAGTATAATTACATTTATCTGTACATAATTATCGACATTTAGGGTGATATTTAGCAAGAAAAGGAAGAAAATGCCAAAATGGACTTACAGACCATCTCCGAACTGAAGGAATGAAATGGATAAATCATATATCAAACTGAAGCTGATGGGCCACAGAATACAGTAATTGTTACTATTTGCTCACAAAGTGTCATGCAGAGGAGAAATAATTGTGTAAAAGCTTGAATTCAAGAGCATCAAAACATGTGTGTTAACGTGCTGTCAGATGATGATAAATGAGAAAAAGTAAAGTACATAAATGAACAAGAGAAGAAGGGGCATCAATCTAATTTGATACATTCAATATTAATTAACACCTGTTGTATTATCCCTCATTGGATGACAATATACATGTAGCTCAGATATAAATCAATAGATTCTATAAAGAGAATGTATATTGACTCATAATCATGGTATTGAAGAACTGCTGTTTGAAGTAACAAAGAAATACGATGTTTAAAAAGTACACGCAAAATATATCTGTGTGGGAGGAGTACTTCGAAAAGGAAATGTCACTGTCTGGTTCGCTTGCTTTCATAAAAGAATACAATGAAGCCATATCTGTGTGGGGAGGGGGAATTCGAAAAGAAATCACATGTTTCTGGTTCATATTTTTTTTACAACATTGAAATGTTGTATTTTGCATTGTTGGTGTGAGACCTCCAAATAAACGGTATGTCAGGTATAATCAAAGGATGTTTTTAAATAGGACAGTGTATCTTGACTCATGATCAGATGATCCTGGTATTGAATAATGTTCTACTGATAAATGGATTTAATGAAGCATGCAGTCTAGACATATTCAAACAAGTGTCCATTGACAATGAACATGATTTTTCTGCATTGTTCGTATCAGTGGCGGATTTCTACCTTTTCCAAAAGTTGACAAACCTGCATTTGTGTGCGCCCCCCCCCCCCCTCCCCTCATACTAAATCCTGGATCCGCCCCTGGTTCGTATGATTTTTGTTTGTAAAATGATACCAGAGACGTACACAGCATAGCCCTGACAGACCCCAACTGCTTTCCGCAACGGCCCTGTCGGCATTTACTATGTACATGACACTATTTTTAAAGATTGACGTGCAGATAAAAGAATACAATCCCTTGTAGAAATTACTAACAAAGAAATAAATTATATTACGTATATACAAAATCCAGATTTGAAGACAACTAAGAATTAGATTGAAGAAAAGTGTTATTAAAGTTTGGAAAAACACACACCAAAACCAGATAGAAAACAAACAAACACCAGTTAAACAAGAAATAGAAACGATTTAAACGATAGAAACAGTTAACTTAACTAAATTTACAGTTTGAAGCTGACATTGAAATGAGTGATTTGGAAACACTTTAGAAAATAAGATATTTCCGAGATTGATCATATCTAAACATTTTGATGTAAACATGTAGATCAACCTTTTGATCTCTGATAAGCGCCCTGTTCATTCTGTCACGTGCCCGTTTTCAGTCGACAATTTCCCAACTTCCTTTGAATTGAGTGTCCCATTTCTCTTATGTGCCCATTATAATCTGTTGTAAGTGCCCTGTTTTCTGGCGCCCCTCCCCACTTTGGAAGTCACTCATTCGCCCGTGAAGACAAGACTAGACTACAAGCAAACCACCTTAGCCCCCAGAAAAGAAATAATATAAATGTCTGACATGTTAATGCCAGAGTCGTCACTCAATATTAGTAAGTGAGAGAGGGGAGGGGGCAATTCATATGTAATGATCAGTGCCATCCATACATAGAGTTTGGCCAACTCTACTCCAGTGGGTAAAAATATGGCGGGCTATGATACAAAGTAACAAAGGAATATACGCCATGTGCCCAACTGAAACCGAGTAGGCCAAACTCGGTGTATGGATGGCTCTGGTAATGATGTATTTCTTCTCTAATATCTATATTGTTTCATGACAATTCACGTCAGGCTTACTCCTCGTTTGTTTCGTATTTGTATTAAAAAAAAAAATGTACCCCCTATGCTCGATGGAAAGAGAGGAGCTATATGTGAGATTGTTGCTTTGCTTCGACGGGAGCCCGGATAGCTCAGTTGGTAGAGCACTGGTCATGTAATCCAGGGTCCCGGTTCGAATCCTGGTCGGGGCATTGTAATTTTCTCACATTTATTTTCTTTATGATATATTCAATGTATATAATTGTTAGTTGCTCATTTCATTGGCTTGCAAAACCATGAATTTACAATTAGAAAGAAAGGAGAAAATTGGACGGTATGCGGTTGTGACTGAAATTTTATTTCAGGTCTATTGGTAAAGAAGTAAGTATACTTGATAGAATGTGAAGTAATAAGACCAATTAGAAGGAGAGGGTACGTGAGGGATCCTATCATTTCACAACCTTCTCTTTCGCCATTTATTTCAACCCCCCCCCCCCCCCCCCCCTTCTTCAGTGGCTGCACCAAATCGTAGAGAGAATAATATATTTTTTATAGGACAGAGGTCAGATTTAATGCCGGGAGAGACCACCATCGGTTATATGTCATGGACAATCAGTGGCGTAGCCAGGATTTCCAATTCGTGGGGGGGGGGGGGGCAGACGTGGCGGATCCAACCGTGTAGCCAGGATTTCATTTAAGGGCGGTTTTAGGGGGTAGTGTAGGACGCGAAGTGCGAAAGCTTTGACGTTTTATAGCAAATTTTAGAGATAGATAACGGCTTGTAGCACTTTTTTTTAAGCAGAAAGTTTGTTCGACGCTTGGACTGCTGTTCAGTTATTTGGACGCAATACTGCAATGTATGTAACGGGGGATACAGGGAGGGGAAATTTTTCCCCTTTCCACGCAAAGCGAGAAAGCTCTGACCACAGGCGTAGCCAGGATTTTTCAATTCGGGGGGGGGGGGGGCAGACATCAAGGATCCAACCGGATAGCCAGGATTTCATTTTAGAGGGCGATTGTGAGCACGCAAAGCGTGCCCCAGGGTCCCCCTCGAAGCACGACATTTTATAGCAAATTTGAGAGAAAGATAACGGCTTGTAGCACCCTTTTTAAGGTGGAAAGTTATTTCGACGTCCGGGTTGCTTTTCAGTTTATTTGGTCGTAATACTGCACTGCATGTAATGGGTGGGTGCAGGGAGGGGGAGTTTCCCCCTTCCCGCGCGATAAATGATTTCAATAATCTTCCGTCTCATCTTTGTAATTATTTTGATGACTACAATTATGAATATCAAATCAATTCTATCACGACATTCTCATAATCAAAGACGACATCATCCTCTCTCCAGCACGACTTTTTAGCGAATGTCTGCGGTATGCACTGGTTTTTTGCTGTTTGTCGTGTAGCATGTCGTGCCGTGTGTCGTGGGTCGTGTTCGGTGTGAATCTGCCTTTTAATACATTCTTATGCACTCTACAGGAATGTACTGTATTTATACTATTATTATTTTCCCCAAAGAAAATATTTAATCATGCATGCACTCTAAATATAATAACCTTATGATACAAATTAATTCATACATCAACAACTAAGAAAATGGAAATATGTGAAAATATAAGTTAATAATGGAAGAATCATAGGGATTTTTGCCTGTGAAGTGCATCCTCGAGGTGTTCAATTGAACAGGACAGAGTGCTCTAACATTCTCAAAAATTACTTTTTTGTACCAAACATTTCATCCAGGGTTTGCTCTTTGCTGCCCTTGCTACCAAATGATTTTAAGCTCAATTTGGTTCATATAAATGTAGACTTCCTTTATTCTAAGTAAGCTTGTCATTGACTCTATGCCTTATTGACCAAAATTATTATTACTAGGGCTCTCTTTTTAATTAGTTTTTTCAAGAAAGATTCATAGACAAACTATCCTCAGCCTCATTTATTTTGTTTAACTTGTACATTATCCTTGACGACCTCTTGCAGAACAACCTGTAAAACAATCAACGTCTTAGACCATAAGGTAAGCATTCTTTCTCCAAGATACATCTCTTGATATTATTCTGATGTGTAAGCTTAATTGGGTATTTCATGGTAGAATTGTAATAATGGAAGTGCTAAATCAATGAAATTGCATTTTGACGAATGCTGATTAGATCAATTCTTGTTTATAATGTAGTAGTAAAGATTTTTCATTATTAAGAAACTGACAAAAGTTTGATGGTAATCACGTTCTCTGAAAATCACAACTCATATCAGACTGTACTCATTTTCTACCGAAATCGTTCATCAGTTTCCATTTATTTGTTCTCTACATTTCAGTGCAGGTTTCGTCTTAATCTGTGAGAATTTCTTTATTATTATATTACCATTATTACTAGATCGATTAACTCCAAAGTAAAATAATAAGCCAGTTCGTAATTACAATTTGTGAATGTGCAGACAAAGTTCATTTGTACCGAGCCCAATTGACCTTTACAGCAAATGTGATTGTAATTACAGCATATCCACCAAAACAGAGACACGTGCGTGTACAAATTGTGGTCATTTCCGGGTCATTTGTACCATGCGCTAATTACAAACCGGCTTATTGGTTCACAGCGTCATCAGTGGCGGATCCAGGGGGGCACAGGGGGGGGGGCTCCCCAAAAAACCCTTTTTTATGCTTGTCCGGAGAGAGACACAAAAATATCGAGGACCCTTTTTTTTTTGCTTGTCAGAGAATTTTGGAGGGAAAAACCCTTTTTTTTTTTTGGTGTGTGCCCCCCGTTTACTGAATCTGCCACTGGTCATTCCTCATAGACTACAATAATCTAATACTGTTCATAAAGAAATGTATCATATTCCATTGGGTTATCTTGTGCCCACCCGAAAGATATTGTGAATGGATAAAATGCTCCCTTGTGGAGTTGACACTGGAGAAAGTGCAATAGAAATGCTGAATTGTTAGTAATGATTGGCTAATAATAATACACTTCAAAGCAATTTGATATTTAAAGTTTTATTGTAAATTTTTTGTAGAATAATAAAAGCACCATTTTAAGGGAAAGTTCTCCCTGATATCAACTTGGTTTTAAAAGAAACAGATCAATGAAAGTGTGAGCAAAATCCGATAAGAAATAAGACATTTATGATATTTTTAAAGTTGTAATCAGTCAAACACAAATTGGCAACTCCGTGACGTATCATCTCCCATTTGCCCTGCATTGAAAATATCATAAATTTCCATTTCCTTAAAATAATTTTTTTTTGTCATACATGCACCGTAGATATCATTTCACTTATGCTTTTATACAAAATCTGTATGATACAAATCTACTCCCTCATCAAAAACAAATAAAATGAATATTTATTAATTTTTATGTACAAAGCAAATGAGAGATGAGCTCGCAAGATACTTCACGGAGTTACCAATTTGGGTTTGATTGATTACAACTTTAAATATTCCTAACTTATTTCTTCTCTGATTTTGCTCAAACTTTCATTGATATGTTTCTTTATATTAAATCTGCTTCTTTTACAACCAACTTAATATCAGGGAGGACTTTCCTTTTAAGAGTTACAATTGTTCTGTATCCTTTTCTATCTGCAGTGTACCGCTAGGCCAGCGGACCTTAAATACCAGACCAACCCTCATAAGTGGTCCATCATCAAGAGTTCCCTTAGACTAGATATTGGAGTCCATTTACCGGCCGTCATATCTGACTGTAGCCAGTATAGTAAACAACTCACAGTAAGTGAACGTGTGTGGTGTAAAGAGACCTATTATTTAGACTAGATGATATATTTCATTTATTATCTGTCATGAGCGACTAGCTAATATGTGTGATGTAAATAGATTTATTTAGACGAGATAGTCATTTACTGGCTGTCATGTCTGACTGTAGCCATTATAGTAAGCAACTCACAGTAAATAGTGTATGTCTGATGTAAAGAGACCTAGTTTATTTAGACTAGTTAGACTTAGATATTGTATTTCATCTACCATCTGTCATGATCGACTAGACAGTATGATGAATATGTCTGATGTAAACAGACTTATTTAGACTAGATAATGGAGTCCACCTGTATGTACTGGCCATCATGCCTGACTGTAGCCAGTATAGTAAACAACTCACAGTAAGTGATCACTCCTCCATGTACAATGAACCACTCAAATGATGCACCTGTTACAGTATGTGGTAAACCACCTAAAAGAAAGAATTGCTGCTGCAAAATAAAAAAAAAAAGGTTACGTGTGCGCTTACGATGATATGATGGGGGAACCAAAAGCTTTGTTTTCAGTGGCTAAAAAAAAATTAATTCAGTGGTTTAGTCAAAATACTTTCATCTACCTTGGTTCTATATGAATAATGAATTGACTTCATTATTCCCATTCCCACACACATATTTTTGTGTTACTGCTCTCAGCTTAGTCTATCCCCAGTGACAGGAGTAATTGAGGATGGATTAACTCCCCCCCCCCCCCCCCCCCCCCACGTCGACGTCATTTTGCTTTCCCTGTACATGTATTTCTGTGTATTCCTTTCAGGCTAGACTATCTCCTGTGACAAGAATGATAGAGGATGCCCTAGCTCTGGTGGATGGGCAGCTGAGAGCTGGATCAGAGCCACTTGAGAACCAACCATCAAAGGTGAGAATGCTTAGGTCTTAGAGCCTTCTATCAGTGTCAAATGTCATATGGTTTTATATGAAAAAAGTTCTGTTATAACAATAATGATACTTTGTCATTGGAAACAAATACCAAATGCTTTTCAAAAGCAAAGAGGGACAAAAAAGAAGCTATTCTACTGTAACATTTAAACGGTAATATTTTCCCTTAAAACTTTAAAATATTGTTTCATGCATTTTAAGATTTGTACACAATTCAATCACTTTTGTTTTCTCTTTAAGATATCAGACGATTAATGAAGTTGTTTTGATGATTTCATTTGTAGAAGAAGTCTGGTAAGAAAGGCAGTGGAGGTTCCAGTGAAGGAGGTACACACACGGTGGAACTCTTAACAGACAAGGTAATACTCCAGAAACAAAATGGTACCAAACTCACATGAGAATTGCTGAAATTTAAAAAAAATGTGTACAAGCCAGTATGTTGTTTGTTTGCCACATTTCACTCTGCATCAGAGAAATAACCCGTCGTGTCACTTTCAAAACATCCCGCAAAACACATTTCTTTCCCCAGTAATCTAATGTTCTAATGTAATCTCTTACTTTCTGAGTCTGCCCTTATTTCGGTTGCTGTTGTCTTTTCTCTTCAGATCTGTAATTTTGTAAGCGCTATTGTACTTCTGTTTTTAGCACCCCTTAATATTCGATATTATTGTTATCTATGTGCAAAGTTATCCTGCCTTCATTAACATCAATATCATTGGAAAATTGATGTATCTTCTTTAGTTTTGTATTTGTTTAATACATACTGTTTCAGTTATGGGCGACCCTTGTAAACTCTGATGATGGATATCGATAGCAGTATAGTACTTCTCCAATTTTATATTTGTATAATACCAAATTATTGATATATTGGCACATGAGGAACATGCCGGGCATTGACAATTAAAGTGACATCAATAAATCAGTTGGTTAACCCTTTTGAGACAGTTGACCACATTTTTGTGGTTTGGCTCAATAACTTTTGATTCAGAGAGCTGCATGAGTAGAAAGAGCAGAAATGTCTACACACACTATGTACATTTTTGTTGCATGACCGTATTGCGTCTGATGCCAGGAATTTTAGAAGGATAATAAGTTTTAAAATCTTTAAATTGGCAACACATTGAGAGATTCAATCAAAATCATTTGATTTTTTATCAAAAATTGGCAATTTTTTCAACTTTTTGACAAAATGCCCAACCATGTACATGTGTTTATAATTTTCAAAGACATTACATTTTATGAGAACCATGTAGCACTGAAAGAAAACTATTATTGTTGCCAATTATGAAGAGCAAAATGTGATCAATGTAGCCCTTAAATAATTCCTGTCTTGACAGGGTTAAAATTCATATGCAGCAATTTAATTGGTCATCTTGGTTTATGTTATTTTTTTCCAAATATTAGAATGACCTAAGCAGTAAATCTAAAGATGTGGAGAGGGGAACAGTTGAAGCTCATATTTACATCACAGGAACGATGTCTGCGAGAGCGTTTGTAGATCCAAAGGCAACGGTAGATGAGGCTGTACAGGTATGTATTTAGACTTCCCTCACTGTCAGTATCATCATTAACATCGCCATCATCATCATCATCATCATCAGCAGCGGTATTATCATCATCATTATCATCATCATTATCATCATCATTATCATCATCATCATCATCATCATCATCACCACCACCGCCATCATCAAAAATTGTCGTCACTGCCTTCATCATCATTATTATTACAATCATCATCCCTATTTTAATCCGAAGCTTGATGATGATGATGACGATCATCAATTTATTTGTGTGTATATATCATTCCTGTGCAGGCAATCAAAGAGGACCTGCTGCGCACTGTCCATGCTAGGTTTGACCTCTTAGCCAGTGATCTTAGACAGAGCAGCGGAGATGAGGAACTCAAAGAAACACAGATTGGTAAGAGATAGAATCCTAGTTGTAATATTACAAAGTGCATGTACACGTAGGTGATCTGCAATTCTCCATATCGCATGTAGGGAAAGTTGACCTGCAGCATTGGCAGTTTTGGCATTTTCGACAAATGTGTCCATGGACCTCTTGCATAAGAAGTTTCAGTTGAACGCAACTTTGAGAATCAAACGTAAGTCCTAGATATGCGATCCTGATTGAATGAACATCAAGTTGTGTTTATTTTTTTGAGTTGAGTTTAAGTGCAACTCTATATGCAAGAGGCCCCAGGTCTGCCATGTATGGTAAAACAAAAAAAAATTATGTGCCTGACACTTACACAAATTTCGTCAGTGGTCAAGAATCGCGAAATAATTGAAACACAGAATTTTTGCAGTTCACAGAAATTCCCATTCGCATGCAAAAACACCAGCTCTCCTTAACCCGTTGATGATTGAAATTCTCTTATTCAAATAGGATTAATATTAATACTGGTTGGTTCCCATATGCAATGGGTTATCAATGGGAAAAAGAGTCATGTGTAGAAGTTTCTGGTTTTATTTTAATTTCAGGTTTGGAAAATCGAGATGAAATTCTATAGAGGCTATTACTGTAAATGTGGAATATTTCGTGGTGTGGAAATTTTCGCGCATTTCGCGCAGCATAAAATTTGCGCAAAAATAAAAACACGTGAATATTTTTGTTTATGTATTCTTTTGCCCATGAGCCTAGCGCGTCGGCGAAATTAAAAACACACGAAATTCATTTTACTCTTTACTAAGCCTGAGTCATATCGAATATTTCATAATCCGGGATTCGACGGCTTTGATTAGGTCGAATACCGGTGCATCGATAAATGATGGGCAGTGAAAACAGAGTTGCACACAGTTGCACGCAGTGCATGCACCATGCACCGGTGACAGGTCCGCTGGCATCGCGGGCATATGTATCGGGCTGTCGCTGCTCGACATTAACGATAGCCCGCTAGCCAATGGCTTGTAAAAATCACGACGGACTAGCCAAAATCTTCCGTATGGCTAGCCAAAATATCACTCTAGTGTCGCACGAAGCGATGCTCATTGTCGACACATCCGACAATGATTCAAATTCAAAGAATTAATAATCTTACTTTGTTTTTGGAGAGCTGAATGGAACACGTTTGTTCGATGCAAAAAATCAAACAATACGAAACAATATAAACTTTTCGTCGCTCATAATGACTTCATTCAGCTTCAGATCATTTCCAAGAAGTAATTGCCAATTTGATGAGAGTGTGATATAGTTATTGCCAATTAAGTAGTAACACTCGTACTCATGCCCGCATTTATCATGTTCAATTATACAATTGTCAAATTGACAATGCAGAGAGAGTTATTGCCAATTAAGTAGGAACACTCGTACTCATGCCCGTATTTATCATGTTCAATTATACAATTGTCAAATTGACAATGCAGAGAGCGAGCTAGAATATTATCGTAAACTTCAGTTCGTAACGACAAAACAATTTTTCCATAGAGAAAGCACAGGTAAAGCGCGACGTCCTCCGCGAGCGAATTAGCGAAAGTTAGCCAACAGTTTGAAGTCGCCTTCACGTTCTCTGCTAGTATATATGCTGTACGTTACAGAGTTTCTTTTTTATTTGCTTTTTTCATGGTGGCTACGGTAGTCAAAAATCTGGCGGACTACAAATCGATGCACCGGTTTTGCCAAAACGAAATCGGGATTCGATGTCTTCGATCGAACACCGGCTAACCAATCGATTCGACTCAGGCTTACTCTTTACAGTAATAAAACTTGATTTCCCTTAGTTTTTTGTAAATTACTTTGTCATGTTTCGTAATAAATCTTCATCATGTCTGTTCTCTCAGCACCACCAGCAGTCATAGCCACACCCAGGCGCATCTATGCTAGACTCCGCACCAGCCCCATCCTGGTGTCTGACTATGCCTTTGCAGAGGAGCAGGCAGGGGAGATAGCTGAGAGAATGACGGAACTCCTGGATGTAGAGGTGAGCGAGGAGGACTTGGACTTGGAAACTGAGGCATTACCAGGTACACACTGGTCTGCAGGCACATGTTCACACTATGAACACGATGACAAAGAGAGCGGACAAAATATACAGCTCCTCATTGTACCCTCCACAACTGCTCTGGTAGACAAAAGAACATCCCTTTATTGCTATTATGTAAAATAAGTAGAACATGTGAATATCCATGTGACAGCTGCAATCAAGTGATGTTCTTTTGTGTACCAGAGCAATTGTGGAAGGTACAATGAGGAGCTGTATATTTTGTCCGCTTTTTTGTACGCCATGTTCATAAAGATGAGGTTTTTGTGAAAGAAACAATGTAGAAGTTGTTGTGAAAGGTTGATCGTGTGTACATAAGAATGTTTGGGTATTGTGATGTTCAGGGGAGCGTTTCATCAAGTGTTTTGTCAGTGATATTTACAGACAAATTTGCTCTCAGCCAATCAGATACAAGGATTTCAGTAGCTTTTAACAGTTGTCGGTAAAAATCACTGACAAAACGCTTGATGAAACGCTTCCCGTGATGTCATTTCAAAGGATGATAAATTGACTCATTCTTGCCGATAATCACCTACGTTGCAAAGCACTGCGCATAAGTGGGACTACTGTAATACACATGTGGCATCAGAATTGGCCCAAAGTTTTGAGCCATTGCTTAGTAATGTAGGTAATGTTCAATTTCTTAAATAATGTAAAGTAATGTTAATTTTGTTTACAAATTAAAATTCCTCCCATCAAGCTTCTTCGTTTACTAACCATTGTCTACGACGGACCGTTTGAATATTAATGAGTCAGAAAGAAGTTCATCGTGACTTGGCTGTGAACCAGAATAGCCTGGTGGTTAAGTCGCTGCCCGGCAAGCAGTAGATGACAGGTTCGAATCCCGCTGGTTCCAATTTTTTCTGACTTGTGTTTTTCATTACAGATCGAGCATACGATCTTTAACACTGGGAGTAAAATGCCTAAAAATTTGTTTACTAATGTTAATTTTGTTAATAATGTTGACTTGTTAGTGTAAAGCTGTTTGAAACATGTTGTAGTAGGCGCTATATCAAATTTTAGTAATGTTATTATTACTGTGAAACCTGTCTATAAAGACTACTCAAGGGAGACAGGAAAAGCGGTCTTTATGAGCAGGTTCCTTTAATACATGTTTCAATGAGAAATGCTGTTCAAGGAAAACAAGAATTGTGGTCTTTCTATACAGGTGGTCGCTAAAGCAGGTTTGACTGTATTAAATTTGAAGTATGAGGGCAAGTCAAGACCAATCATTTTCATTTCACTTTGCGACATGTAGTTTGATGTTCTTCCACCGTGATAAAGCTCACAAATTTATTTCGCATTTTTTACCGGAACCCAATCTTCTCTTTAAATCTGGGTTATGAAACTCGGCGGCTTGTCACATTGTGGTTGCTTATTCTGTTACTGAGTTACAAATTTAGCTCACACAGTAAGGTTGTCTTTTGGGGTGCCAATTTTGACAGTTGCCGTGATTACTTGCATAATAAACCGATAATACAGTGGAAGCTATTTATAAAGAGCTCTGCTATAACAAGATTCCTGATATAACAAGATAATTTTCCTGGTCCCTGGTCTCTTATGTTCTTTTTGTTTTTTCCCCTGATATAAGGAGATTCCTGGGGAGCATTTTATTGAGTGTTTTGTCAGTGATTTTTACCGACAACTGTTATAAGCTACTGAAATCCTTGCATCTGATTGGCTGAGAGAAAATTTGTTGGTAAAAATCACTGACAAAGCTCTTGATGAAACGCTCCCCTGATGTAAATGTAAAGGTAATTTTCATGGACCCAAGGTCCTTGTTGCAGTGCGTTTCCACTGTACAGTTATCAGGAATAAAAATACATGTTGAACTTAATAGTGAAAATAAATGAGAACATGGCTTTCATCTGCATACCTGCAAACCATTCCTCTTTTGGTGGCGTGATTGCTATTTTCCAGTCCTCAAACTACCATCATTTGCACAAGTTTAAGACTACTATTCCAAACTGCAATAAGTCAAAGAAAGACAAACAAAAATTAAAAACTTATTTTTCAGACATACAATTATTTTCATGGCATAACCTATGTGTCATACTTGAACTATAGGCTTATACTATTACTCTTGTGCTACTGATCACTGTAATAAACAATAACATGTTATGTAATCATTCCATGAGACAAAAGAAAGTATTCCAAATTATTGAAATACCCACAATTCCTGAGGTGGTCTTAAACTATTGCAAATGATGGTAATATGATGAGCCCTAGATACTTCTCTTTTTATGACCACTTCTTTGGGAAAGCATACAAAGTACCCTGTATACCTAATTTTGCCTTGTGAGATTCCTTATTGTTTTGGTACGGAAGGTATGCATGCGTCTGTGATCATTTTGTTAGCTTTTTCACAAAGCCGTTCCTGAATTATGACATTGATAACATGAATCCCTTGTTTCTCCCAATCATATACCAGATGAGAGTTTACTGACGCCCTCGGACACTGCATTAGAATGTGAGGAGGATGCAGGAGAACTGAACGTATCGACTCCATCAAGCAAGTCATTACAGTATATGGGTATGTTTCATTTCACCTTTCATCTATCAGTTCACTCTCTGGGTTTGGTGTTTAGTCCTGCTTCGTACCCTGTCTCTGTCTCTCTCTCTCTCTTTGTCATCTCTCTCCCATTCTCGTATCACTTTGGCTTATTAGTATTATGTATTGGTAACTTCATTCTTCCTTCTTTCCTCTGATTATTTCTTTCTCTCTGTATGAAATGAGGCTCATACATACGTTTGTGAACAAACTGTCTCATTGGTTTATAATATATGTATGTATGTATATTTATAGATGATTTTTTTTTACTTGGTGTATAATTTGTACCTGAAACATACATGTATATGCTGAGTCATGGACCTTTAGTCAAATCTGATCAAATATATTATCTTTCCCACACGCTCTCGCTCTCTCTCTCTCTTGCTCTCCCTCCCTTCCTCTCTCCCTCTCCACCTCTCACCCACCCCTGTCTGTGCCTATCTGTCTCACTTTCGCATCTCTTTTTATCCCCTCTATCTCTCTCTTTCTCTCCATCTCCGTCTCTCACCCACCCCTCTCACTCCCTGTCGGCCTCACTTACTCTCTCCCTCTCTGCCTCTCATCCACCACTCTTTTTCCACCTCACTTTCTCATCCTCTTTATCCCCTCTCTCCCCTATCTCTCTCCCTCCTCTCTCCCTCCTTCCCTCTCTCTCTCTCCCTCCTTCTCTCTCTCTCCTCCTTCCTCTCTCTCCTCTCCTCTTTCCCTCTCTCTCTCCCCCTCTCCCTCCTCTCTCCCTCCTTCCCTCTCTCTCTCCTCCTTTCTCTCTCTCTCTCTCCTCCCTCTCTCCCTCCTTCCCTCTCTCTCTCCCTCCTTCCCTCTCTCTCTCCCCCTCTCCCTCCCTCTCTCCCTCCTTCCCTCTCTCTCCCTCCTCCCCTCTCTCTCTCCCTCCTCCCCTCTCTCTCTCTCCCTCCCTCTCTCCCTCCCTCTCTCCCTCCTTCCCTCTCTCTCCCTCCTTCCTCTCTCTCTCCCTCCTTCCCTCTCTCTCCCCTCCTTCCCTCCCTCTCCCTCCTTCCCTCTCTCTCCCTCCTTCCCTCTCTCTCCTCCTTCCCTCTCTCTCTCCCTCCTTCCCTCCCTCTCTCCCTCCTTCTCTCTCTCCCTCCTTCCCTCTCTCTCCCTCCTTCCCTCTCTCTCTCCTCCTTCCTCTCTCTCCCTCCTTCCCTCTCTCTCTCCCTCCTTCCCTCTCTCTCTCCCTCCTTCCCTCTCTCTCCCTCCTTCCCTCTCTCTCTCCCTCCTTCCCTCCCTCTCTCCCTCCTTCCCTCTCTCTCCCTCCTTCCCTCTCTCTCCCTCCTTCCCTCTCTCTCTCCCTCCTTCCCTCTCTCTCTCCCTCCTTCCCTCTCTCTCTCCCTCCTTCCCTCTCTCTCTCCCTCCTTCCCTCTCTCTCCCTCCTTCCCTCTCTCTCCCTCCTTCCCTCTCTCTCTCCCTCCTTCCCTCTCTCTCCCTCCTTCCCTCTCTCTCTCCCTCCTTCCTCCTCTCTCCCTCCTTCCCTCTCTCTCTCCCTCTCTCCCTTCCTCTCTTCCTCTCTCCCTCCTTCCCTCTCTCTCTCCCTCCTCCCTCCCTCTCTCTATCTCTCTCTCCTTCCTTCCCTCTCTCCCTCCCTCTCTCCCTCCTTCCCTCTCTCTCTCTCCCTCCTTCCCTCTCTCTCTCTCCTTCCCTCCCTCTCTCCCTCCCTCTCTCCCTCCTTCCCTCTCTCTCTCCCTCCTTCCCTCTCTCTCTCCCTCCTTCCCTCTCTCTAGGTGCTGCTGCAGTGGGTGTAGTAGGAGCTTTTGTTGCTGGAGCCATGTCATACCTTGCCATCACTCAAGATTGACACCCCGCCCTCCCAACTCCCAATGGCCCCCGCCCACACAGACACGCTGAAGAAGAAGAAGTATGGACAATGAGTAGCAGAGCCAAACAGCAACACCTATTATGCTTACTTTTCTATTAAAGGATATACTTTATGCAAATATCCAACATATATAATTAATTTTATTTGCATTTCACCAAAGTATACCTAAAAGACAACCATTAGCTCAGCAAAGGGTCACACATTATGAACGCTTACTGTCCTGGGAGGCCCCCCTAGACAAATTTTGCTGCACATTTTGAAGCGTTGCAATTCACGCCACTTTATGACTTTTTTCTTTCAAGTCTTGCGCATCTTTTGCCATCAAGTCTGCCGACGTTTCGGGTAATATGTACGCATCGCGAAAAGCAGTCACCACGCCGCTTCACTACTTTTTTCTTGCAAGTCTTGCGCAACTTTTGAGACCAAATTTGTGATGTCTGCGCGTGCGGTTCCGGATTTACGCAACATTTCGTAAGTGTATGTCAGACCCAAAATTGCTCAAAAACGTGATTTCGTGTACAAATCCAATGCAAATTGTGTTTCCAGCTAAAATTCATAAATATTTCATTATTTTTACTTTTACTGTTTAAAAACAATTTTATGTTGTTTATGATTAAAATAGTGTCGCCGACGAATTCCATCGAAAAAAAACGATAAAAAACAAAAAGTCGATAAACAAAGAAATACATAAGAAATTAAAAAAACAATAAAATACATAAGAAAAAAAAGGATTTTACCGAATTTTTTTTTTGGTTTATTTGATCAGAATCTGACAAAGGGTCTCTATACAAAAAATTAGCAGTTTTGGGGCTTTATTTAATTAATTAGAGCAAACCATTAATTTTATGCATAAATTAGCATAATTAATTAGTTGTGACATTTTTCGGAGAAATTGACTATACAGTTTTGTAGATTACGTGGTCGGCGACGTGTGTGCCGATTTTCGTTGCGAATGCGCGGTGGACGGCCGAGATCTTGGGGGGGGGGGCGGAATCAGCCCCCCCCCCCCCCCCCCCCCCCCCCCCCCGGCTGTGAGATGGGTCTAAATAACCCGGCTCTATTAGGGTTAAATGTAAATAGGGTCATAGTGAATAAAATAACATTTAATTTGATATAAAAATCACCGTTTTAGACCAACTGATGCCGTTGTAAGAGCAGAAGATAGAGACCACTTTTTACGATGATTACAACGTCGTCTACTCCTACTGGCGGCGTCCATTTTCTCTAAATTTCCCATAAAACCTTGCGCGTGATGACGTAGGGGATGGAGAACTCACTAGCTAGTAGCTAGCTTGCATGAAGCGCGCGCTGCATATACACACGGTAAACATGGTGTATTGTCAAACGTTCGGCTGTTGTAACTGTTCCAAGAAAACGATAGGGAAATCATTCCATCGGTTCCCAGACCCGCATAAATGTCAGCAATTGTTCAAGCGTTGGGTGACCATATTGAACGTGGAAAAATTCCAAGGAAAAGACTTCAAACTTGATCGGAAAAATGATGTGATCTGCAGTGATAATTTCACAGAGGCTGATTATCACGTAGATCTGCAGGCTAAGCTTATGCCCGGGCGAATCGTATAACCAAGCTAGTGTGTCCTGAAACACATTTTACTTACGATAATTATTTTACTCCAATAAATGTTTTTCAAATGTGATAGTTACGTAGATAATATAAATTGATTTATTTAATTTAATTATGAAACTCTTGCATAATTTATGTTATTATTAATAATAATAAACTCTTTTTAAAATAATGTTGGTGAACTATTGCGAGCCAATTACAATGCGCTACGGCCAACTCCATGCCCTACGTCACACAGCCCGATCGCACCGGGAACATGGCGACGCTGCTTTACTCTTGAGAACAATAAAAATCGGAGGATTCAATCGACAATTCCCATCCTCTCGATTCTCGAATATACGATGTTTTTACTTTATCAGAAGCTGTTTAGAATTCTGTTTTAGGTCAATGATAAAAGTCTCGTGGGGATAATTCTCCTTTAAGCTGTAATTAATTTATTCTAACTGAATATTGCTTCATATTACACTCTGAAATAGCAAACTTATATAATGATAGAACAATATAAAAGTTGAAGTTGAAAAACAAAGAAATACATAAACAATGTGTAAAAGAATAGGATACATAAGAATTGAAATCACTTTTCAACAATTTTCTTCTGTAATAATGTGTTTTAAGGTTTAGAGAGAACTTCTTACATTGAAATTTTATCTTCAAGGCCTTTCTTTACTTGATTATCAACCAACATGTACAATGAAATCTCGGTATATAACAAGTTTCCTGATATAACAGGTAATTTTCATGGTCCCACAGTTTCCACAGTTTATTTATGCATATAATTTGCATAAATTATGTTAAATGAAAAACATTTAGATTTATATAAAAATAACGATGGATATGTGCTCTTTATGCGATTCTCAAGGTCTGTGCAAAATTTCCCGGAGATCGGTCATGTCGTTGATCAAATCTGTTGATACATGTAGATTATCATTTCTTTGTATTCTTGGCCATTCATTGTCACTTATATGAGAATATATTTTCCATCGTTACTAGAATTTATTGTTACCTTTAGGTAGATCCATGTATTACTGTAGAGAGGTAATCGTAGAAGATGTAAAAGTTCTGAGGTCAAAGATCAAAGGTCACATCTCATGTCATATAGTATAAGTTATAGCTTCATCAAATTTTTTTTCATGCGATATCAACCGAGCTTTGAAGAAGAAATCTTGTGAATAGTACATGATACCAAGGTACAGGGGAACCTCGTTGTAACAAACTCCTTGGGACCACGATAATTACCTCTTTATAACGAAACCGTGTTATATCAGGGCTGAAAAACAATAGAATACATGAAGCGGGACTGGCAAAATTACCTTGTCATAACAATAGTTTGTTTTAACAGTGTTCTTTACAACGAGGTTCCACTGTAATATGAATGGGCTGTGCATGTTGTAACAGCAATGTGCTTTACAAAATATTGGAAGAAGTGGAATAAATAGCTGATTATTAACCGGTTATCTGAATTCTTTCAATCTCATATAGACTACATACAGGAACCACACGGTACCAGGAGGCAGAAGGTTAATTGACATGGTGTAGCACTGTACAGTATATTGGCATGTAGGATATAGGTTCAATGGTTGTATTTAATCAAACTCAATAAAGCATGTACATGTAGATGTACATGCTTTATTGGACATAGATTTAAGTGAAGTAGAGTTAACTTTGCATAAGTCTGTTGGGACCGTGACTTATGCAGAACTCGCACGTTTTGCATCTATCTATCATGGTATCTTCTCCGGGTTTGGAGGTTGATTGCAACATTTTCCCACACATCTCTGTTCTGTGCCATTCTAGTGCACTCTTGCAGTTTTTTTCCACACCAGGTCTTAATGTTTTCTTCCCAGCTGGTTCTCAGCTTCCCTCTTCGTGTAGTACCTTCTACTCTCCCTTCCAGCAGATCTTTCATAGTTTGGTCAAAAAAATTGATTTGACATAGGTAAAGTTAAACTTATGCAACTTCGAGTTATGCAAGGTTAACTGTAGTTCCTTTGTGTGGTTACATGAGCAGAGGTCAAAGGTCCCTGGGTATCCATATGATTTACATGTAGGTCATCAAGACAAAGTCACTTTCCTGTAGTTTTGATTGGTACACCATTCAAAAGTAAAAAATTCAAGTTTAGAAGCATTCTTTTAATAGTGATAATTTGCTTGCATGTGGTCACTATCTTGTTTTCTTTTTTCCTTTTTTCTTTCTTTCATGCAAGCTATGTGTACAATCAGAAACTTATAATTAGTTATATCAGATATTTATTATCTGACACTACTATAAAAGTTATATTAAAAATTAATTTTTCCTAACTAAAATTGTGTACTGTTCTGTTTGTGCATAAACTCTTGTAGCCCCTGGGCTCCAACTCTTTCAACCGTGTAGCTAGGATTTAATTTCAGGGGGTGGATATGAGCACGCAAAGCATGCTTTGCAGTGGGGTGGGCGCAGGGAGTGGGGAGTTCCCTCCCCCTTTCCTCCCTCCCAAAGTGCGAAAGCTTCGACGTTTTAGCATATTTTGGGTTTAATGGCTCGCACCTCTTTTTAGGCGGAAAGTTAATTCGACGCCCTGACTGCATTTCAATCATTTGGATCAATACTGCGCTCTACATGTAACGGATGGGCGTGGGGGGGGGGGGGGCTGGGGGGAGCTGCACCCTCCCACGCGAGGTGCGTAAGACCGTGAAAGATTTGATGTTTTAGCACATTTTAAGAGAAGGTAACGGCTCGTAGCAACCTTCTAAGCCCTTTTTTCTCTCGCTTTTTCCAAAAAATTTTAGAGGGGGGGGGGGGGGGACCGCCCCCAACACCCTGGTAGTACATGTATTTGTGTTTCCGCTGGTTTTCCTCTCTCAGTCTGTGTGTCTCTGTCTACATGTCACTCTGCCTCTCTCATCATTTCCTATTTTCTATCGCATTTCTCTTCTGTCGTAAGGTTTACTGTCTTTCACAGAGAACATAATCTCTTCATTGATTTCCTCTCAATATTTCTCTCTATATTTGCCCATCTCTCTGTCTCTGATGTAGCTTACATGTACATAAAAGAGATAGAGATACATGTACAGAAGAAGAAAAGCGGGGTCTGCTCGGTATTTATAAGGACCGCTATTAATTTCGTCACGCGTTGTGTATAGCGGTCCTGATGAATAGGGAGGTAATTTGTCTATTCATTTAGTCACGCGTTATGGATAGCGGTTCTTATGACTAGCGAGGTTACCCCAGAAAAGCAACCCTGCCCTCTAATTCTACACGTAAATGTCTTTCCAGATGTGAACTTGAGCCTCACGTGATATCTGAGTGAAACATGCATTAATAGGAAATGCATTTGATACAAAAAGAATTCATGAACTCTTGAGACGGGTTCTGTTTAGATTTGGTTCTTCCCAGTTACACAGCATTCACTGTGTGTACAAGATGAAACGGTACCAATGGAATGATGTAGCTATTGTCCAACAGAAAGATTTGCTGATTTGCATTTATTCTATAAATTCTCACATTATGCTTCACTAATACTACAATAATACAAGCACCAGAATAACAAAATATGTGCATAGCAAATAATCACATACAGGCACATGTGTTGGTATAATACATCAGAGGTAAATATATAATGGTCCATTCTCCGAAAAAAGGTACCAAAAGGGTTGTACAAATTGAAAAAATTCAACACAAGAAAATCCATAAAACTCATTTGAATTTGGAAACTTTAATACTTTGATAACACAGAACAGTCAGTGGGTTGTTTTTAACAGCACCATATTTTTCAAGAAATAGTATCGAACTCGAACACCTGTTTGACATATATTTACCACCGATCAGATACGTTACCAGTCAGCTATAAACAAGAAAATTGTTGAGGGTGTATCATTTATGGATCATTCATGTAAATATCTATTTAAAAGTAAACGTTACTAATATGCACACATGGTTATAAAAATTTAACTAAACTTTGATTGGTCCAGATACAAAAAAAGACTGATGTTTGAAGTGTGTAGGTCAAAATTAGTGCGAAAAACTAGTCTATTTGGTATAAAATGCATAACCCTAAATTGCATTTTATATCTCTAATACACTTAGATCTTGTATCACATTGATAACATATTAAATGCTATGCATAAGTATTGAAATTATTATAGAAAGCTAATTGCAAGTACTTTTTACATTATATTTCATACACTTTGGATTAAAAGGAAAGAAAAATATGGTAACGTATCTGACAGACCTCTACTACAAAACCTCGTTACTGTGAGTTATATATCAACAGGATGATAAACTCACACTTGCACTTTATCTTACATCAAAATGTATTATCCACCAATAACATTCATAACCTTGGATAATCGCCTTAAACTAGCTCAGTAAGTGCAAAGTCATATATATATTCATCAATAACATACGTGCATAGATGAACAAAATTAAGACAACAACATAATTATATCTGTTTGAAACGTATGACCGAAAATTTTGATTTCTAATGCACAATGTAGTCCATGTATAGCTCTATTAACTCATTGATTAGATAATGCAACATTATTCAGATAAGAACAAAATCATCAAATTGATTACCACCCAGTGAAAAGAAGATATACGGTCACTTAGATATGGTAACGTATTTGACATACATCTACTACAAAATTTCGTTACTGAGAGTTATATATCAATATGATAAAATCACTCTTGTATTTTGTTTTACACCCAAATGTTATATCCATCAATAACAATCATATTTATAGCCTTGGGTAATCGCCTTAAATTAACGCAAAAACATAATTATAATTCTGTTTGAAATGTATGATGAACGAAACTTGACATCTAATGCACACTGTAGTCTCCGAAACTATATTAACTCATTGATTAGATATGTAACATTATTCAGATAGAACAAAATCATCAAATTTATTGCCTCCGAGGCAAAGAAAAAATATACAAGGTAACATACGTTAAATGTATTATGTCGACATGGCAATCCATGTGCATTATTCTACATGTACCATGTTTTTCCAGAATTGAAATCACTACAACCATGCATACAAACAATAACCATCCAGAGATCTCTTTAGCTTAGTAGACTTATAAGTCCTCCTGACGATTTAATTTTTTATAAATACGTTATTTCACAAGGCTAGTTTAATTGGCTCTGCCCCTAAAAAGTTTTCAAAAATAATAAAATATCTCAAATAATAACGTTGCATAGATATCAAAAGCATTGTATTTATATATGTATTAACGTATTTTCACATGTTCTTTAATGAATTTTATTTTTAAAAAAGCTAAGGAACAATACTTTAATGGTGGTAACGTATCTGACACAAATTTTATTTAATCTAACTAAAACTCCTTTCTTTAAACAAATTATGTGATTAATCATCCAAACAAGTATTTTGGTACATTAAAGCCTACACTCTTGACGTATTTTAGATTTTCACGTCTATTTCTCCCCGAACCTGGCGAGACAAAAAAATACGGGTCTACGTTTTGACAAACTTTCATTTTTGTGTCCCCCTCTTTTACTCAATCCTGCATCCGCCCCTGAAAGCCAAACATAAACAGCATTGTAGAGAGATAAGGAAAGCGGATTTAAAACTTAATACTCTTATTTGGCTTATTTCACCCGTTTCTGCACTTTGGTTTCTTCGTCAAATGATTTTTGCATTGTTAATTTTACGATTGTTTCTTTGAAAATGAAAATGTAATGAAACAAATCGAAATAGTAATCGGCACTTTCTCAGTGTACATATTGCACTAGTCTTCTATAAATGAAATCACATAAACATGTGGACTCCTCATAATAATGTGTGTGTAGTGTTATGTTTGTGTTCAAGCTGACGCTTATTACATCCTACCACAAGCTCGGTATAATACCATTTCAGGAACTACAAAATGATACGATATTTTCTGCAACGAGCACGTTACTGCCATTCTTCAACATTGTTTCACAAAATGCGTTTAGAATAGAAGATACTCAAGCAATGCTGGCAAATGTGATATCATTTTTCTTCTTAAATGATTCTTCGTCTACCCCGGATTATATAGAAGAACGCTAGTCTGGTCACCCCCCCCCCCCCCCCCCCGTATTTCGCTTCTGTGTTTGCTGCAAGGTTTTGGAATCACCAAAATAAGAAGAAATTGACTCAGTGTACATAATTATGGGACTACTTACACATGCAGCATGACAATTCATTAAAAAAATTACATAATGCTAAAATCTCTTGTTTCTCTAGAAAACGTCAACACCATCGTTTTCCAAACCTTATTGAACATCTATTATAACCCATCATCTCGGGTGTTTGCGCCAGACTGGGATTCAGAAGTCATCATACCTGCGATAACACAAAGATCAGAACAATTATTGAAGGGGATGCATACTTCAGTTGATAATCTCTGAGGCGAAGTTGTGATTTTTTTCACTAAACATAATTGAGAACAGATACCTGATGATTACCAAGGTAGTGAATGTTTGACTTGGGAATGCCTGTAACCATGGTCACATGGACAATTGCATTTATGTTTATGTTTCCTGGTTAGAAAAATGAATTATCCATGGATGTATATCTCACTATTTTAAGAAAAGTGGATAAACCACAAAAAGGCGGATGCATAAATTCTTACCCCTCCGTTTCCTATTCACAGCAAGTGTGATGATCCAGAGAATCACTAATGTGATAAAGCAGCTAAAAACACCACCGAAAAAAACCCCAGCTATTATTCCTGTAAAAATAAAAAGACAGAAAGCAATGCATACAGATGACTATCTGAAAAACAATCTATTAATAAGAACAAATTGGAATTTCAGAACATCAGGTGATACAATTGTATAGTGTTGCACAGTTGTAAGCGTGCTGACCAAGTAAAGTGGACATTGGTATTTGTTTCCCATATAAAAATGATTTAGGGCTTTCTTTGCATAACCAATGAGATGGGTTGGTAATCCATTCTTTACCATTTTGTTTGTGTAAACTTAAAGCTGGACATTTGCAACCTTAGATTAATTTTTCAATATCACTTGCCTCTGGGTAAATCCTCGCTTGTGGGGTCACTCTCTCTGTAGATTTTAACCAGATCCAGATATGACTTGCTTTTGTAAGTCGGAATTGAAATGGAACATTCCACCGTTATATTGGTGACATCATTCGGCATTAGGATACTTATTGATGTGTTGAATGTTCCATCACCATTTTGTTCCACGGACTTGTTTCCCCCAAAAGAGCCGAGAGTAGGGTAAATTTCTGGATACACAATATCCACTGAGCAGGTGACAAGTATCTGACTGGTGTGAAACGCATACGTTATCAACGGAGAGTTCCGTGGTTTTGCTGTAATCAAGAAATATATTGAGAATGTAACACTCGTAGAATGAGTCATTTGTAGAATATATCGTAGCTTGGATGATGGTGAGTGTTAACTAAGATCACGACATGACGAAGGAGAGTCCACAATGTGGAAATATCAATGTATAAAACAAACATCAAAGTGGAAGTGTTTTATATATAAGGCTCGACTATGAGAACTTGGTACTCCTTAAGGAAGGCCTGTCCAGGCAGGAGCAAATGCACATCGGAGAAGTAGACGATGATAAAGTATCACAGTTGAACATATACGGTACATGTACATACATGTATATACAGTGCGTCCCAGAACAAACGAAACCGAGATTTATCGATGTTAAATCATATCTTAATCAATTATGATTAATAAATGACACATATTTGTAGAACTTGGATCCGCTTATTTCATTTGATGCCACTCATATCATACATACTTCAGCCATGAGTGAATAAAGACAATGGGTGATTTCACGCTCGGTGTTGGTGTTTGGTGTTAGTGTCTATTTTGCCCCGAAATCGTGATCTAACACCGACTATGAAATGAAAAAAAATCAGTCGGTGTTAGGTGTTGACCTCTGATTTTTTTGACGTAGTTCCGGTTGCCGGTGTTTGTTTTTTGTTAATAATCGTCTACTGAACCGAGCTCGGCCGTCGGTGTTTAATTTCATGTACAAATTCCCATTCACTAACACTATACCCCTAGGGATTAAGAAATACCGATTTCACGGTCGGTGTTGGTGTTGGTGTTTCTAGCTATGGGAAATTTTGCTGATTAGTCATGAGAAGTAAAGACAGTAGGCGCTATTCGAAGTGTAATTTCATAGGCGTTAAGAGGTATTATGTTCATATAGGCCTGATATTAGATCTAGGCCAGCATTTGGTCTAACGTTCGATCTAGAGCACACGGAAAGGAACTAATTTTGCTTTTTAATGGGTTTGAAGGAGTGAATAAAAATTCCGACCTAATTTTCTTTTTAAGATAGATTTAATAAAAATGACGTTAGATATTCCGTAGTTAAAGATCCAGAGAATCCACATAATTTATCAGGCTGAGATCTAAATCAACATTTACAATACAAAAGCCATGAATCTTCACGGCTAATCTGTGCCAAGGCATAAAATTTGGCTGTTTGCCCTGTACGCGCTACGCCGTCCGATCCGGCGTCTAGCTGCATTAGCTACCGAAGCATTTTCTGCTGCAAGTGAGAAATTCGAGAGAAATCATATCTAAACTTACTGTTCCTGTCAAGACCATCCATTTCTGTGAAGTTTCTTACCACACTCTAGATCAAATAATTATTTATTTTAGAATTGCCGGACTACTCGTGTAATTTAAGGATATTCTAGACTAATAATTAAATAGTTTTAAACAATTTTTTTCCCTTCGTTAAAAACGGTGCTGACGCCATTACAAGTGTTAAGCTATCGATGCGCTTTGTTAGGATATCGGTATCGGCTCCTTAATCTGAATAGCGGTGTTTGAGCTCGATTTTAGGATAATTTTCGCTCTAAACACCAACACCAAACACCAACACCGAGCGTGAAATCACCCAATATGAAGCATGCCTACCCAAAAATCCGTTTGGCCAACGATATCTGAATTTCAAAGAGATAATCACATTTCTAGAAAGTTCATTTTCTGCCCTTTCATATGACACCTCAGTCGGGGAAAATGAGCCAGGGATGACAAAGCTCTGTTGGTGAAAAGTGATGCTTGCATTTTCATGATTTCTGAAACGAATTCGTTTGCACTGGCTGCCTGTCCTAGCAATAAAGAAACGAGGCAAAAGACTTCATGCATGGAGTGGTGTGTACAAAATGATAAAAGCTCATTGATAGTGAGGTACATTTTCATTATTAAACCTACTTGGCCATGCAGTTAACAACAGGGCAACGAGTATTTCTGGTAACAGAATGGAGACGATCTGGGAGCCTTTAATAAATCATGAAATGCAAGCATCACTCTACACTAACAGAGCTTTGTCATCCCAGGCTTATTTTCCCGATTGAGATGTCATATGAAAGGGCAGAAAATGAACTTTCTAGAAATTCAGATATCTTTGGCCAAACGACTTTTTGGTGGGCCTGCTTCATATTGTCTTTATTCACTCATGCGTGAAGAATGTATCATATGAGTGGCATCAAATGAAAGAAGAGGATCCCAGCTTTACAAATATGTGTCATTTATTAATCATAATTGTGATTAACATAATATGATCAAATATCGATAAATCTCGGTTTTGTTTTTCTGAGACGCACTGTTTAGTGGCACGAAAGAGCTTGGTATGAAGATTTGGTACTCCCCTATGCAAGACCCGCACGGGCAGGAGCACAGCACGGGAGGAAGAAGTCCGAAGACTTAAAAAGAACCAGAGAACATAATTTCTCAACTATCTATACTATGAGGGGAAGTCACTGAACAGGAGCGTGAGGATGAGAAGTCTCTGTAAACATCTATTGTAATTAATTCAATGACCAACTAATACAAAGGACAGGTTATGCTGGTAGGTTTTATTCAGCTAGATGGAACCAAGAGTGGTTATTGTTCTGAGGTGTGCTTACACCAATTAATCCCAGGGAAGGATTACTATGGGGAATGTCTTGTTTGTAATTAGTAACTTCTATACCAAAGCTTGTCTACTGGAAGTATCTCATCTAACTTTCCAAGTGATATTACAAAACTGCATTAATGCATATTTGACTCTTACATTAAATATGCCTATCGAAAAGAAATGTCCTCGTTTCAAAGTACTACGACATGTTAGATTAAAAAAAATAAACAGTCACATGTGTTTTGTAGAATACACCAATAAGAGGTAAGATAATGAAGCAAAATTTAGTAATTTACCCAAACATTAAATTATCTGAATATGAATTGTATTGGGACTTGTACATGACTAAAACATGACTAAGGACTTATGTAGGTTAGGGTAAATCTTTTTTTTTCTGCCTCGTAATAAAACCAACGATATGACTATGCTGATAGTAGGCCATCGGAATAGACGAATCAATAAACCAAAACAATACACTAATTTCAGACTGAAAAAATAGAGAATAGGACACCAGAATAATGAGAACAAATACTGAAAACATACTGAAATAATATGATACCACATGGGTAACTTGAAAGTAAACCCATAAGCAAACTAACCAAACTTGTAAAAGTGATTTTCTTTTTTAGAAAACGAAGTAAACATAACAATCATGTACTGTAAAGAACCAAAAATTGAGTATCCAAGTGACAGAATACGATTGAAATCAGGCTATAAGAATTTTTTAAAAATGTTAAAGGACTTGGATAGGTAGTAGTATTCAATCCCAGTCACTGGCTGAAAAGATAACGTCACAACAAAATAATACATGTATTGTGAAAACTTAAAATTTGATGAAACAAAACTAAAATAATAGATATCAACAATGCAAAAATGGCACATATGCATTATAGGAAGAGTAGAAGGTAAGGCAACATTTCATAGAAATTAAAAAAAAATGCAAACATATTAAGCATGACATTGACTAGCGCATTACAGTTGAGGGGGGGGGGGGGGGGGGGGGGGGGGTCGTGACTTTGTCGATTCTACGCATGCTACCACCGGTATGTTATAGACAATATCTTAAAAGCAGCTGCTGAAATGATTCCGTAACACTCAAGGGATGTGGGGAAGGCAGAAGTAATTTAGATGGTGGCCAGGCATGTAAATTAATTTAACTTCCTGAAGGGCTTTACTCACTAAAATGAGGATTACAGATATGGAGAAACTATAATAAAGTATCAAGGAAAACAAATAATGACAAAATCGAAGCTCTAAGTCGAACCACGTTTCATGAGAATTATGACTACATGTACACAGTTACAACAGAGTAAGGGTCGAAAGGGAATTGAGATCATTATAGCGAATTCTTTATGATGAAATTGTAACAGGGGGACCCGGACGCGTATTTTTTTTCTGGAAGGACTTGCGCCATTTATGTAGGGCTCTGGTCAAGAGGCCCCGTTTTGAAAATTTTGAGAGAGACTACAACTTTAAGACTTGTATTTTCCCAAAGTTTCACCCTATTTGTATTTCAGCAAAAGAAAATTTTGTCAATACTGAATATCCAATCTGATCCTGACAAGACTCGAACTCGAGTCACCGACATGACAAGCGCATCGTTTATCCAAATGTGCTACGCAAGCAACTGCAAGTCAGGTTCGCTCGTTTTATTGTATCCCTACAATTTGTTTTTCATGAATATTCATGCCGACTAGTCTTGACGGAATAAACCGTATTATCACTTCAATTTGGCGCTCAAATACTGTCCTCTCTCGTCGTTGGTGCAAGTCCTGCCAAAAAAAATAATATAGCGACCCCGGACCATGAGGCAATGCAGGAGAATGAATGTGAGAGGGATTAACATTTCTACATGAAGGGTAAGTGATAGGTGCAGAGGGAAAGTGACAAAGGGAGAGAAATCGGGGTCCATCAGTCTTACACGACGAAAACACAGACTGATGTTGGATAGTATGGATGTGGAGGACGAAGGGGTCTCCACAGAATGTAGAAGGAGGGCTGCAGGAAGGTTGGTCATGATGGCAGAGAGGGATGGGAGTATCCATCATTATTTGTCTAGTACAGGGGACTGAAGAGTTGGAATCGTAGTGGTGAAGCTAGAAGAGTCAACATGAATATTGAGCCCATCAGCCTGGTCACCAGCGGGGAGGGGGGAAAGATAACGGGGTGACAGAGGTAACGGGATAATATTCAGGTCATGAGAAGGGTCATCTTCTAGGGGCAAAGGTAATGGGGTAATATTCAGGTCATGAGAAGGCTCATCGTCATGATCGTCAAGGGACAAAGTTAATGGGGTAATATTCAGGTCATGAGAAAGGTTATCGTCTAGGGACAAAGTTAATGGGGTAACAGTCGGGTCAGGAAAAAGGTCATAGTCGAGGGGCAAAGGTAATGGAGTGGAGTAACAGTCAGGTCAGGAGAAGGGTCATCGTCGAGGACCGTAGGAGATGCTGCTACATAATATGTGATGTCAAGAGGAGATGGAGCGTCTGTGAGAATTTCTGTATGAGAGAGAGGAGTGGGGGCAACTGCCGTGGCATCACACAAATGAGCATCATTTGAGGGTGCACCAAGATGGGTGGTATCATCCAGGTCCTCAAGGAGAGAGTCCTCTGAAGCAGCACCTTTCGAGGGCAGAAGATAAGTGGGCAAAAATTTCACCCAACCGCATGTCATGAAATTGATTCTGGGAGAAGAAAAGGGGAGAAGACCAGGTTGGACAAAATCAGTCCGAAATGGGACTGGACGCTGTAGATCTACAAGAAAATCCTCGCCTAAAATAATGAGGGGGTCAATGTAATCAACGACTTGAAAACTCCATGGTGTGTGTGATCAAGATACAAACTAGTAGTGGCGGCAGGGGGACAGGACGAAAAGATGGATGGGCCGAGTGGAAGGTTAGAAAGATAGGGCAATAAGCCCACAAGCTTTTTGCTATAAAGTAAAACTGCTGCTTGGTATAACTATTATGATGTATAAAATGATGTGATGGACGACGAGTGGTTAGATACCAAACGGTTTCACTTTAGTTAAGAGACAAGACAAGACAAACCCACCGACAGTACCAATGAGATGAAGACAGTAATATACAGAGACTTACATATAACTGAGCAGACCATAGCCAAAGCTAGCCAGCGGGAACAGCGGAAAGGTGATGAAGAGGATGCAAGTAACAGGGACACAGTATTCGTTGAGAGAGATGTCCATGTCCATGTTCGTCTTGAGTTCCAGTTCTTCAACTTCTGGTGCTTGGTGGAGTTCTAGCCCTCACGTCAACTCCCGGGGGTGCCGATGTCGGAGGGATAACGGGCGCCCGTACGTGCTCACTATACAGCTATGAATATTCAACAGCTGGACAATACCGTAAGCACGCCGGACATCTGGCATCACATAACTAGCTCTTTCAACTAGCTATGCACGGCACCTGTGAGTGCCGTGATGCAAAGATACTGGCACCGCATAACTAGCTCTTTCAGCTAGTTATGCACGGCAACTGTGAGTGCCGTGATGCACAGATACTGGGAAGTGCATTAGCCCGTTTTTACTACAGGTAATTAGGGATTGAGGTGATGTAACATCCAATGCTACCGGTACCTGTTTCAGACCAGGGAAAATGAGAACAATATGCGGAGTAGAGGGATAGGAGGAAGAACATTTTCTAAACTTGCGACCATTTTAAACATCTGCACAGCAAATGAAATAAAAGCTTTGAATCGAATGAAGAAAAAGCTATGAGATACGTATAGCTTAGTCACAAACAATGATGGAAAAAACTGGACTAAAATGAACTGACTTACTCATAGTGTTGCACCTGTTAGGGTACGTAAAGACACACTGACTCAAATTTACAAAACTATAGTCATTGTAATACAAGTCCAAATGTAAAAAATAGCAACAGATCAAGCATCGAAATCAGAGCGTGCCAGAACAGCCAGAAGAATCACAGCGGTCCCGGCCGATGGAGAGGTGATATGGAAACTGAATCAGGCGAAATCAGTCGGCGACCTGGCACTCGGAAGAAGAAAACTTCATTGCAATCCACTGTCTCCCAGCAAAGTCATCAGACGATGAAGAAGGGACATCCAGTTCAGGGTCCAACAGCACGCAAGAGAAGTCACAAAGATGATGTAACTCAGCAAGATACAATGTCCAACAGCAATAAAGTACTGAGCAAAATCCCAGCTGAATGGAGATGTCGGAAGAACAGCTCAGAAAGTGAGGCACTCTTCCTCACATAGCATAAGAGCAGCAGGTAGATTGAAGAGCAGAAGACAAAACTGATGAGATGATAGTCACTGACCAATAATCAGAGCATGAACAGTCAAATGTCAAATTGTTACTCCACTGATACAGTAGAAAGATCAGCTTTCAAGAAAGTTTGCAAAAAGAAAAACTCCGAGCGAGATGGCGTAAATTAAAGGGAGCGACAAGTCGGAATCTATGGGCGCTTTTACAGTTGGCTGCTCCTTTCTCTGGATCAAAGTTCAAAGCGACTTCAATTTATCGTGCGCAGCTAATAAAAGTTCACACATTGACCCAAACTTGAGTAAACAAGATCACGCGTTCTTTATTCCAGTATTTGAATCTCATTGGTCGGATGCGTATGGAGGGATTCGAGTTAACGATCGCGCGAGGAATCCGGCAATAACATTCCTTCGGTAGCGTACGATTGGACCTGATTGTATCCGAATTTTCCCGAGTCAGGCCAACTGGTCAGGCCCATGGATTACGAATTGCCACTCCCTTTAAACCGCTTCACGCTGCCACCAATGTAACACTCTTAGTCTTAGAATTAGTCACTTGTAGAATATATCGTATTTTGTTAAGGGGGGGGGGGGGCACAGAAATGCAGGTCTGTCAGGGGCGGATCCAGGGTTTTGTCCAAAAAAGGGGGTACAGAAATGCAGGGCTGTCATCAGGGGCGGATGTAGGACAGGATTTTGTAATTTAAGAGGGGGCACAGAGCCGGAAAATTACAAAATCAAGGAGGCATTTTTTTATTGTGTACTTAAGGTATGCCAATTTGGTTTCAATGGGAGGGGGGGGGGGGGCGGCCAATTCGCCCCACCCTGGATCCGACCCTGATTAGTATCATTAATCAGGGGCGGATCCAGGATTTTGTAAAGGAAAAAGGATCATGATGAACCAAATTATTCCTATTTCTGTTTTTTTCTTTTTTCATGAGAACTACCTTTTTTTTCTCTTTCTGGCGGTGGGCATATAGTTATTTAATTGTTTATTTTTATTTCTTTATTTTATTTATGTATTTTAAAAATATTTTTATCTATTTGTTTTTTATTTATTTATTCTTATTTAATTTATTAGGGGTTTTTTTTTGGGGGGGGGTGGGCTAACGTCGGTTTAAAATGCGAAAAAAATTAATAAAAAAGAATAAGTCTTTTTATCAACCCTAAATCATAGACAAAATATATGTAAATATTAAAAATAACGAAACGACACGACGTAGAGCAATGGTCCTACCATATATACTGAAATAAAAATGATAGCTGGAAAGGGAAAGCGGTAACCTAAGAATTCTTGATTTATTAGAAATCGTAACATGTTTAATAGCATTTGTGAATGAACCTCTTCACATAACTCTTTGAAATTGGATAATGAATGTAATGATAATAAAATTAATAATAATAATAATGATAAACTCAACGTTCGGGCGAAACGAGTGTGGGTTAGGGCGAAACGTAACAAAAGAATGAGATAAAAGATTTCGCCCTAAGTCGCAGTTAGAGTTATTAGAATAATAATAATAATAATAATAATAATAATAATAATAATGATAATTATAACAGCAATACTGGTGATGATAACACTATCAATAATAATAATTATAATAATAATAATAATAATAATAATATTGATGATAACACTTTTAATAATAATAATAATAATAAAAGTATTAATAATAATGCCTTGTATACCCAGGATAGATTCACCAGTACTAAATACCTCTATCTATATTATTTACCGTAAACAGTGAGATTTCTATCAAAGGCGTGCGCTGCGTCTCCAGTCTTCTGTTCGACGATACATCTGTAAATTCCTTTGTCTTTCACTCTGATTTTGTCTATTTGCATAGAAAAATCAAAAGATATATTGTAACCCTCCTTAAAAGAGATTGTACCGTTGATAAGTGATGCAATAACTCCGGGATCGCTCTTGTTGTTATGGTGCATCGTGGTCTTTATCCAGTAAACTCCCAGTATTTCATCGAACAGGACGTCGTGATTACAAGGTAGACGACCAGCTGAACCATAGTCTAGTACAGAAAGCTCAACCTTCTTCCTGATATCTATATCGAAAACGAGGGAAGACAAAATATAAGAACTCAAAGTAACCCTTAATTGAATCACCGCCTTTTGATTGCACTCGATTTGACATAAAAAACCTATGAAAACATGGTCAACTGACAGTCTGGCCGCAGGAAAAGCACCATGCAGCGACGGAATACCACTCGAACTGTTAAAGGTCCCCTGCAACCCAAATGCAAGTTGATTCCTGTTGATATGCAGGGATGCATACAACTGATATTTTGTTTTTCAAACATGTTTCATAAATTTTTAAAATATTTTCAAAATCATTTTCTCAAACATGCTAAGCTCCACCCCCCCCCCAAAAAAATGCCCGAGATCTCATTCTTGCAATGACATTATCTGTCAATCATCAGTGAGGTAAGGAAAGACAGTGGTATGTAGCTTTGCCAGAGATGACCATCTGTTCTAATGTCAGACACGCTCTAGAATCACTAGGAAAAGAATGGTATTGAGGAGGTATTGTTTGAAAGCATGCAATTCTATTGTGAGCATGTGCTCAGCTGGGGGAAGTTACATTCCACTGTCTTTTGTAGAATGTTAGTGTAGCTGACTGATGATTGACAGATGATGTTCACTACAATTACAATCACATAATTTCTTCACTTCTCAGTAATCGCATGCCTTTTAGCAATATGAACAATAAATTTACTTACGCGGTCTGTATCTATATAATGGTTACCATCTATAACTGTAAACCAATATGTGAATGGATTGTTCAAACACTGTTTTCTCAACATGGCAGGCACAGCTTTCCAAAGATAATTTGATTTGATTTGATTCATTTGCTTCTGCATTAATATAAGTACAACAGTTTTCGGTAACATATATATAATAAAATACAAATGTACTTCTTAACAATGAATTATGAATAAACAAGTACCGTATATGTAACAATCATTTTTCAAATACAAACACGAAATGATAAATTGTCAAATTATTGTAATTTATCGAATATAAAATCATTTGCGGAAGAAGGACTGCCATTGTAAGCAAAAGCAATAATAGCAATAATATAAAGCTCTTATACACAAACATCTTCAACTTAATTGGCAAAAAGTCAATCTTACCGTATACAAGGAGATATGTATCATGAGAGGTGGGAACGTCGTCATTTGAGAATGTAATCTTACATCTGTACAAGCCGTTATCAATAGATGTTGCATTCAATACTACCAGAGAAAGATCATCTCTGATATCATAATTAGCTGTTAGAGTTCTCACTCCCTCGTAAAGCACTGCCACAGCTGGGTTAACATGGACAAACGATGTGGGGTCAGAACTTTTATACCACTGAACGAGCAGGATGTTTTTGGCACGTAGCTGGTTCATGCAGGGAATTTGTCCAGTTCTGTAACGTTCTACCAGTGCGGTATCTGTAATTCGTCCATTTCCTGTTAAAGAGATATACCTACATGTATCTATGAAGAGTTAAGTTTCAAGATATGCTACTTGTGCTACATACACAAAGTAAAATTTGAGAAACACACAGCTTTTTAAATTCCTAATTTTGCGATATCCATTTGAAGTGAAATTGTTCGTATTGCTATAAAAACAAATGATAGTAAAATTGCTCATAAGGCGAGTAAATCCATGTACCTCATGAGAAATCATATACATGGGTAACTGAAAATGGATATCCCATGTAGGCCTACCGGGCGTTAAAAAAAAGGAAACCCATATTTGAAAATTGTCTAAGTGGACTACGGTATACATTTACCAGCGGTTAATTTCATATCATAATTATGAAAGAATAATTTACCTTGCAATGGTAACATGCATCAATGAACACCGTTGTCTTACAAGTAGTCACTCGAAGAGTCTAAAGTGTTCTGAATTGCTGCAAAATTCATACCACATCGAAGAGGAAGCTTTACTGATTAGGTATAACAACTTCCCAGGTCAAGATATGGTTTGGAACGGCAGTAATCATCTTTCAAAAATGGTAGGCCTATTTGGGAGATCCAGATTTTCTGCCTTCAGCAGTCCTCCGTGGAGTGTGGCGATGAGTGACGTCACAAGCTGGACAACATAATGAGAGCTATATATGCTGGCTAGACGCGCCGCATGCATTGAAAACACACGCAAGTGACGCAATTTACTCGTTGATTTTTCGAGACTTAGAGATCAAAATGTCGGTTGTAGACGAGGAAATTGAGCTCAATATGGACATAAAAATTGGTAAAGAAAGTGATTCAGTTTATAGCAACAGTGATGATGATGATGGGGAGGTAGGAGAGATTGAAGGAGAAGAAGGAAAAGGAGAAGAACTGGGTGATGGTAGAAATCTTCCAGAAGCATGAATAGCGAGGTTTGCTCGCTATTATTTTAGAAGGACTGCTATAGATACAAACCGCTATTTATTTAGTCATGCGTTATGGCTAGCGGCCCTTATGAATAGCGGTCCATATGACCAGCAAGGTTACCCCATTTTTTAAGTGAGCACAATAAAGAGGTTGTAAAAGGTCAGATCCTATATAATCATATTAAAGCACTTGTCGATATCGACAACCTAAACTATAACCAAGACCTATGAAGATATCTAACTTAGTATTATCCAAAAATCACTCTAAAACGCTAGAAAAGTAACATTTGGATTTGGTACCGAAAGTCTAAATCTGAAATCGAAAATATGACAACTTTTTAACAATCCCTGCGGCTGGCTGACAGTCTGAGTGGTCTGATTATTCTCTCCAAAATACAAAAGCGAAGAAATCAGTCACATTAACTAGTAGGCAACGAAACGTGCAACACCAGCTCCGGCCCGGCCGGATCCCCGGACATGCAGGCCCCGAACTCAACTGCACAAGCCGCCAAATCCGATTACTAAGCTGAAGTTGTCAAACTCGCAAAATTGGTTTTTTGCTTCATAAAAGTTGAAATAATCACGCAGATATATTCTATAATGTTTCAAGATGACACACTCCTGAGTAATATGTCGAATGATATCGAATAAGTAACTGAAAGAGCGACGATAAATAGCACAAGAAAACAAACGAGTACTGTAGTGTAGTAAATAAACCAGAGTAAACCAGCGCTCGTGCGCAACCCATAGATCTGTCAAGGGTGTGACGTCACGTTTCAGACCTCGCTATGACCGTTGTTTGGCTTGGTTTGGGGTCTGAAAAGGGTCTCTAGAAATTACATTTTAAGCCTTTCCAGGATATTTATGTGACTTTTCAGCACATCATTTGTGTTTTTCAAGTTGTATTCCTTCCATCCATATAATAATTTGTCACTAATTTTCAGTTGTCGTGATTTTTCTTCGAGTGACTACTTTAATATTTAGTGCAAAATTCTAGTGGGTTCACTCTCTTGTAAAACACAGTAGGCATGGTTTGGGTTGAATGGCTTTGCTTACTAGCTTGGTTTCTCTTCATGGTCATACGTTAGCAAGAAAATCTCATGATATTTGTACGCCATAACAAAAAGTCTTATGAAGCATTGAACAAATTGTTAGTCATAGACATTTACCAAGAAGAAGTGAGATCATCAGAGAGCACAGAAAACATGTTCGTTTGTCTTGAGTGCTGCAGGAATCTTCTGCCGATTTTCAACTTTCACTCTTTCATATATATGAATTTCATTGTAAAAATATAGTTAATTTAGGCCTACAGGAATTTTTCAAAGTTGGGTTTCCTTTTCTTTTAACGCCCAGTACATGATTATTAACATATTTCAATGTTTAGGGGATGAATTAAATAGTTAAAATATCTAATAATCACTATATAGTACTCTCTTAATTCGTAAGATTGAAAATGTCGATCTATCAAGCGATTGAAAATATTTTCAATCTAATAGATTGAAGATAGATCGAAAAGACACATGGAATCGCTGCCTAACGACAATTAGATTCTCGATCTGTAATTGATTGAAAAAAAGTTTCAATCTATTGAAAACGTTAACCAATCAAACTGCAGAACATTATCACGTGACTTGAAATTCCCGCCGCAAACTTTCCACCACTGAATTAAGTTCGACGCGATCGACGACAGACATGGACCATGCCCTTGTAAAAAATAACCATGGTTTTACTGTCATAACCATGGTATAACCATGGTTTTACCATCATAACCATGGAAAACCATGGTTTTACAATGGACCAATAACCATCCATGGTTTTGCCATCAAATCCATGGTAAAACCATGGATAAACCATGGTTTTACCATGGTTAAAAAACCGTGGTTAAATAACCATGGATAAACCATGGTTTTACCATGGTTAAATAACCATGGTTATAGAACCATGGTTAAGCCACGGTTTTACCATGATTTTGGCTGTAAAAGCATGGGTTATACCATAGTTTTGGTTGTAAATCCATTATTATACTATGGTTCTACCATGGATTGGATTGTAAAACCATAGTGATACCAGTGATTTTGATACCGTGGTTTTGATTGATTATGGTGATACCGTGGTTTTGAGTTTTGATTGTAAAAGCCATGGTTCTACCGTGGATTTGATTGTAAAACCATGGTTATACAGCGGTTTTGGTTGTATAACCATGGTTATACCACGTTATTACCATGGTTAAAATAACCATCTATAAACCATGGTTAAAAGAAACCGTGGTTATAGCCGTTATAGACCATGGTTAATCCACAATTCTACCATGATTTTGACTGTAAAAGCATGGTTATACCGTAGTTTTGGTTGTTAATCCATTATTATACCATGGTTCTACCGTGGATTTGATTGTAAAACCGTGGTTTTGATTACGGTGATACCGTGGTTTTGATGATTGTAAAATCCATGGTTATACCATGGTTCTACCGTTGGTTTGGCTGTAAAACCATGGTTATACAATGGGTTTGGTTGTATAACCATGGTTATACCGTGGATTTGATTGTAAAACCAATAGAAACCACTTAATTTGCATATTAAATACTGGGTGCTTGTGTATTCAGGTTTTCATATTATTTATTAAAATTTGCAGTACATTTCTTCATTGTTGATGATTTTAGAGTACACCAAAACGTTTATCAAATACAAAGATGGGTCAACAAACGATTACTAGAACAATTCATTTACTGGTATCAATTACAGGTAATTAAACAGGAATTAAGGAAACACTAACCAGGAACTAAAATATGTTCATTCAATACATATATATGGACGATTCCCTCACAGTTTAAAATATGCAAAGTCTTCAAAATTCCATTGCACTTTGGAAGTGTTGCAGACATACCAGAGTAACTTTGTTGCTATTGCCACTGGTAGTTACTAGTACAAGAGTTTCATATCTTGTAACATACCAAGGTCAAATAGTTAAACTGGTTATACTGGTTTTCACTGGTCTAAGTGATTGGACTTGTAGAAATTTCTTTCTGGTTTTACCGTCGTAACGATGGATAAACCATGGTTTTACAATGGACCAATAACCATATGGTTTTGCAATCAGAGCAAAAAAAGGTTTAAAAAGTTAAAAAACCATGGTTATAAACCATGGTTATAGAATCCACGGTTTTACCATGGTTAAAAAACCATTGTTAAACCATGGTTTTACCATGGAATTGGCTGTAAATCCATGGTTTTGATTGTTATACCGTGGTTTTGGTTGTAAAAGCCATGGTTCTACCGTGGATTTGATTGTAAAACCATGGTTATACAGCGGTTTTGGTTGTAAAACCATGGTTTTAAACCACGGTAAAACCACGGTAAATCCATGGTAAAACCATGGTATGTCCGTCCAATTTACCATGGTAAAACCATGGTTTTACCGTGGTTTTACCGTACCATGGGAACCATGGTTTTTTTTTACAAGGGATTGACGATGACAGCTAATCTGAAAGCCGTTATAGAGCGGGAATTCCCGACTGGTATTGGTAACGATATCCTTCAGCTGATTGGAGGTGAGTATTTTCTACATCTGTAAATATACATTAGTCCTTTTAACTTTTGATGGAATTAATACTTGCCAATTGGTCATAAAATACCAGCACAAATCTTGGTTATTAATATTAGGCCTAGCCTACCTAAACTAAACGCTAGGAACTACCGTACCGATACACACTAACGTTACGGTAGGCCTACACGTTAATGTTACGCAGCGGACCCCTTACAATCACTTCGCATATGGGGAGCCCGATCTCTTGTCTGCGCCCTAAGATTTGACCAGAAATTTAACTAGAATTTCTTTAATATTCAACCAATGCTTGATTTCATTCTTTTCCTGATATTCTAAAGAGTAATTGTGCCAAAATTCTATTTTCACAAAAAACTGCAGCCGTGTCAGTTTGACAGTTTGACCAGACCCCTTGAAAAGCAATGCCAAGCCCAAGCAATATGGCAATACTTAAAAAATAGTGCCCATGTGATGTCTGTGACTGTGCACTCATTCATCTTACCTAGCCTACCTAGGGATACATAGGGAAGATACTGAACGCAGGCACTACGCCTCTATATTCAGTTCCAAGTTCTTTTTCCTCTTCAAGATGGCATGGATCGTTTCCTGGTGCAGGCGATTCGTAATCGTACTTATGCCTACATTTGCTACGGTCATCGTACGATGGATTAGTCTACGATTTTCCTTGCGATTTGGGGGACATCGTAGGTGGCTACGGGCTACGATTTTTATGTTTACATTATTTACGGTCATCTGCGATTTCATGTACTGGGCATCGTAGAGGGGCCAAAGACAAAGCCGCGTACAGAGGCTGTATGGAGATCGTACAGAGATTGTACGGAGGTCGTAGGGAGATCGTGCGATTTCTGCACGATGCTTTTTGCTCCCCTGTTGAAAAAAATCGTACGCTCTCTGCATGATCAGCGCAAGGCCTCCGCACAATGACCCTGCAGTGATCGTACGATTCCACCTACGAAGTACAATGTTATTAAGGCTGCAATCCTACGATTTTGAAAAAAACTATATACAAACTCCGCGCTAAACAAAATCGTAGAGGCTACGGAGACCGTGAATCGTATGCCACCCCAGGGAGATCTTGCGATTAGAGGGATACGATCAGTTTACGGTCACCCTACGATGATCGTAGACCAAATGTAAATGGGGCATTAATCATTTAATGGGCTCATTTTTCCAGCACCTATCCAAAGCTACTTCAAAACTGTGCACACTTGGGGCAGTAATGGTGTCGTTGAAAAGATTATTCCATGGTTTATGTATTCGTACATAGAAAGAATTTTTGTGAGTTTTGGTCCTAGGAATAAACAATTTGTTACTATGTCCTCTTGTCTGATCTCTGGATTGTAATTCAAGATTAATGGTTACATCAGAATCGTATTTATAAAAAAATCTTTAGACCCTGCACGCTGTTCGGGAGTTTTGACTAGAAAGACGACATTTTGAGGCCTGTGCCTGGCAAAAGATGTCTGAAACAAGACCTTTTTTATATATCTTAAATCTTTTTAAAATGAATATCAGTCGCTGTAGATCTAATAAAGATGAAAAGATTGTGTTCGTAATTATGAGTTTTCTGAATCAGGTAGGCCTAGGGCCTACTCGGTCTCTAGCAAATTCTGGGACGGATCCAGGAGTTTGTGTGTGTGTGTGGGAGGGGGGGGGGGGGGACAAATCTCCCAAAACTTTCTGACGAGCGAAAAAAGCTGTTACTAGTTTTTTTTTTTTTTGGGGGGGGGGGGGGGTCTAGGTTAGGGCCTACATTTCCTCCAAAATTCTCTGACAAGCAAAAAAAAAAAGGTTATCACATTTTGGGGGTCTACTTTTCATCCTCACACAAGCAAAAAATGGGTCTGCAGCTGATTCGGCTCTGGACAGCCTGAAAAGGGGGGGGGGGCACTGCCGATTCAGCCCCCCTCTGGCTTCAAAAGGGGGGCGTGGCCGATTCGCCCCCCCCCCCCTGGATCCGCCCCTGAATTTAAGAAAATTAAATCTTGCTTAGGCCTAGACTAGAAAATGTACTTTTTTTATTACTGCAACTGCAACAGTGAATGTTTGACATAGTCCCACATAGGCATGGACCTACATGTATATTACATGTACATGTAGATCTATGTAGATTCGAACATTTTTACCACTCATACTCATACATAGGCCCATGCCTATCATTAGCCTGACCAGACGCCGTGCGAAGCATGGCGTCTGACAGACGACGATACGCTTACGCGGAAAACCTTGGCCTAGGGTTAGTTTTTAGTCATTAATGGTCATTTTCAGAGGGAAATGTGGTATGTACTCACATGAATTCCAGCGTCTGTTATTTTTTGCGATGTGATACTACGTCCAATTTTGTTCATTTGTTATAATTTGGTTGATGCATGTAGCCTACCTACATAGTACATGTAGCTTAGAAAGTCAACCAGTGTGTGTTGGCAGACTTGGCACACAGTGTCGTACCATCAAGCTGGCAGGCCTCGCTGTTGGCCACTAAAACCCAGAATTAAGCTGAAAGTAAGTGCACACGTAAATGCCATGGCTACTGCACATTACTTCCCATTTTGTTTTCATGTTAACATTCCTTAAAAATGTAATAATTATTTTGGTGGAAGAGGGTCTTCTCTTTGAGTTTATATTGCCAATTTATGAGTACATGTAAGTGTATTTTAAGGCGAAATCAAAATGTGAAATTGAAACAGTCACTTCTTGTAAGAAAAATGTGCATGTATGGGCGAAATAGTTTACAGCAAATGCCCATATTTGGTCATGCTGCAAAAAGAATGCCCTCTCAGACTTTGCTCACATTACAAATATGCTTTATTTTTCCAGTCTTTCCAAAGTCAATTGGCTTAATCCTCTTCTCTCATTTTCAAATGATTTTGATCTTCCTTCATACTTAATACTTTATGTCATTCAAATAGATAAATAGTTGAATTTTTCCCTCAGATCAACCTGGAATTGGACTCATGCACAGGGAGCAGCAGGACAATCTCATTTCCAAATGGCCCTTGATCAGAGAGGCAATGTTGAAAATTCGGGCGAAGGAGTACCCTGCGATCCAAGACCTCATCACGACCTTTGAGGGTGGAAATGGTAAGTTTATTCCAATTTGACATTGACTTGCTAGAATTGGAAGGAATTTACCTCTCAATGGAAAGAAACTAAAATTTGGTAAGGCATTATTAAAAATGAGACTTTTGCCAAGGGACCATTGTAATCTGTTCAGCAAGATGTAGTCCAGTCAAAATAAGGTTTGAACCATAACTAATTGCAACACAATCATTCCAGTGCATTATGATTTGTTGAGATTTCCCACACTACATTGTGTGTGTGTGGGGGGGGGGGGGGGGGGGGGGGGGATACTCTTAACATTATGATTAGGGGATCATAACATAACCATACTACAATGAAATAACATTTTGACGAGAGTAATAGAAACAATAGTTCACAGCTAATTTTCATATTATGTGAATTAGAGTACTTTGCTTGGTTTTTTAAAGGATTTTCAGTACACTGTTAAGGAAATCAAATAATCATTCTGGAGTTCTTGTGTTGCAATTGGTGGTAGGTTATCCTCTAAAATTTGGTAGATTGACTGGACTAATGCATTTGACACTTTGAATGATAAGCAGACGGGAGCCAAAGGTATTATATTTCAGGGTTGTCCGTCTATTCATCTATTCATCTATCCCAGATCTCGTGATATAAGGAAAATCTTAGGTTTTTTATGCCTCCGCCCACCAAAGGTGGGTGCCGGAGGCATTATGTTTTCGGGTTGTCCGTCCGTCCGTCCGTCCGTCCGTGTGTCCGTCCCACTTCTCGTTACCGCGATATCTCAAGAACTGTATGAGGTAAGAACTTCAAACTTGGTACTAGTATGTTTCCCTATACGAAGATGAACTGATTAGATTTTGGGGTAAGGAGGTCAAAGGTCAGAGGTCACAGAGGTCAATTTACATGAAATTACATGAAATTCTTGGTTTTTAGCACCGTTACCGCGATATCTCAAGAACTGTTTGAGGTAAGAACTTCAAACTTGGTACCAGTATGTATCCCCATAGGAAGATGAACTGATTAGATTTTGGGGTAAGTAGGTCAAAGGTCAGAGGTCACAGAGGTCAATTTACATGAAATTTTTGTTTTTTGTTTTCAAAGAAAAGATAGCGCTGAATTTAGGAGCAAAGAGATGAATGCCATATTGAAAGGTCAGTCATCAGTCAAATTTAGTAAACAGTTATTTCTGTTGAAAACTTAGCCATTAATATCATGTACATAATATATATTTTATACAGAGAAATGTTAGGAAATAAAATCTATACAAATAGCAGTAATGTGAGAAGGCACAGTCAAGGTCCAAGGAAATATGTAACAGCTATGAAGTGATGAATGTCACAGTAGCTGACTGTATTTGTCGATGATCAACTGTGTATTGCAGTATTGCATGTATGTAGACTGGTGACACTTGCAATTTCGCACAGATACACACGTGTCAAATGTACATGTATACAATTATTTGTGTGTATAGGCCCATAGTGTTTTATATTCTTACATTTATGTTTGCCATTTTCCTTCATTCGAGTTCTCGTCAAGTTGCTGTAGTGTTCAATAGGAATTTCGGAGTATTGACAGTTTTCATTTGACTTTTTATTGGTATGCAGCAATGGCACTGCAGCGCAAAAGTGCGAGATTTTTCTCGTCAGAAGAGGCTCGGCAGATGCTTCCTGACAAAAGAAACTGACTTTTTAAAAATCAAGATAGTAAAAATTTCCTATGTCTCAATCATAACAAACATATCATTTGACAGTGTTTAAAACAAAGCTATTATTTTGGCTACAAGGTTTTTTTCCTTCAGATGTAATACTAAAAAGATGAAGCAAGTTGAAAAGAGCATTGCTAAAACGTTATCTCAATTTCGGATAAACAACTTAAAATTATGCGGTGCATGGGGGGGGGGGGGGGGGGGGTTGAGTAGGCAGCGCACAAAGCGTTTGTGCGCTGTGGCAAAGACATGCGATTATTGCCATCAAGCCGTAGAATTGCTCTAGTTATTCTTTTATTTACAAATAACTTTTTTGATCTTATTTTTCAGTGGATCTCTGTGGACTAAGCACATTGGTATACATGCTTCACCACTCTGTAAACAAAAAAACACCAAAAACACCAAGTATGGATCAGTGAGCAGCAGCAGTAGGGCTGGAGCACTGCAGCACCTAATTCAGCATAATCCAGTAAGTTATATGGCCATTGAATACTGATTGGTCCACAAATGTTTAATGGTATTCTTGTTTCTAGGTTTCCGTGCGTACCCTAGGTTGGATTGGACCATGATTTTGTAAAAAATGTGATTTTTAAGATGCCAGTTCTTGAACAAGCATGAAAGTTCTTCTGAATGAAGTTCAGCCCTTTTTCCTACTCTGTTTGTAGTATATTTTGCATGCTTTTGTTCCATTTAAAGTTGCTTCCTGACAAAAGAAACTGACTTTTTAAAAATCAAGATAGTAAAAATTTAGTATGGAGTACGATGTCTGCTTTATCAGAGTAATTTCTTTTTTTTTAAAGAAATGTTTTTGCCTTTAAAAATTTTGTCACTGTTGCTGGCAGAAGTTTTCAGCTTAGGCTGAATGAGGTAAGATACATGAGAATTCAAGATAGCACTAAATTCAAAAAGTTGTGCTCCTTTCTCTGACTTAAGTATACATGTGTAGAGCTAATGTAAGTTCATTGCCAAGAAAAAATGTATTCCTTATCATAAAGCCATGAGTGGGAAAAAATTAGATTTCAATGTGGCCAAATGATGCAGTTTTCTGGAAACTAATTTAGTGTAGAATGTACCTGACATGTGAATGTTTTTATTTTTGAAATGCTGCAAAGATTCTTTTATCTTTTACTTATGCAGGAAGGAACAGATATCAGTGCTGCCGTGTTGCAGAAAGAGTCGGAGTACAAGCAGCCTTACCTCCTCTCTATTGGAAGGGAAGCCAAGAAGCCTTCACAGTTCTTCTTGGTGCTGGGTCGCCTTTTTATTCCTGGGGGCTTGACATCGTTCCAGCTTTCGACCTTCTTTTCAAAGCACATTATGTGTTTAGTGTAAACTACTCCCCTGTGTTGAAGAATTTCTGGGAGTTTATCGATTGCTGCATTTACTCTGTAATGAAGCCGGTGTAAGCAAAGGCCAAGGTGCGTGATGTGGCTTCAGCCATCAAAGATGCTATGGTCAAGAAGTAGGCTGCATTACTTTATGGGTTGTCTAACAGTCAGGATATACTGTGTCTGATAGTTTTGGCCATCTTGGCACATGTTTAGACCTTTAGAATCTCCTGTAGATTTGGATGGTACATCGTGTGTAATTGTGTACAATTTTTTTGTAATTTGGTTGTAAACTAACAATGTGATACCGTATGAGACTAACTACATCAACAAACATGAAAATACATATGTGGGACTGTACTGAAATTCTGGTGGGGTTTCAAGAAAGTACACCCAAATTTCATTTTTTTTTCCACGTGTAAAAATTCATTCCCTACTCCACATCCTCCATTAGAAAAAATACATCGGCTGTCAAAATATAGATACATACCCCTGACAGCAGAAAGTGTTTAAAAAATGACGTGATATTTACGTTGTGGTTTTCGTCTTTTTTACGTCCTGTAATTACGTCAATAAGACGACAACTTGCACCGACGCAAGACCTCAAGAGGACGTCTTATTTTGACGTCATCTCTACGTCTTGTACACTGTAAAGACTAATGTGCTACTTTTAGGGGCATGTATAGTGACTGCACCTGAAATGCTGTTTATAAAACACTTGTAGTGTGCTAATTTACCAGCAAAAAAAAAGGGGGGGCCGTGGCGAGCGTCGAACCAGGTTCCGCTGATTGAGAGGCGCTGACGTTACCGATGGACTAACGAATGATTCTTGCAATCCAGTTTAGTCATGGGAGTCAAGTAGATAACATGAACTATGTGGTGTCGTAAATTCACTATGTAACAATATGATCTGCTGTAAATCGTACAATGTGAGTTAGTCTAGCGGTAATGCCAGCAATTCTCGATCAGCGGACCCTGGTTCGAAGCTCGCCCAAATCATTTTTTTTTAATGAATGTTTAGCAGTTTAAGGAGCCGGTCCAGCTCCCGTGAAAGTGCTGAAATAGCACGCTGTGTGCATTCAATAGCACTCTGAGTGCAGTCCCTACGCATACCCTCAAAAAGTGCTATATACAGCACTTCAGTTTTTACATTGTACAGATGACGTCAAAATAAGACGTCCTCTTGACGTCTTGCGTTGGTGCAAGTTGTCGTCTTATTGACGTAATTACAGGACGTAAAAAAGACGAAAACCACGACGTAAATATCACATAATTTTTACCACTTTCTGCTATCAGGGACATTATCAGCGCTTTTGGGCTACCTGTAAGTACTGAAATAAGAAAGTCAACTGAGGCATTATGGGATTGGGCTGAATATGGTCACGAACATGTGACAAAAAATTACTAGAATTTCACATTTTAAACAAGTGAAATTCCATAGTCATTATCTGAATTCCCATTAATATTAAATCAATTGACTCTCAAATATGGTTTCATTCATGGAATACAGATGATGACAAAGAAATTCCCCTTATCTGAAATGTGAAATTCTAGTAACTATTCTGACAGCTTCATGACCATTTGCAGCCCAATCCCAAAAGCCTCAGTTGACATTTTTTTTCAAGAATTCTTAGCCAAAACACGCTGATAAAGTATGTATGTATAATTTTGACAGCCGATATAATTTTTTTAATGGAGGATGTGGAGTAGAGAATTAATTTTTAGGCTTGGAAAAAGTGAATTTTTATTGTACTTGAAACTCCGCCAGAATTACAGTACAGTCCCATATGTATTGTCATGTTTGTTAATGTAGTTAGTCTCATACGGTATCATTCAAAACCCGGTCTTTCGGAGCCAAGAAGGAACTGATAATTTCTCTTTTTATTGTTAGTTTTCAACCAAATTAAACCACTTTCAAGGAAATATGGACACTGGAAGGCCATTTCGTAGGTGTGAAATGTGAATTTTAGCAATATTTCGCGATTTGTGAGGAAATTTTTTTTTTTTTATTATCTTTTTTCTCCCTACTTTTAAATGTTTACACGAAACCGCTTTACAAAAAACAATGTCATGACTGAGCCCTACTTTTAAGCCTGTTTATTTACAAATGATACGGTAGATTTGTGTCAGCTATCATTGCAATACTTAAGCATAATTTACAAACATCTGAAGTCCAGCAGAAAGAGAGAGTACCATAATGTACCTAACTAAAGAAGATTAAGGGCCTTGTTTGCAATACAGTAGTTGAGGCCTTTACCCCCCCCCCCCCCCCCCCCCCCCACCCGTAAAAAAATGCTTGGAAAATGGATTGAATTACTTGCTATATAGGCCTAAGAAAGACTAGCGGTTATCTGTTTAGTTTAAATATGATATGATGTAGGTCACATTGATGCCACACAGATATTAATGTTTGCCTTTGCTTTGTGTGATTCCAGCAAATGCAACAAACTGCAACAAAATTTCACTCTAAACTGAAATACACCTCAGCAATTTGTACATTTGTACTTCGGCTAGTAGTACATGTAAAAAAATAGTTGTCATTTCTACCCTTGCTAATGCATTTAATACTCCATAAATTTGAAATGAAATGGAGATAGCATAATTTGCTTCATGATTTATAGTTAAATTAGACCATAAACATAACTACAGCTCACTTAATTATATGCACTCTGGATATATTAATGACTGACTGAATGAATCAATCAACGAACGAACCTATTATGAAACCATCAGAACAAAAAAAAAACAATGACAACAAAACACCAATCTTTGTCTGGATTTTGGATTTCACCAAAATAACTTTTGCTCTTTAAGGCATAAAATAATATCCTAAGTTTGGTGTTGATTGATGGAATAGACCTATAGGCTACCTATCCATTGGCATGAACATTTCCTTGAAATGGTTAGACATTTTTTGATTTGATGCTAATATTTTATGACTGTGAACTTTTTGGGACACACTGTATATCTTATCTTATCTTTGTGTACTGTTTAAAGATAAAACAATTATTTCACTTGTATTATAAGCCATGTCCAGAATTTTTGAAAAATTGACAAAATGTTTGAAGAATTGCATGTATATAATTGGCACTTCATTCATTCTACATTTTCGGCTAATCTGGATTTCTACTGAAAAAAGTTAAAGCACAATTTTTAAAAATGCTGTATCTAGAATTTGTGACAAAAAAAAGAACCTTTAAAGATAAACTGGAGTTCTGGTCAAGTGATCATAATGTGAAAGAAATTGTTCCAAACCAACTGAGAGAGTTAGATTAGTTGCTGTGTATAGACACACGTGTCTATTGTGAGATTTGGAGATTATTAAATTGATTTGAATGAATTGATTGAAATTGAATTGAAATTCATTTACTTCGCCCAAAACTGCACAAGGTACGTGCCCTGCGGAAGAAATGAGTATATATTGGACCACACACAAAACTTTTCAGCTTTTTCCAATGGGGAACCAACATTTGCTCCAGCTACATTTGCTCCTCAGTCCATATCTCGAAAGGTCAAGGTCATGATTTGTTTTTTTGTTCAGGACAATGTGAAGATTAGGATTAAGATTTAGGTTTAGGATTAACATGGCAAAGTTGGACCAGAGCAATTGTCGCAGGGGCAAATTTCATAAAACCATTTCTAATATAAGGGCATTTGAAGAGCAAAAATATTTTTGTCATAAATGAATTTATTCAATTTGTCTCCAACGGCCCACAAGGGGGTGACACACGCTACTGCTGTGTGATAGGTTGCCCGGGTGCTGTGAAAAAAATCACAGGCGGAACCGGGCGGGATTCGAACCCGCGACCTCTGGATTACCAGACCAGTGTCATGACACTGGTCTGGGTTATGACACTGGTCTGGTAATCCAGAGGTCGCGGGTTCGAATCCCGCCCGGTTCCGCCTGTGATTTTTTTCACAGCACCCGGGCAACCTATCACACAGCAGTAGCGTGTGTCACCCCCTTGTGGGCCGTTGGAGACAAATTGAATAAATTCATTTATGACATTATATCACCCGACGGATTAATTCAATACCTTTGACTTGATAGTCCCCATATTGGGATAGTTTGAACCTGATCACTCAGGGCACTCCGGTGGTCTAGTGGTTATGACACTGGTCTAGTAATCCAGAGGTCGCGGGTTCGAATCCCGCCCGGTTCCGCCTGTGATTTTTTTCACAGCACCCGGGCAACCTATCACACAGCAGTAGCGTGTGTCACCCCCTTGTGGGCCGTTGGAGACAAATTGAATAAATTCATTTATGACATTATATCACCCGACGGAATAATTGGTTTGCTATTTTATTCTTCCTGACATGGAAAGAATGAGAAAGCTCACAAATTATTTTTTTTACCTTTCCCAGAACTCAAGCTTCTCTTTAAATAATGGCTTAAGAAAGGTCCTTGGAGCCATTTTGAGCCAGCTTGCATGGTGAAAGAAAACTTTGATGAAGGAAGCAGCATCAAAATATTTTTTTTTTAGGATCCTTCAGCCATTTTCTGATCAAATACCTTCTAGCTTTTTTTATGCCTCCGCCCACCGTAGGTGGTGCCGGAGGCATTATGTTTTCGGGTCGTCCGTCCGTCCGTCCCCTTTTCGTTATCGCGATAACTTCAAAACGGTTTTTTTTTTAATCAGTTTGTAACTTGGCCCATGTATGCATATGTGAGAGACAATGAACTGATTAGATTTTGGGGTCTCAAGGTCATAGGTCACAGAGGTTATTATGTACATAAAAATGGTTAGTTCTCGTGATAACTGAAGAACTGTTTGACAGATCAGCTTCTAATTTGGCCCATGTATGCATATGGGAGGGACGATGAACTGATTAGATTTTAGGGTCTCAAAGTTCAAAGGTCATAGAGGTCATTATATACATGCAAATGGTTTATGATGTATGGAGTCTAGGCCTACATATTTTAGAAATTTCAAGGGGACAGTGGTCTATTTGCTATAAAATATCTATTTCCTTGGTGTATTTGATGATTGTAAGTCATCAATGGTAAGTTTTTTATTTGTACGGGATGGAAATGAAATGAAATAAATTTTCTGTCTCCTGTGTTTTTTAAGTGAAAAGATTTTAATTTTGTTTGACCAATCCTTTTTAGAGTGTACATGTATGCCATACATTTCCAACTTGGTGATGGCGGATGCATAAATTCCGACCGGGCGCGGTCGAAGATTCATCTAGTTTTCTTCTATATTTAAAGTTGAAGATAACTTGTTTTGAGTATCCATATGATGTTTTAAAGAAATGAAACATTTTTATTCTTTAGAAGCATGAGTAGATTCATTCTTAGACCCCGTTCTCTCTCACTTTGAAAGTGGTCTTTTTTAAATTTGTTTTCATAATTCTGTCAATTTTGTTTTTCTATCTTTCCTTGTTTTCTTTTGTTTTCATCATTCTATCATCTTCTCTTTCTTTACATCTTATGTTTTCTTTTGTTTTCATCATTCTATCATGTTTTCTTTCTTTACATTTCTTATGTTTTTCTATGTTTTTATCTTTCTATCATTTCCCTCTTTCTGTCTTTTCTTTCTTTTCATCATTCTATCATTTCCTCTGTCTTTTCTTTCATCGTTCTATTATTCTGTCTTTTCTTTCTTTTCATCATTGTACCATTCCTCTTTGTCTTTTCTTTCATCATTTTATCATTCTGTCTTTTCCTATGATCATTCTATCATTTCCTCTTTCTATCTTTACTTTTGTTTTCTTTATTTCATGCAGCGATGGATTATTTCTGCGGAAAATCACACGTGATTTCCCGCAGAACACACAAATTCACTTCCGGTTGAAGTACGCTTCCATTCACACTGCGCGTTAGAGCAGTCCAAACCGCTCTTATTGAGAACCGTTCCTCAAGACCACCTCCCGTCCTGGACCAATTTGAACGTTCACACTCACCTAAGAACCGTTCTTAAGGAACGGGTCTTAGTTAGACCGCTCTAACGAAGTGAGAACGGGGTCTTAATCCCTAATGTTCTAGGATTGTAATCACATGTGCAACTTGAAATAAGTATATTTATTTGCATACCACTTATTTTACTGGTATTTATCATCTCCCTCGCTGTCATCTTTTTTCAAGGTAAAATGATTTCTGTGCATTCTCATTTGCATTTGCATTGTACAAATTAAGTGTTACCAGGGATGGGGAATTGGAATGAATGGTAATTAATTGTTTGTAAGTAATTGTAATTATTACTCTTTAAAGACCTCAGCCTGACCCAAAACAACCATATATTGACGTAAAGCTTAGTAAACAAAGATATATAATTACCCTGGGTATTCATAAATTTTCGTCTCCGTTTATCCATAAAAAATAAAAAAGATAATTTTTTTGGTCCGCCCCCTCCCTATGGCGTAACAACAGAGGAAACTGCAGGGGGTCGCTAGACGTGTGACGACATGTCATGTATACAGCTCAGAGTGCGTCTACACGATATGTCGTCATCAAATTTTCACCCCCCGCAAAGTAGCGTTCCTCGGAGACGGGGCCTTCGTCAGAAAAACCACCGGGGCTCAACATTCGGGACGGACCTCAGCATGAAGTTGGTTTCAATTTGTTCAGAAAATATATAGCTCCCCGTTGATGAATAAAGGGTATATTTCAAAATTCGGTCAGGCTGAGGTCTTTAAAGTTCTGGTATCATTTCCCTCACTCTCATCTTTTTTTTTTCAAAATAAATTGATTTCTGTACATTCTCAAAACTGTTACCAGGGGTGGTATTTTGAAAACGATGTTATCTTTTATGTTAGTAAAACTATGTTAATTGTCATAGCAAATCAAAATTAAGACAAGTCATTGGTTAATATTTGCGCAGTGCTGGCTGCGCTCGCGTAAAGTTAAAAGAGAAATCTGTGCAAGCACCAATGATATGTGTTTATGGCGCGCAATTTAAGTTTGTTATGACGGTTAACATCATTTTCCTTAACATAAAAGATAACATAGTTTTCAGAATACGGCCCGAAGGATGGGGCATTAGAATTAATGGTAATTTGTTCAAGTTATGTGTAATTGTAATTATAGTTGAAGAGATTGAGCGGATGTAATTTAATGTAATTAAAAGGAAATTAATTAAATATTTGCAAGCACTTTAAGTTATTAAAGTAAAATTAATAACAAATTTTCAGTTCAGTGTCATTGCAATTGCAATTGAAATATGTACTTTATACCACTTCCGGACTGTTACAAGACCTGCAAGTTCAACGTTAAATAAAATGTATGAAATTATGATTTTTAACTTGATATTTGGTGTCACATCTGTTTTATCACATGTCCAGATGTACTATGTTTGTGTTGTTGTATGTGTTATAGTGTATGAATGTACATTCCTGCTTGTGGAAGACTCAATCCAACACAAGATTGAGACTTCATTTTCAATCTAATAATTCAATCTAAATTTCAATCTATTAGATTGAATAGCTCAATCTATGCCAAAGATTGGAAGATTTCAATCTAATTTTAGATTGAAAATAGATTGGAATTCTCAATCTATTAGATTCAAATCTCAATCTATTAAAGATTGAAAATTTTCAATCTAATGATAGATTGACTTTCAATCCGGTTAGATTCGTCCCTGACAGCAATCTGTGGCAGATTGAAAATTCAATCTAATAGATTGAGTTTTCAATCTTAGGAATTAAGAGAGTATATGTTAGCTACCACATAATTTTATGGAGAATTTGCGGATTTTGTGAAGGATAATGTTCTCACTTTTCAATAGCATGCAACATAAGTATAAACAAAAGTGGAACAGAAACGTTGTTTAGTAATTAGTGGAAGGGAAAGCCAATGATATTTCAAAATAATGTCCATAGCCATAGGCCTAGGCCTACATGAAATTAAATTATTGCCGCTATTGGATATCATTTGAAACGGTAACGAATTTTGGCATACTCGTGATATAGGCCCCAGTACCCTAAACCCTACCCCTAAACCCTACCCTAAGCCTAACAAGTTAGGCCTAACCCTAAACCCCAGGCCCAACCCTAACCCTAAAATTGGCTACAATTTAACTCTGTCACAACATAATTTCATATTCTTCCTGGTTAGATTTTTACCTCCAGTAACACAGATTACGTTTGCATTACCCCTTGCACGGGGTAGTAGTGCAATCATCGATTGCAATTATACCCATAGCATAGTAGGCCTAGTGAAAGTGTAACCAGGAAGAACGATATCACACAAAACGAGAACAGAACAATGACTTGACGTATGCGTAGGCTATATGCATGTTCGCACAATGGGTGACTGCAAACGTCGAAGGTAAAAGTCTTACCATGGATATATCCATGGCCTAACCAACCATCCACACCCCTACCCAAAGAACACATACCTTGAATTACAGATGAAAGTGTTATCAAAGTTTTGAGTGCCAAATGTAATAAACAGATATCTTGTAGAAACATTATAAACCGGAATGTTCTCGGTTCAATAATAAAAAAAGATGGCGAACGGAACGGCTCGTGATGCATTGTGGTCCCCGTACCAAAGATGATGTAATTAATATAAATAGTAGCTGATCAAAAATATTCATATAAAAGTGAACGCTTGTCGGCTGGAAATCTATTCAAGAGAAATAGTGTTTGAAAGTTTAATTCTTTCATATTTCATGATATGTGAAATTATTTGATCTGCAGTGCATTGATTTTCCACTGTGTTCACAGCAGTGAACAGTCGGAGGCAGTCAAGATCGTCAAGATACCATTTTGCCATCAAATTAAGGCTGAATAAATTTTCCTTCTTAAATTATAGTATCTTTGGTGCCTAGCGAGAAAAATGAGGAATATAAGACAATCCGAACCCAAAATTTCCGGAACAAAGTCATGTTCTAATGACCAAGATTTCGATGACCTAATTTCCTTTCTTTTTTGGGAAAAAAAAACAAAGAAAATATTTTCGTGGATTGAATAAAAAATTCATTTGAAAATCTTATTTTACGACGGAGTTACAAACATTATAAAACGGGTCTTCAATGACGACCTCTGAGGTCAATCGAGGTCAGGCCCGTGAAGACTTGGATAAACCACAGAACTCCAAAAGACGTAGAAGGCTCGTGCGGGTGCGAAATTGTCGGCATTGTTCGTACGTGATCACGTGATATCCGCCATGTTGGTTAGTCCTTCGCTCTCCAGCTCCGGATTCATGAAGCTCGTCGCGTCAACGGCATTCATTCAGTACAAATTGTTTGATCAACACTAGGGTTATATGAAATCTTACTGAAATTGCTAGATTTTGTTAATGCTAGTATCCAAATGAACCAAGACAAAAAGAGAGGGAAGTTTCTCTCGAAATACATGAAATTGCCAGTGTTATAAAATGTTGCTTTGGGCATTTTCATGCTTATTTGTTATTATAGAAATACAGTCATCATCCACTCTTGTTGCTCATTTTGATAATTCAAGTTACTGCACTACATTTACTTACCATTTCAAACAACTTTGATCACTGAAATGATTCTCATGGTTCTGGCAAATGAAAGTGGAAATTTATGTTATTGTATTCATATCCTGATGCAAGACTTCATGCTTGTAAGAGTTCGATATGGGGTGTGCTCATTTCAGTACGTTGCAACAGGGGCGTATCCAGGATTTCCCAATAGGGGGGGGGCGCCAGACATTATTGATCACCGTCCTGGGGGAGGGGTCTAAGGGAATGCCCCCTTTGGAAAATTTTTGCTTCTGAAGAAGGGCTGAGATGCAAAATAATCCTATATGTGACCAATTTTGAAGCCTATTTAATGAACAACTTTTTTTTTTTTGCTATTTTTTTTACGACGGCCAATAGGGGGGGGGGGGGCGCCTGTTGCGCCACCCCCTGGATACGCCACTGTTGCAATATATGGCCCTCAAGAAAATTCTTTGTCTTGACTTTACAGATCACTGTTATGATCCAGGCATCTGTGTTTTGTTGAAGGTTGTCACTCTAAATAAGAACAGTAAAAATACATCAAGTCCAACGAAGTGTCACAAGTCACGACTGCCAAATTGGAAACAAAAGGTAGCTTTCGGAGAGGACTACAACTTAATCATTAATCATTAAAATTCTAATTTGACAAAAATAAAGTCATTACAATTCTAATTCGCCCAGTGGGTCCAGTTTCCCTCCATAATTCTCTGACAAGCAAAAAAAAAAAAAAAAGGTTTTCATTCTAAAAGGGGGGGGGGCACAATCCACAAAAGGGATCCTCTATGGTCAAAATACATACTTTTCTTCCAAAGGGGGGGGGGGGCACGGGCCGGAAGTGCCCCCCGGATCCGCCAATGCTATGATGATTATGCTTTTGATGCCTTTGCTGCATGTGCCAATGTCCAGTTTTATGCCAAAGTTATTTGCACAGTTGCAGATACATCTATCTTTGATTATTATACATGTAAAACAAACAACATAGTCATGGATATTAATGATTTTTTTTCCCCATGTAGGTTACTAAATTATAAAAATTACAAACATTGTCAAATGATATTCCATGGATGGTAAGGACCAAGTTTAATTGAGATGATCCGGGAGCAGTGAATTCTGACTGTAAACTATAAGCACATCATCGTATTTATCTGTTTCTTAATATCTATTAGACACACTCAAAATCTGCTGGATTTTATCTTGACACTCATATAGTGAAGGGGCATGAATAATAAAAAAAAATACATTGAAAGGAGAATCTTGAGCCTGGCTTGTAAAAATACAAACGTTTCTTCAAAGTTAAAAAAAAACATGCAGTTGAATAAAAATTGATTCAAGCGGCGGCTAAGCAATGCGTCTACTCAGAAAGTGGGAGGAGGGCTCCAGACTTACCCCCTCCCCGTTCCCCTGCCAATCTGATTAATCCACAATTTAAAAAAGTTCATCGATAAAGTCCTGACTTATATAAGGATTATCATCAAAGATAAAAAGAAACATGGCAGAGTATGTTGAACACATCCTTAATTCAAAAAATCAATGAGGCATCACGGCCCCGACATATGGAACTCCTTACCTGATTCGCTTAAGTTACGGACTTCACTTTTTTCTTTTAAAGCCATTACAAAAAACACCTTCTTAATCAATACAGCAGTTAAAGTTACTATTTAATATTGTTAGAGAAAAATTAACCATTTATTGAAGCATCAAATTAAAATTCAAATTAAGCAGAGGCTTTGTGCAATCACTCATTTCACATATTGCACGGCCACCTGCACATTACCCTTCAATTCATATTCATCCTTCTTTCTCTTCTCTTTCTTTTATTTTTCTTCTTTCATTTCCTATCCCGAGGCCGTCATCATCTCGAGCTTATGCTTACGATGTCGGTCTCCTGCATCATTTCACTCGCCTTATATAGCATAGAATCGCCCCACTATTCTTGTTATTATATTTATATCTTATTTTCATTGTTAAACAATCAAGTAGATTTTTATCTGTTTGTGAAAAGTAATTATATTATGTTTATTACGTAGATTATGTATATTATGTTATTATGATTCTGAATATACTTTACTTTGTACTTATGAAAAATGCAGAAATAAAACAGTGCTAAAAACAACAAAGTTGTTGGCCTTTAAATATATATATGGCCTTTGGCTATCCCTGGCCACTATAGTCGATGGTATTTTCAATTTTCTTTGTATTTTGTATATTTGTTTCTTTTGCCTGAAATCAAATAAATAAATAAATAAATATCAGATGAAACTTTACAAAAAGTATAACGTTTTACAAGTCATGTACATGGTTCCAAAAAAGCAAGTATATTTTTTGTTGCTTTTTCCGAGGGGGTGTCAAGAAGGATGAAGGTGAACAAACGAACTCGGGCTGCTTTCTTGAAAGGGAACTAAAATGATAATAGTGATAAAAAACAACTGTTTGATATTAATTATCTTGAATTTGAGAGAATATCGTCTTTGTGTCCGAAAGAGAACCCTTCCCCTAAAATGTAGGCCTACATGATATTAGTTGACGTTACTTATGTATGAAAGAGCAGCTGAACTTCAGTGGAAAAGCCAACTTCAAAATTTCAAGTGATGAAGGCACAAGGCCCTTTATTTCGATAAAGAAGATCCGATATAATATAAATAAGCATTGAGAAGCACACGTTCTGGTGGGTTAGTTGAAAAGATCGAGGACTAAGCAATATGGCGGCGTGTGCACTCGAGCGAATCCTACACCGGGTATATATTACGGCGATACGGCGATCTGTGCGTTGTGAATGGGTATGAGCCTTCTACGTCTTTTGGAGTTCTGTGGGATAAACAAGCGAGACGTATTTCTTCGGGCTTGCGGGTCAGACTGACTGGAGGTTGTGATCGATTAATGACCCATTACAGCCTTCGCATAGCATTACTACTGGAACTACAGGGTCGGCTGCTAGCGGAGCTTTGCAGATGTTCTGAAACGATTTTCTTACGGGACAAAACATCGTTAACATCATCAAATTGGGGGCGTCGATCCCTTCAAGTTAATATATTTTTATAAAATTTGAGACACTGAAGTAGAATATGTAGAAATAAATGAAAGGATATAAAAAACAAAGAAATACATGAGAGAGAGGAGGATAAATCAAAGAAGAAAAAAAACTCCACAGAAATACACAAAGTTGACAGCCCTGCATTTGTATGCCCCCCTTAAATTCCCCTCTTGAAAATCCTGGATCCGCCCCTGACTAATGCTAATAATGAGGGGTGGATAAGGGGGAGGGGGCGAATCGGCCCAGCCCCTTTTGAAACCCAACTGGCATACTGTAAGTACACAATAAAAAAATGCCTCCTTAATTGTGTACTTTTCCGGCTCTGTGCCCCCCCCCCCTCTTTTGATTGAAAGACTTTGATTGAAGGATTTTATTGATCAAATTCCATTCTTGCAGCCCGAAGGCTGAATTCCAATGGTTACAATGTAATGTTCAAGATGAAAACAATGATACAATGTTCAATAAGTTCACACAATACTTGTCAAAATAATGAAATGAATTATAATTGTAGTAATAATATTTTCATTATAGTATCAAAAGTCGAATAAATTTCAATTTCAGTTTTGCAAAGTAAAATTTGCAGTGCAAGAATATTCATATTTAATAGAGAATTAACTTTTTGCATCAATATAAGATTTGAAATAATTGCAAATTCGTTAAGACACAGTCCATTTTACAAAATCCTGGATCCGCCCCTGATAATAATAATAATAATAATAATAACAATAATAATAATAATAATAAATTACTCATAAGGGTCGCTACTCATTATCGAAGAAGAGGGTCGCTATTCATAAAAGGAGCAGAGGGTCGTTATTTATAATCTGAGAAGAGGGTCGCTATTCATAATCGAAATAGGGGTCGCTATTCATATCGAAATAGAGGGTCGCTATTCATAATCGGAGAAGAAGGTCGTTATTCATAATCTGAAAAGAGGGTCGCTATTCATAATCTGAGAAGAGGGTCGTTATTCATAATAAGAGAAGAGGGTCCCTATTCATAATCTGAGAATATTCATAATAGGAGAAGAGGGTCGCTATTTATAATGGGAGAAGAGGGTCGCTATTCATAATCGAAGAGGGTCGCTATTCATACTCGGAGAAGAGGGTCGCTATTCATAATCGGAGAAGAGGGTCACTATTCACAATCTGAGAAGAGGGTCGTAATTCATAATCGGAGGAGAGGTTCGCTATTCATAATCTGAGAAGAGGGTCACTATTCATAATGGGAGAAGAGGGTCGTTATTCATAATCGAAGGAGAGGGTCGCTATTCATACTCGGAGAGGAGGGTCCGGCTATTCACAATCTGAGAAGAGGGTCGTTATTCATAATCTGAAAAGAGGGTCGCTATTCATAATCTGAGAAGAGGGTCGCTATTCATAATCTGAGAAGAGGGTCGTTATTCATAATAAGAGAAGAGGGTCCCTATTCATAATCTGAGAATATTCATAATAGGAGAAGAGGGTCGCTATTTATAATGGGAGAAGAGGTTCGCTATTCATAATCTGAGAAGAGGGTCACTATTCATAATGAAAGAAGAGGGTCGTTATTCATAATCGAAGGAGAGGGTCGCTATTCATACTCGGAGAAGAGGGTCCGGCTATTCACAATCTGAGAAGAGGGTCGCTATTCATAATCGGAGGAGAGGGTCGCTATTCATAATCGGAGAAGAGGGTCACTATTCATAATCGAAGAAGAGGGTCGCTATTCATAATAGAGGAGGAGAGTCGCTATTCATAATCGATGAAGAGGGTAAGATTGTTTGTAAAATATTAAGTATCAATAATTTGATTTTCATTATTCAATGAAAAACTCAATTATAAAAGATATTAGATTAGCAAACAAAATGATAATATTAATAATAACTAGAATTTAATTCCTCATGAGGACGAATTAGGTGGTTTGTCTTTCAATTTGTATGATCATGATTGTAATCAGGATGATCATAATAATGGGGAAATGCTAAACTGAAGATAGGAAGTCAAAAAATCCATGAATGGAGATGCTTCTTGAGGACAGGAATGTAGAAAAATGTGTGAAACGGTCATTGTAAGATGTGATAATATTTGTGCAAGATAACAATCATGATAATGTTGACAATGATAAGATGCTCATATAACAATGACGATAATGATGATCATGACAACATTTAGAACTGCAATCGTTCGTATCAGAACGATGTGCATGCAATGTCGTCCGTATCTTCTATTTTGTTGAGAAGTTGACAGGTGAAATATAAAGATACGCATGGTAAACCATGATATAAGATAAGATGGGAGAAAATAATGCATACTGTGAAATTAGGAGATGATAGAATCATGAAAATAATTACGAAATAAAAAACAAAAGACAAAGAATGATCATGATAATGGTGATGACAGTGATGATGATGATGAGGAGGATGATGATGGTGATAATTGTGATGACCATGACTGGAATGACATTGGCCTTAACCATGCCAAATATGAAACAGAAATGACATTTCGTTATGAAGATACGACCATAAGTTGATTTGTAGAAAATGGCGCCTAGATGACGTCACAATAATCTGATGACCTTGAAAAAGATGCGGGAACTTGACCTTATTAGGAGTGATGACTAACGAAAATTTTAAGATAATTGACTAAGCCAATTTTGAGAAATTGTGATATCAAATAGGACTAATGATATTGCAGGATAGCTTTAATACACGTCAGGGAATCAGATTTTCCATAGGGTTATACATAAACCACTGCACACTACTTTCCAATAGACATAACACGCAAAATAAGGCAGTTTATTACTTGGTTTGTGATTGCTTATGTTATAATAGTCGAACAAGATGGTAAAATGAAAGGCAAAAAGAAGCAAAAAAAAAAAAAATTAATGGACCCACCGGGGATCGAACCTGGGTCACCGGAATGAGAGGCAAGTGCTTTGACCAATATACCAAAACATTTCCCATAGAGATAACACGTAAACGAAAAACGGGATTCTCAAATCCCATTTTGTAGTGAAAAATTGGGCATGATCCCGACATCTGATCAAAAATTGGAGACCACACTCACAAAAGCTTATAGTTTCAGCTATAACATACTAAAATCTGGAAGAAAATAGACCAAAAACAACTGAGATACAGCTCAGGGAACAATGTCATGTAGATTCATGATTCAAAAAAAAAAATCATCTTCCATAGACATAACACGCAAATAGGGAAAATTCTGACATGGCATCTTTAATTGAAAATTACTCTGTGATGACGTCATCAAAATGAAAAATGGTGGTATTAATTTTGTAGGAAATTGCCTCAGCTACAACATATTAAAATCTGGGCGAAAAACGACCAATAATTACGAATCTAGAGCCAAATTTGCATAAATGTGATGACGTCAAAACATGAAAAATGGAAATTTTGACTTCTGGCGCCATTTTGATGACGTCATAATGTTTATAAGGGTCAAATGATACATGAAATGAAATCTATGATTCATACCCTACCTGATGATGAAAAAAAAATTGTTTATGGACTATTTAAAGAGCTAGAGTTAATTTTGTAGAGGCATGTTTTTGCACGTTTTTACGTTATTTTCGCCATAGATGCGCGCACGGATTTTGAACTTTGACGCGCCCGTACGACCTTATTATTGATTGAAATTGATTCCAAGTTGATGGAAATGATGAAGAAAAGTGTCAGGATTGCAAATCAATCGAAAAAACAGCGTTTTAACGTTATTTACGACTTGCGCGCGCGTAAAACGCGCGCGCTGACGCTTACGCACGGACATTTTTGAAATGCTCAAAATGACCTGAAACGTGTGCAGACTTGATCCTACGTCATGACTTGATGACCCGTCATGTGAAGTTTATGTGATGTGAATATAGTTGATTTTTGATGATCGATTATGAAGATATAATCGATCTTGTAAATTTACAAAATGGCGTCTTGATGACGTCACGATGACCTGATGACCTCCAAAAGCTTAATGGACCATATCCATGATTGACCTCATACATGACCTGAAACTCGATGATATTAACCTGGCCGATTTTGAGATTTGGTGGGAACAAAAATTTGTCTTAAAAAAATCTTGATAAAATTAAAAGATGATCTGTCGATACCGACAGACCACCTAATAATAGCTGTTTCTTATAATGTAACCGACCAACGCGTTTACAGATTTATTACCGCGGTCACTGGATTCAACTGTGATTCTGCACATTACAGCGCGCATTATCCACTCCTCTGGGGAGCATTCAAGCCAGTCGCCTGTTTCCAAGCGCGCACATGCCAATCCAACCACAATGACGTTCGCATCCTACCGGGTACCCCATTTAACACCTGGGTGGAGAGGAGCAATGTAGATAAAAATGCCTTGCTCAAGAGCATAAGTGCCGTGTCGGGGTTCGAACCCATGACCTTTGCATTCCCAGTCAAGTGATTAAACCACTCGACTACGACACCTCTATTACATGGCAGACACCCCCACGGCTGTGTCGAAGTAATATGGGAAGGGGCAGGACAAGTCACAAGTTTTACAGCCTCTGAATGGATCTATATTTTTCTGCGAATTTAACGGGCTTTCACAGTTGAGAATATTATCAATCTACTTGTAAGCATTTTCTGATTTGACTGGACACAAAATTGTTTCAAGAAAGTATTGGATTGACTAGTTATTGGACAATATCTGATATGAATTTTTTAGCATTATAGACTGAAAACGTTTGTACAGTCCTATGTACTATAATTTCTGTGGTGTTTCACTCAATTACACATACTAACCAGCAACCATGACCCGTGGAAAGAAATTGAAAGTGTCAGGAAAATTCTTGAAGGACAAAGCAATTAAGGAGAGTAATAACACATTTCAGGTGCTTAGTGAAGAGACCCCTGGGACAAGTGGCAATAAATCAGTGGCTGGAGCTGGGGATAATGTTGTCATCAGCCTGGATGATATAAAGGGATACTTCAAAGATGTGAAAGATGAAGAGGAGAAAGAAAAACTGGCAAAGATAACGATGAATGCCGTTCAGGCTGCAATGCATACGGCGATACCAGCAGTGGTGCAAGCGGTGACGGCGACGTGTGTCTCCAAGGAGGAGATGAATCCTCATCTCCTTCGAGTTCAGTTAAAAAATTATGAACTGGAGCAACAGAGCAGACGGGATAATATTAGAATTCTAGGCCTCCCAGAATCAGAGGAAGAGGGTGAAGAAGAGCGGATGGCTAAAATCACATCAGTGGCAGAAAAAGCCGGAGTAGAGGTAACACCCGGTGACATCTCCATCTGTCACCGTATGGGGCCAAAGAAAGAAGGACCAACAGCCAAACCTCGGCAATCTTTGGTGAGGTTTACTTCAAGGAGGAAGCGTGATGCATTTTATGAAGGAAGATAATAAGCTGAAGGACGTAAGGTCCTGCAAGGGGGTTTTCATCAACGAAGACCTCAAATCGATGCGGTTTGCAGTTTTGATGGCTGCGAAAAAAAGCTGCAGGAGTGAAGGGGGTGACGACAAAGAATGGAAACATTATGGAAGATGGCACCTTTCAAAGCTTGCGCTCTCCAGACGACCTGGACTTACAGATGTCAAGTATCAGGACTTCAAACTACACCTGCTTTAAATTTATCTTTGGAATAGGAATTCATCCCTCATTTAAACAAATGATCTTATGAACAATAACAATGTAGATGAAACTTATCCTAACTCTTATACGCCTGCAGATCACTTTGAGGTGTCACCTGAAGATTTTAATAGTAAACTCTCTACAAAAGCTTTTGTCCTTAGATGTGAAAAAAGCAAGTGGTTTAGATAATATACCAGCTAGACTGTTGAGGGATGCTGCTGATACAATTGCACAGCCCCTGAGCTATATTTTCAATCTATCTTTTAGGCAAGGTCAATTTCCAAAGGCAATGAAAGTGGCCAAAATTACACCGATATTTAAAAAGGGTGATAGAGAAATACCTGGAAATTACCGACCAATATCTGTGTTGCCAGTTTTAGCTAAAATTTTTGAGAAAATTGTGAATGATAGGCTTCTTAGTTATCTTGAAAAGAAAGGCATCTTCTATCAGCACCAATACGGTTTCAGGAAAAAACTACAGTACAAGACTATCATTGATGAACTTAGTAAATGATGTTTTAAAGTCGATAGATAATGGCAAAATAACATTAGGAGTTTTTATAGATTTTCAAAAGGCTTTTGACACCATTGACCATAAAATATTAGCTCACAAACTGGAACATTATGGAATAAGAGGATTGCCACTTGAGTGGTTCAAAGATTATCTTCATGAAAGATACCAGTTTGTAATTTATGATGGGTGTAGTTCATTCAAAAGAAAAATATCATGTGGTGTTCCACAAGGGTCAGTGCTAGGACCAACACTTTTTTTGATTTATATCAATGATCTACCTAATTCAACAGACTTTTTCACTTTTCGACTTTTTGCAGATGACTCTAATCTTTTCCATACGTTTCCCCCAAGAACCAAAGAAATAAACATGGATGTTGTAAGTAAACAATTTGAAAACGTAACTAGATGGTGTGAAAAGAACAAATTGACAATTAACCTTTCCAAAACTAATTATATTTTGATTAGAGGTCGTAGACAGTCTGTAAAAGTAAATGGTCAACTGGAAATATCAAATATGGAAATAGCAAGAGTTGAAGTAGTATCATTTATAGGAATATATATTGATCAACACATGACATGGAAAAACCATATTGAAAATGTCAACAAATGTGTGAGGAAAAAAATTGGTGTCTTATATAGAATACGGCAATTTGTACCAAGGAAAATTCTATTTTTATTATATAAGACACTCATTCAACCACATATATCATACGGAATAGAGGTATGGGGAGGTAATTATGAAAGTAATCTCAAATGTTTGTTTCTCAGTCAAAAGATGGCTATGAGAGCAATAACACTCAGCGCTTACAGGGCTCCTTCCAGACCAATATTTCAGGAGCTACACTCTTAAAAATGCGTGGTCAAAAATAACCCCAAACGGGGTTACAAATGACCCCGCATGCGGGATCAACTATGCACAAACCCCGTGCGGGGTCACATTGACCCCGCCATGCGGGGTCACCCAAAGTAACCACATAGCGTGGTTACATTTCGACCCCGAATGTGGTCAAAATTTAACCACGATTGCGTGGTCATTTCTGCATAACTTGACCCCGCATAATTTGACCCCGCATACTAATGATCATTACCTTATAACCCCGTCAAAACGTACGGGGTCATTTCTTCCGACCACGCAACGTGGTCATTTCCCGTCGGACGGGGTTGATACTTCTGCCGGATGCGCGTGTACCATCCACGTTTCAAAGATTAAAAAAAAGAAGCTAATGTCAAGTAATATCATAACATAACATATTTTGTTCACTATGACCTATAACCTATCCTCTCGTATAGCATATCATACCCCTATCATCCTACTTGAACCCTACTCCTATTATAGTCCTACATCCTATACCTATATATCCTGAAAACCTTTACTTTATTATATAGGGACTGTATTGCAGTGCTTGCTAAAAGTGGTTAAAGATTTTAATTTAATTTTCTAATGTAGATTTTTAGATCTTAAACCTAATTACATGTTTGAATATGTACAACATAATAATTAGTATACATACATTTTTCATCACATTTCAAAGTGCAATCATTGCATAAAAAACTTAAATCAAGTGTCATTTATATATATAGATTCTGGTTTACCGTTGCTCATGGGTATTCAGGATACATCATGAATATTCATGACAATGGCCCAACGTTTAACCAAGTAGAAGTCGGACCAATACTTTGCTGATGAATAAGCAATATTTCAAATGGTTAGTGATTAACCAGTGAAATTGGAACATTGTGACCAACATATTTTTGGAAATAACCCATATGGTGTTGACCAATCGCATTGGTACATTTTTTGACCAGTCCTTTTTTAGAGTGCATTAAAATGACCAGTTTTTGCGTGGTCATTTTGACCACGCAAAAACTGGTCATTTTAATGCAGCGGGAGCATTATTGATCGAAAACAACCCCGAAACGTGGTCGAATAAATTCGACCACGCAATATGCGACCCCGCATTTTTAAGAGTGTAAAATTGTTAAATGTCTATAAGTTTCATAAATTGTGTATTTGTGTTTTCATGTATCAGTTGTTGAATAACAAATTGCCACAATCTACCAACGAATACTGTTCTTTCATTGAACACAGATATGAAACCAGACAAAGAGAAAATAAACATTTATGGGTGCGTTTATCAACTCTTTATTTCTGCAGAAACAGGTTTTCCAAAGGGCTTTCAGTGATTTTTTAGAGATGATAAACGCAAAGCTGTTTTGATTATGGGGTTCGGAAAGCCTTTTTGAAAGTCGCAAATTTGTGCTTTCCGAAACAGGTTTCCGAAACAGGTTACAGAAACAGGTTACAAAAAGCGAGATAAACGCAAAGCTGTTTTGAAACGACTTTATACTTCGGTCACGAACTACGTGTTTCCACAGAGTACACTAGCTACGTACGCTGCACTATACTAGCGATAGCCAAAACAAAAAAGCGCGCGCCGTATAGACCCCTTCTCCTCGGGTCAAACTGCGCAATGCATCTGCGCAGTGACAACGTCGGTTTTCGACTTGTCGATGAGATGACAAACGCAACTTATTTTGAAAGCCGTTTGCAAAGGTCTTTGGAAAGGGCTTTTGATAGTGGGTATGGAAAGCCGTTTCAAACTGGGGAAAGATGATAAACGCGACCTATGTTTACCAAAATTTTCTCTATCATACAGAGGGCCATTTTTTTAAATACATTAACTTCGGAATTAAAGTAGAACTTTAATGATTTTAAATATTGGCTTAAAGGGTCACTAAAATAAAAAAATAATTGCCCATTTTTCGTAGGAAGGTGTCATCAGGCGCCAAAAAATATCCATCACACAATTTTTTATGCATTCAGTCATATTTTATAATCATTTGAAAAGTACATTTTTGCTCATTTACACAGTCATAAGCCCCGCCCCTAAAAAAACCCATCGAAGCGACATCGTGATCACGTGATCTGTGACGCATGAAAAGTAAGGGAAAATATTCCACTAAGCTATACCGTGCGCGCCCGGAGGCCCCCGGCAGGCCCAGCCCGGTGCCGAGCATGATATTCACCGCATCGACCATTTGCATTGCGTATTTTCGTGTGTTTAATTCCTCACAATAACTTTGATTTTGGGACACATTTTCATCAATAATGCCTAATCGGTGTATAGTTGCGGGCTGTAGCAAGACCCCTAAAGATGGTGTAAGCCTACATCATTTTCCTAAAGATGAAAATCTACGGATATTGTGGGTCGCAAAGGTAAAGCTCACGCGGGCAGAGTGGCAAGGGCCAGCCAAGTGAGTGGAGTACAATCTGCAGCGATCACTTTGCCGAAGATGATTTTGAGGATCCTGGCCTGTATTCCGAATTTGGCATGAAGAGAAGGATAAGCTAGCTAAAAAGATTCAGCTATTCCGATCAGACTTGGAGTCAAGTCTTCCAATCTGTTTTTCAACGACAGCAGTGCACAGCAGCTTCACCCGTGAGACCGAAAATTCTGTCTCTCGCTCGTTAGCTAAGACGACCTAACGAACGAGAGACAGAATTTTCGGTCTACTTCACCCGTAACTCCAGGGAGCTCCAACGCGTTAGAGCTCCCTGGAGTTACTTCACCCACGGCCCTTCACCGTATATTCTGCGAGGGGTTCAAACATATAATATGGTCGAATTTCCCCTTGCCACTCGAGCTTCTTTGCCTTCGGGGTCTGATAAATCAGAGTTCGTATCTGCATGGCTCAGAAAAGTCCTCCAACTCGGAATCGCGGGCACTTTTCCTCTCTCTATATAAGTTACTCGAATTCAGCCAAAATATAAGTCAGTACTAACGTACTATATAAAGCGAAGTAAAAAAAAACCGTAAGTGAAATCTATCTATCTATCTATCTATCTATATTACTAAAAAAATGGATTCTGTCTGTCCGGCTATGCGTTTCGCCATCTGTTGACGCATTGAGTTGAAAGTTGGTATAGGGATAGGTGTTGGGTCCACGAGGTTTGTGGCGCACTTTTCGTGTTGATCCGAGAGGTCAAAGGTCATCTAGGGGTCAAATAGGGTCAAATCTTAACCGAAAGTGCTATGGAGTTGAAAGTTGGTATAGGGATAGGTGTTGGGTCCACGAGGTTTGTGGCGCACTTTTCGTGTTGATCCGAGAGGTCAAAGGTCATCTAGGGGTCAAATAGGGTCAAATCTTAACCGAAAGTGCTATGGAGTTGAAAGTTGGTATAGGGATAGGTGTTGGGTCTACGAGGTTTGTGGCGCACTTTTCGTGTTGATCCGAGAGGTCAAAGGTCATCTAGGGGTCAAATACGGTCAAATCTTAACCGAAAGTGCTATGGAGTTGAAAGTTGGTATAGGGATAGGTGTTGGGTCCACGAGGTTTGTGGCGCACTTTTCGTGTTGATCCGAGAGGTCAAAGGTCATCTAGGGGTCAAATAGGGTCAAATCTTAACCGAAAGTGCTATGGAGTTGAAAGTTGGTATAGGGATAGGTGTTGGGTCCACGAGGTTTGTGGCGCACTTTTCGTGTTGATCCGAGAGGTCAAAGGTCATCTAGGGGTCAAACAGGGTCAAATCTTAACCGAAAGTGCTATGGAGTTGAAAGTTGGTATAGGGATAGGTGTTGGGTCCACGAGGTTTGTGGCGCACTTTTCGTGTTGATCCGAGAGGTCAAAGGTCATCTAGGGGTCAAATAGGATCAAATCTTAACCGAAAGTGCTATGGAGTTGAAAGTTGGTATAGAGATAGGTGTTGGGTCCACGAGGTTTGTGGCGCACTTTTCGTGTTGATCCGAGAGGTCAAAGGTCATCTAGGGGTCAAATAGGGTCAAATCTTAACCGAAAGTGCTATGGGGACCAAAGTTGGCATGTGGGGTGAAGTTAGGTTAGCGAAAATTTTGGCGCCGATTACAAGGTCATCCGTGGTCATTTCAAGGTCAAATGGTAGGGAATGTCCTATGGGGACCAAGGATGAGATTTGTTTATTTGCAAAGTCTGAGAACCGCGTACGTCCGAGAACCGCGTATGTCCGAGAACCGCGATCCCGCGGGTAATCGGCTAGTAAACAAAACAAAAGCGTTCACCAGTCGCTATGTACGAGGGGAACATAGTCACTGCCGTACTAAAGATGTGTAGGACATTGTACATACAGGCGCATAAAACGGCTGTTATTCGGAGGGCTTTTCAATTTGAAAGTGGGGTTTATTTCATTGATCATTGACCCTTCTCCTGTGTATTTACAATCAAACGGTTTTAGCTATCAGAATCAGTTTCACTTTCCCTTTATAATGGTGTGAAATAAGGTCATGTTTAAATACACCAAACTCTTTATAATTTGATAAATAATTGCATTGCAATTACGTTCATTCATTATAGGACGTCGTCTGCTTAAGTAGGATCGATCCCGAGTGTGACGACATCAAAACATCGCTATATTTCTGGCGAATCCTCGGATATTCCAGATGCTGAGAAGAGCTTTTATTTGTGTTGTTTTTATAATCATCAGATACGCAGTTGACATAAAACTTATACGATTGCCATCTGTAAGCTTCCCAGTTTCTAGTGATACATTAATTGCCATATTTGTGATTTTCTTTGAATACCTACTTTAAGAGAAAAACCTTATCAATTTTCTTTCCGGAAAGCCCTTATAGCTCAATTGCTGATAGATTCTTGATAATGATGTGTGCTATAAGTTATTTTCTTTTCTGACAATATGTAAAAGTGTATAACCAAGATTTTAATTTTCGGTCATATTTTGCTTGGTTGCTTGTTTTATTTTTTGTTCTATGTTGTCTCTTCCCACTATTTTAAATCAGTTATCTCTTAATGATTAATGCTGTAAACAGACTTGTATAATACTAGTTTAGCTAAGGGATCAGACTTGATTAGCATTTATGCTATTTTTTTATTCCTTTTATCTAATCAATATCATATGTACCTGCATATAGCAATATAATGCTCTTGTAATTCAGTATGAATGTACATATGATTATTGAGAAAGATAATAAAATCCCAGTATCAGTATCAGTATCAGTATCAGTATCAGAACAAATACACCCGCGGCGTAGCCGGAGGGGGGGGGGGGCGCAGGGGGCCACCCCCTATTCAGACCTTAAAAAAAAAGCGAGAGCGAAAAAGCGGAGGAAGTGAGAGAAATAAGCCTAGAAAGCCTCAAAATTTGCTAAAACGTCAAAGTTTTCGCGTTTCGAGCGGGAAGGGGGGAAGTAATTCCCCCTCCCTGCACCCACCTCTGTTACATACAGTGCAGTATTGCGTCCAAATAATTGAAAAGCAGTCAGGGTGTCGAACTAACTTTCGGCCTAAAAGAAGGAAGAGAAGAAGATTCTAGAATAAGAAAGACAGAATAGAGAAGATGATAAAAGGAAGAAACAAAGAATAAGAGATAAAGGAAAGATCAAAAGAGGAGATGAAAGGAGAATGAAGAAATACACGGGGTAGGGTAGAACAAAAGATGAAAAAGACGAAAGAAGGATAAAAATAAAGGAAAACATAAGGAGAGAAAAACAGACAAGATGGTGAAAGGATAAAACAAAGAATAACATAAGTGAAAGACAGCAAGAGAAGATAAAGAAAGGGAACAAAGAACAATATATGGAAAGACAGATAGAGAAGATCCAAGAAAGATCAAAATACAGAAAGAGAATAACAAAGAAAGATCAAAACAAAAAAGAACATGAGAGAAGACAACAATACAAGATGAAGAAAGATCAAAACAAAGAATAGCATATAAGAAGGACAGAAATAGAACAAGAAAGAAAACCCAAAACAAAGAATAACATCAGCAAAGAAGGAAAGAAAAGAGAAAGAAAAAAATAAAGAAAGACGAAGTGATGGATAGAAGTAAAGATGAAGGGGACAAAATATAGGAAAGATAAAGATAAAATGGTACTAAAACGAAGAACAACATAAGCAAAATGGTTAGGAAGAGGTTCATCGTGGTGAAAGATGAAGACGAAAAGTTGATCAGTTGTCTCGCAATGTGCAAACGTTTGCACATCGTGAGACAACTGATCAACTTTTCGTCTTCAACATAAGCAAAGTTAGGGAAAATAAATCAGAAAGATAAAGCAATATTAAGTTTAGGACAGAAGAAAAGATAAAACGATGAAAATATGAACGAACATAAGGAAGAGATGTCCTGGGGGTAGTTGACCTAAGGGCACAGGCGTACCCAGGATTTTTCAATAGGGGCGGGGGCATACGTGAAGGATCCAATTCCTATTCTTATTAGATTAACCTGTATTGACATTCTTATTGTAATTTATTATACTGTGCACATGTCAATTATATATATTATGTTTCTTAACGCGTTTCCTATATGTGGTGTATTTTTTCTGTTATCGTATTTTTTATCATTGTAAATCAAACATAATTCAGCCATTTGGCTGTGAAGTTTGATAATAAATAAAACCATTCCAAACAATCAATCAACTGCATAGTCAGGATTTCATTTTAGGGGCGGTTGTGAGCACGCGAAGTGTGCGAAATTGGTGATGAGCACGCAAGGCGTGCCCCTTACGGGGGGTGCAGGGAGGGGGAAGTTCCCCACCCCCCCCCCCCCTCCCGCGCGAAGCGCAAAAGCTTCGACGTTTTACAGCAAAGTAAAAGTAAAAGCAAAGTGATTGTAATATTGTGAACATGTTAATATTTGTAAAGAATAATCCGTCCTGCTCTAGACTGTCCGTCTCCTCAAGCCATGCTTACAACGGCAGCCTTCTGCATTCAGTAATACAACATTGATTATACATACAAGATTATCTAGTTCTAGGCCCATGACTCGTTTGTTTGTTGTTTGTTTTTTTTGCTTATAATTATGTTTGCTTTGTTAATTTGTATACCGTCTCTCTATCATGCACATATTTCATTTGTTGTATTTGTTATACTGATTGCAGAAAATAAATATCTTTGAAACGAAAAAAAAAAGTTGAGAAAAGGATAACGGCTCGTAGCACCTTTTTTTAAGGCGGAAAATTATTTCGACTGCTGTTGAGTTATTTGGCCGTAATACTGCACTGTATTAAACGGGGATGGGTGCAGGGAGGAGGAGTTTCCCCCTTCCCGCGCGAGCGCGAAAGCTCTGACGTTTTAGCAAATTTGAGAGAAAGATAACGGCTTCTAACACTTTTTTTTAGGCGAAAAGTTAGTTGGACGCCCCAGCTGCTTTTCAGTTATTTGGACGCAATATTGCACTGTATGTAACAGGGGTGGGGGCAGGGAGGGGGAGTTTCCCCCTTCCCGCGCGAAGCGTCAAAGCTCTTACGTTTTACAGCAAATTTGAGAGAAAGATAACGGCTCATAACACTTTTTTTTTAAGGCGGAAAGTTAGTTCGACGCCCTGGCTGCTAGTTGTCCGGATACGATATATATATATATATATATATGTGTGTGTATACCCTGCACTTTTTTTTCAAGAGGGGAATTCATAAGTGACGGTTTTAGTAGTAGAATTTGTATTTTAAATGATATGGAAGCATGGGTATCAATCCCAGGAGGGGGAAGATGTGTGATATATTCCCCAAATAGTTCAGGAGGGGGATGGCCTGTAGGATTGGCCTGTATCGTCAGCCGCCCCCCTCGCAATAATTCATCTTCAATAAATGACATGATCAAATAATAATCAGGAGCAGGAGGAGGGTGACCATGATGATTATTATTCATACATGTAGGAACGATTGATCAACATGGTCATAATAATAATAATAATAATAATAATAATATGAACATTTGTATTGCGCCGGTATCCATCATGAGAGATGCTCATGGCGCAGATTATTATAGTCCATGGGCCAGAAACTGAAAAGGTCCCCCCCCCCCCCCCCCTTAGGCGCAATTTTAAATGATGTTTTTCTGTTAGCTAGGACCCTCAGCTATCAGAATCTGCTTGTTTGCCATAAAGTTGGTGGTGGGTGTGGCCACCAGGGCGGTTACCATGGTAACGGATCAAGAAAAATATGAATTTTAGGAAAAGTCATATAATTCCAATTCACAAATCTAAAAATATTTGCTAAGCATCCTAATATATGTATTTTAAGGTGCCCAATCGATTGCAACCATAATCAGAGCCATTTAAAGTCATGGGCGTGTCAAAAAATGGCCGTTACTATGGAAACGGTACCATAAAAAGCGGGTATTTTTAACAACTTTCTAAACTTATAAATATAAAATAGCCAAAAAGGTGTATGCACAAGCCTAAAGTATGTTTTTCTATTAGCTAGGACCCTCAGCTATCATAATCTTCCTATTTGATGTACAGTTGGTGGTGGGTGTGGCCTGTAGGACCGTTACTATGGTAACACATCAAAAATACTGGATTCTTAGAAAATACTGCATTTTTGTAATTCAATAGCTATAAAATATATGGTAAGTATCCCATTATGTGTATTTCAAGCTGCCTGATAGATTGCAGTCACAATCTGAGCCATTTAAAGTCATGGGCGTGTCCAAAAAGGCCGTTGCTATGGAAACGGTCCAACAAAAAGCTGTTATTTTTGAAAAAAATCTATAACTAACCATTACAAAATAGAAAGAATAAGGTGTCTGCACAGTCTTTGATAATGCTTTTATATTAGTTATGACCCTCAGCTATCATAATTTGCTTGTTTGACATCAAGGTGGTGGTGGGCGTGGCCGCTAGGGCCGTTACCATGGTAACACATAACGAAATACTGGAATTTAGAAAATACCGTATATTTGTCATTTAGCAGCATGAAATATATGGTAAGGACTCTAATATATGTATTTCAACCTGCCCCACTGATTCCAACCACAATCTGAGTCATTTGAAGTCATGGGCGTGTAAAAAAGGGCCGTTGCTATGGAAACGGTCCCACAAAATGCTGATATTTATGGAAAATATCTATGATTTATCAATACAAAATGGAAAACAACTGTTTGCACAATCTTAAATCATGTTTTTTTTTCTGTTAGCTAGGACCTTCAGCTCTCATATTCTTCCACTAGGGTTGTTACCATGGTAACACACCAAGGAATTGAATTTTAGAAAATACTATATATCTGTAATTCAACATCACAAAAACAAATTGTAACCATCTAACTATATGTATTTTGGGGTGCCTGTTTGATTGCAAGTAGAATCAGAGTCATTGGAAGTCACCGTCATGTCAAAACATGGCTGTTGCTATAGAAACAGTATGATAACAATTGAATATTTCTGTAACTATTCAACACAAAACAAAGAACAAGTGTATGTACAGCCTAAAATGGTGTTTATCTGTCAGCTAGGACCCTCAGCTATCATAATCAAAAGCTTCCTAGTAGCCACAAAGTTGGTTGTGGGTGAGACTGTCAAGGTAGCTACCATGGTAAGGCACCAAGAAACATCAGAGTTTTAGAATAATAGATAAAATAATAAATTGATCTTACTTATCCAGGATAACCACACCAGTAATATTACTGCCCTGCAACTCTCATTGCCTTGTACACATTTCATACATCTGGGTCAAGCAAAACAAATGTGGGCAAAACAACTTGCCCAGGGATGTAAGCACCGATCAAGGATCGAATCCAAGAGCTCGCGTATGAGAGTGATAGGCCTTCACCAATATACCACAGTGCTTCCACCATGTATTTGTAATGTAACGAAGTACAATGTAGGCATCTAATTATACACAATTGAAGCTGCGCCTTTAATTGCAATCAAAAGCCGGATGAATTTAGGTCAGTCATATAAAAATATGCCGTTGCTAAAAGAATGATAAGAAAGCTAATATTGATTTTTAAGAAAGGGATATTTATGTATCTAAATAATGAATTATAAACAAGTGCCTGAGTTCATAAATTTGTAACTGTCCTATTGGTTCAAATCTAGATCAAGAATATTTTCCAGGGTGGAGGCCTCAAGTTCATGCCTGATAGGACACTTGCTATGACAAACGAAGATGCAAATGTTCAAATAGATATGCAAGGCTTATGAAAATTCATTGCATAAGCCAATTCATATTGTCTTATCTACTGTGTTGTCGTATTACAGTATTAACTTTGACTGCTTGGTAGGTGTTGTACTGTGGCTGTGAGCACCAAAAGCATCTTTAAAATATTGGCATTTCAGAAAGTGGCATTGTTTTTGTTTAACATTATTTTAAAACAATATAACAGTCTAGACATGCTAGATATCCAAATGATCATATCCAAATATGGTCGCTGCTAAGGCAGATTATGATCGAGAAATCTATATTTAGAAAAAAAGTGGCATATTTCTGTGATTTCACAACACGAAAGATAATGTTGGTGATATTATTTTTATAAAGTTAATTTCTGACTGTACTGCTAACTGCAATTAATGTGTCGGTATTGAGTTCACGGTCATCTGTGAAATGATAACTGAGGTACATAAGTGTCCACACCCAGTTGACATGAGTGAGAGCTACATGTATTCCACTTCCCCCTGCAAGGAGTTCTATAAATGGATGCCATTAGGAATCAGAAGTTAGAGAGCATCCTTTGGTTAGAGGTACGGAACATTTTCAGCAGAATTCCTCTTGCAGCAACACCCGCTACTTTGGATGAGGTTGAGGATTACCCATCAATCAGAGTTATCATGAAGACCAGATACAAGAAGGCACTGACAGACTTCAGAACTACATACCAAGCTATACTATGTAAACTTGAATTCCCTCTAGGGTGAAGTGAGGATTCACTCATCATCTTCATCCTAACCATATAGACATTACTCAATTATTGCAAAAAATGTATTCTCTTCTAACATAGTGGTGGAGGTATAGATGACACCTATATCTCCATCCTGAGTTCTGACTTATTCTGCAAAACCAAACCGGGGGAGGGTTGGATAATCTCATAGCCTGTGATTCAAGCCAGATAAGAGTGCCTCACCATATCAGACTTGTAAGAAAGTCAACCAAGTTTTAATAAGAGAATACTCAGTTCAAGTAAGGCTGCAGAACGCCTTAAAGCTGTAAAAGATAGATAGACAAACCCGCTGGTGTTCACTAATTTTACAACATTATGGACTTAGCCACTAAACTCTGCTACCCCCATCCTTTATCCAACCATGCTTAAGGCAAGATAGTATTAGAGGAACCATATCACAAACTATTGGCCATATCTCCTCTAAAGCCAAGAGAACTGCAGCTTACCTGTAAGGGCAACCAATATGTAAACTTATAGGTCTTATGGTCCCCAACACATCAAGTCCATGGCTAATATACATGTACCCCAATCATGCAAGTCATGAGAATGCTGGGCTGCAATTGCACCACAGGCCTTCTCAGTGACTCTTTTGAATACCTTCTAGCAAATATAAAAAAACTCCAGGCAGGTATCAGCACTTTAGTCCTGGAATTGATCTATGATGAGGCACCCCAAAGTTCAATTCTTTGGCCCTGTTTCTGATGAAGTCCAAATCCAAGACCACCATGCAGATTTCTTATGGGTAGGATCAGGGGGAAAAATGCTAAATTCTATTCCAATCTCCTCAGATTTATTTCAAGTAGACAGGTTTAGCTACAGACCGACAAGTTTATCATCTTATGAATACATTAGGTTCTGTGACTGAGGTGAATCCATCTATTAAGCCTCCATTGCCTCCCTCCCAACGCCAAGGCATAGAGGTGGAAGCATAACTACTCAAGTACAGCTAACCAGTTAGGATCAGCTGTTGTTACTGCAACGGTCCCCCACATGGGCACCCATATCTTGCCCGGAGCTATCCGAACACGGCGAATAGTTAAAAAATGTCTTTGCAACATAATTGTTGCTGTGTAATAACAAAAATCTGTCACCTTTTTTTTTTTAATTGCTCAGTTTTTATAATAATACTACCATGGCAACAACCCTGTTTTGACATTAATATGGCCTTAAGTGATTCGGATTATGACTGTAATAACTCAGGCAGTTTATGATATGTATATCAAGACCAATATTTTGTGTTTTCTATTGTTAAAACAGAATATATATGTCATTTTCATACAATTGATGGTGCGTTGCCATAGTAATGGGGCTGGTGTTCACACCCACCATATCGGCGTCAGTTTGAGACCAAACAGATAAGAATTATAATCGTTTTACCTGACTGTGACCTTGAAAGCACACCAAAAGATTGCACTCAAAAGAGCTGCTTGAAATAGATGTAATGCCTACTAAATATTTTCACGTTGTTGAATTACACATATATGTTATTTCCTATCTTATTACCATGGTAACAGCCCGAGTGGTCGCCCGACATCCACCTTTGTGGCAGTCAGGGAGGATATGATATCCAGGGTCCTAGCTAACGTACAGGGGGAAAACATCCATTTCAGGTTGTGGAGACCCTTACTTTATAAAGTGTGTTAGATAGTTACAGATTTTTTCACTAATATTTATTAATTCACCATAACGTTTCTATAGCAACAACCATGTTTTGACATGACGGTGACTTCCAATGACTCAGATTTAGCTGACAGATAAACACCATTTCAGGCTGTACATACACATGTTCTTTGTTTTGTGTTGAATAGTTACAGAAATATTCAATTTTTATCATACTGTTTCTATAGCAACAGCCATGTTTTGACATGACGGTGACTTCCAATGTCTCTGATTCTACTTGCAATCAAATGGGCACCCCAAAAACATATAGTTAGATGGTTACAATTTGTTTTTGTGATATTGAATTACAGATATATGTTATTTTCTAAAATTCAATTCCTTGGTGTGTTACCATGGTAACAACCCTAGTGGTCACGCCCACTACCAACTTTATATAAAATAGGAAGAATATGAGAGCTGAGGGTCCTAGCTAACAGAAAAACATGATTTAAGATTGCGCAGACAGTTGTTTTCTTTTTTGTATTGATAAATCATAGATATTTTCCACAAATATCAGCATTTTGTGGGACCGTTTCCATAGCAACGGCCCTTTTTTACACGCCCATGACTTCAAATGACTCAGATTGTGGTTTGAATCAGTGGGGCAGCTTGAAATACATATATTAGAGTCCTTACCATGTATATTTTATGCTGCTAAATGACAAATATACGGTATTTTCTAAATTCCAGTATTTCGTTATGTTACCATGGTAACGGCCCTAGCGGCCACGCCCACCATGAACTCTATGGAAAACAGGCAGATTATGAGAGCTGGGAGTCCTAGCTAACAGAAAAACATGATTTAAGATTGTGCAGACAGTTGTTTTCTATTTTGTATTGATAAATCATAGATATTTTCCACAAATATCAGCATTTTGTTGGACCGTTTCCATAGCAACGGCCCTTTTTTACACGCCCATGACTTCAAATGACTCAGATTGTGGTTGGAATCAGTGGGGCAGCTTGAAATACATATATTAGAGGCCTTAACATATATTTTATGCTGTTAAATGACAAATATACGGTATTTTCTAAATTCCAGTATTTCGTTATGTTACCATGGTAACGGCCCTAGCAGCCACGCCCACCATGAACTCTATGGAAAATAGGCAGATTATGATAGCTGAGGGTCCTAGCTAATAGAAAAATATAATCTAAGATTGTGTAGACACCTCTCTGTCTATTTTATACTGATAAGTTTAGATATTTTTCCAAAATATAAATTTTTTATGGTACCGTTTCCATAGTAACGGCCATTTTTTGACATGACCGTGACTTCAAATCACCTAGATTTTGATTTCAATCAATCAGGAAACTCAAAATACATATATTTAGATGCTTACCAGTCATTTTTCAAATTTCTGAATTAGAAATATTAGGTATTTTAGTAAATTCCTATATTTCCTTGATGCGTTGCCATGGTAACGGCCCTGGTGGCCACACCCACCACTTACTCTATGGCAAACAGGCAGATTCTGATAGCCGAGGGTCCTAGCTACCAGGAAAACATCACAAAAAATTGTGCCTAAGGGGGGGAGGGGGGTCTACGTTGGCCCATAGACTATTATTATCCCCGGTCATTGGATTCTGGCACGCCCGCACACAGTGTATGCACATTCTCCACTCCCTGGGGAGCATTCCAGCCAGGCGTCTGTTAAGCGCACACATGCTAAGCAAAGGACATTACCTTTCGCCATCCTACCGGGTACCCATTTAACACCTGGGTGGAGAGTGGCAAATGTAGATTAACGTCTTGCCAAAGGACGCTAGTGCTGCGGTGGGATTCGAACTCCGGACCTCGTGGTTCACAGTTTGTCTGACTCATGGTTTTTGTTAAGATTAGATTAGGAAGACCAAAATAAAGATTTCAAAGAAAATAATGAAATTAAGCAAGTTAGTTATCACCATGAAACCACGCTCGAATGCTCTGAAAGGGGATTTTAACTCAGGGAAATTTGAAAGTCCCAAACATGGGAGGGCATATTTCATTCCCACGTCCATGGCCATAAACAGGGGCACACTGTAAGAACGGTAGATGCCAATAAATTGAACTTTACTAAAATCACGTATTATGAATATATTGCTACGGGGGCTTGATATATATCCCCCCAATAAAAACAAAAACACATTTCTCGTGGCAATTTCTAAGCCCATATCCGGACAACTCCCCCCCCCCCACAAGTATAATCTCCAGGACAACTACCCCCTACGACAATCTCCCCCCCCCCCCCGTGCAACTTTCCCCGCAGCTCCCCCAAATGGACTATTGTTGGAACTTGAGATAAAGGCTAAGGATTATAGGGTCTCCACCACAAAGAAGTTGAGAAATGGGAGGATCTGGATGTGTGTGTGTGTGTGTGTCGGGGTGTGTCTGTAAGTGTGTGGAGGGGAGGGCGTCCTCTCCTCCCACGTAGATGTATGGATCAAACATCGTTTTTTTAATTATTAAGGCATTGGCAAAGCGCCTTACACAGTGTGGGGAGAATTGATAAATATAGTTATTTTTTTAATAAAATAGGGATATATTTGACAAAGGCCGGAAATGCATTCTAAGGCTTTCTAGTACCGTTGGGTTGTCCTTCATCCATTTCCCTTTCTTATTTGATTTAAATGGCGACCCTCTTCTCCGATTATGAATAGCGACCCCTTCTCCGATTATGAATATCGACCCTCTTATTCGATTATAAATATAATAATCCAAGGATGAAACATTCCAGACTTCAGATATTCCAACTACAGTGTATATGAAATTTTGACTCAAGGCATTGCTCATAAAGCAGTCTGAATTGATCAATATTTTTGTTAAGTGATCTAATGTTGATATGTGATACAGTAAAGGATTTTGTACACTCATCTTTAAATGTATTGTCGAATTCAGCTGGAGTTCAGTTGTACGATTCTACTGAATGTTATTAACATCGTCATCATTTTCAATCATTATAAATATTTAAAAAGAGATGATATGGAGAGTTATAAATGATAAAACAAATTATAAAACATGAAGTCCGAAGTTGTCATATTTGACATCTGTTATCCCTGCATCAAAGAGGTCATCTGGACATCTGAGAGTTTTGTAGGAGTCGTCATTCATTTTGCAGATGACATGTACTTTGAAGTAGTATATCATCTAAGGGATCATTTGCATCAGCTGGGATATAAATCAAGGTCGTTCTTATTCATATGGGCGTTTAGGTCCCCCATTATCATTATATCTCCTTGATTGGTCCATTTTGCTACACTATTTTCCAAATTATCAAATATTTCTTTGTCTATCCCTGTTCTCGTAGTAAAAGTCGAATTTACGGGAGGGATGTATGCGAAGAATGAGAATAGATTGCGTTTGAGTCCCCCAAATCGCTTGTCGTAACCAAAATTAATGTACTCACTGCAAGACATATCTACAGTCTTCATTCCTTTTACAATCGAGTGCTTAATGAGTATTGCCAACCCCCTCTTGCTCTGCGGTTTTCAGTCGTTCGACATTGGTTCATTTAGTTGAGCATGTGTTTCACACAGACATATTAGATTTTGCCTACTTGGACATCCATATGCATGATACGAGCGTGATGAGTGAGGCGTAAATGTACGGCAGAGAATAACCTATGCTGACTTGATGTACAAGAAAAATTTGTAACAGCTTCAGAATCTAAGTAATGATCACTCTTGGTTCCAACGAAGATCATTACCGGTAATACAAGCCAAATGATAGTCCAATTGTCCAAGTGCATTACTACATCAACATTCCAGCAAGACTGTCACAGACGTCAGTGCTATGCATAGGTGTTATATGGTTATCCTGAACTGCAGCACCTCAAGTCATACGACCTACCTTCGTTGGTTTGCAGTATTCCAAACCGTATAGAAACAAAACTGAGATGATTTGAAGCGGTACAATTATGAATACATATACTATTCTCTGAGTCCTGACTATGAACTAAACATGACAGATATTTGATTTTGACCTTTGTTACCCAGGGGTAAGATTGAACTTTGACCTGACCTTCAGGGGGGCTTTTCTCGAAAAGGTGCGTTAACTAGTCTTCCACATCAGTCGTTTATAATCCAATTTAAGGAATAGAAATTCCTACACCATTGACGTAAACTAGTCTTACACATCAGTCTTTTAAATTGAAATAATCAAAATTGAAGGTACAGATTGTGTCACTGCAAGCGTTTGCAGTGATGTAACCCGACACATAGCTTTTGTAAACCAATTTGAAATGTACTTGTAGGTATGCTTTAATTACACTTTCCAACTCCAAGTTAGCAAATCTTAGTATAATTTCCTTTGAATATACATTGCTGTGTATATTGTATCATTAGTCAAATTATACAGCTCGCCTAAACTGATTGCTATCTATGTAGGCCCCCTTGGATACATACACACCCCTGTTCAATACATATACTGGCTACATGACCGCTCCATCCACACTGCAATGAGTCCTCATCCTTGAGTCTGCCCCCTGAGGGATAGGGTCAAATACCAGGGGTAGAACAATGCATTCCTAGTTAATGTTGAGCATTTAATGACTTATGCTTGACCCACTCCCCTCATATACTGCAGCAGACCAGTTCAGAAAGTCAGTTCGTTTGGTGAATGCAGTATGTGTAACATATCATCAACCTAGAGCATAAGTTTGTTCCTAGTTCACCAGTTGCTTGTTTGAGAGCATTAAAGGCCCCCAATTGGTGAGTTTTCTTTAATTTATACCAGTACTGTAACATTCTATTCAGTAAACTTCAGTATCTAAACTATGTAGTGTGTGGTCTAGATTATAATATAAGGGCTTGTATTCATCTCAGCTATTCATATTACGGTAATAGCTGTCCTTTGATAAAACGTACAGCTTATTAATGGAACATATAAGTGGCTAAGTATTATTTTAATTAATTTTTATTTTAATAATCTGCCTTTATTATAATAATGTATTTATATATGTACAGTGTACTTCTACACTTATCAAGGTAAATTGAATTTGTACATATATTTTTCATATTTTCTGTAACAATATCTGTAATGCCATTGTCTTTTCTTTCTGTTGGAAATGAAATAAATACGAATTTGAATTTTGAAATTTTAGTGTAGAAGGCATGTTTCATTATATGTATGTTCCTTGGTAGTATATATCATTTTGTAATTATTTAGTCATTTGTATTTCATAACATGTACTTTATATCACACTACTTCTCCTAGAAAAGGATGGTATTTTGTTCTTGAGCAGAATTATTATATTGAACCCCATTTAATTGCACATGTATAGTACATTAGGTTTATAGTTTATAACAAAGTCGTTTGATGTTCGATATGTTTGTCTGTTTGTCATATAATTGACTTGTGTATTACATACTGTTCAAAATATTTCTTGTTTATCTCATTTGTCTTCACAGTATGTAATCTTGGGATCAGAGACGAAAGTCGTCAAAGTAATAAACGGGATGCTAAGTGGTATCTCAACTTCAAATTGATCTCACGAATGAACATTATTTGGGGCGTGTAGTTGGAAACTCCTCACTACGTGCAAGAGCACAGTGGGGCAGCCACAATTACATACAAGCGGCTCAATTAATCTCTTGGACAGCAACAAAAGTATGGCATCGAAAGAAAGGGCGAAGTCTGAAATGGCCCAGAAGGTCGGTGCAGCTACAAGTGTAGCTAAGAGAAAGTCGACAAGTGTTGTCGGCAAAATGGTTCTCGGCTCTTCCTGCTCCCGGAAGTCAGCTAAGAGCGAGAAGATGGAAGCAGTTTTCAAGGCAGAACTTGCCGCCATGGACCAAGAGGACCTCATCGAACTAAAAGAAGCTGCTTATCAGCTAGAGATAAAAAAAGATCAGTTGAAGCTTAAGAGGCTGCAGAAGGAGGCAGAGTTCGCAAAGAGAATGCAGGAGATAGATGAGGAGACCGATAGCGATCCTTCACAATTATGTTCTCCATCTGAGCTTGACGGTATTCCGATTTTAAATGAGGAGGACAATCTGAAACGGTTCTTCGACTCACAGGATCCTACGCCAATCACCACAAGTCCTCCAGTGGAAACCACTGTATCAGGCCATCAAAGCTCCCAGAAGGAAGACCACGCACACAATACCTATTTGCACAACCCAGAGAAGGCAAGTGGGTGGGAAAAGATGGCCGATTCTTTGGCACAGATAGCCCAGTTTGCTGTTCAACAGAGCTCCGTTACTCAGCAATTGGCAATTACCGGCCAGTTGCCTAAGATTGGGATCCCAGTCTTCGAGGGAGACCCCCTTAACTATCCACGTTGGAAAAATGCGTTTAGTAGCATGATAGACGCTAAGCCCCTGGATGCATCAACCAAGTTGTACTATTTGAGCAGTTACGTAGCTGGTGAGCCTAAAGAGGTCGTGGAGCACTACTTATTGCTCAGTACAACAGATGCTTACCAGGGAGCAAAGGAGCTTCTGGAGGAAAGATACGGAAATGCCAGCGTAATAAGTGTGGCGTTTACTGCGAAGCTAAGCACATGGCCTTGCATCACCGAACGGGATCCCAGTGCCCTGAGGGCATTCTCAGATTTCTTGGAGAAAGTATCTTCAGCAAGAAGGACCGTCGATAGTCTGGGGGGATTCTGGACTTTCCACAAGAGAATGTTAAGCTGGTGGCCAAACTCCCCACCTACCTCGAGCACCAGTGGAGAGAAGAAATAGAAAGGTGGCGACAGACAGAAGGACCCAGTGGTTACCCACCATTCACAAGATTCGTCCAGTTTGTGAAGAGGGCATCAAAAAAGGCAAATATTCCTGAGCTCGAAGGCATCTCAAGAGAGCCTGTCAAACATGGGATGTATACGTTGTGCCCCTATTGTGATGGAGACCACTATCTGGATGACTGCGAAAAGTTCATGAAGATCCCATACTCTGACAGAAAGAAATTCTTCTTTGCTAAGATGCTTTGTATGGGATGTGCCATAACAGATGAACACCTTGCCAAGGCTTGCAAGGACAAAAAGGGAGTGCAAAATATGCGCCGGAAGGCATTTGACATGTCTTCACTTTGGACCAAAACCGCAAGAAAGGCCTGAGGAAGGATCTTCCAACTGCACAAGTGTCTGCACTCTCCTTCATCAAGATGGACCAGACCACTGTATGATCGTACCTGTATGGGTGAGACACTCAGATAACCCATCCAAAGAATTTCTCCAGTATGCCATTCTGGATGACCAATCGAACGTCGGCTTTGTCTCCAGTAATCTCTGTGAAATGTTAAATGTAGATGGCCCGGAAACAGATCTTATGCTGTCCACTATGCACCACAGATCCAAAGTGAAAAGCAAGAAAATCAGGGGCATCGAGGTGCTGGACTTCAACAAGGATCACGTCATCTCACTACCTACATGCTATACCAGATCCAGCATTCCAACGAACAGATCGCAAATTCCCAAATCAGAAGTAGTACGACAGTGGCCACATCTTAAGGGAGTCGCAGACCAGCTGTTGCCATATGATCGGAGGATAGAGGTATCTCTCCTTATCGGAAATAACTGTCCACGTGCCATTAGACCAAGAGAGGTCATCGCTGGAGGAGAAGACGATCCATACGCTCTGCGATCTGCTCTCGGGTGGGGAGTGATCGGTAGGGTATGCAAGACCAATGAGAATGCAGACAGGGGAACCTGCCACAAGATCGCTGTTGAAGGAGCAGGTAGCTACTCAAAGTTTGCCTTCCCACATACCACAAAAGAGATCCTCACTCCAGAGCGAGTAGTTCAGGCATTGGAAGCAGACTTCAAGGACGAGAATAGTGGAAAGCAGCCACTTTCAGTGGAAGATCAGCGATTCCTCAAGATCCTAAATGATGGAATCAGGAAGAGACCAGATGGCCACTATGAGATGCCTCTTCCCTTCAAGACAGAGAACGCTTCATTGCCATATAATTGCCATCTAGCTGAGAAGCGATGGAATCAGCTCAATGCCAGGTTTAGGAAGAATCCACAGTTCCTAAAAGACTACAGGGAGTTCATGGTCGATGTCATCGCAACTTGCGCAGAACGAGCTCCTCGTGACTACGACAATCTTTTGCAACGCCCAGACTTGACAAATGGGCTCCTTGGGGTCCTGTGTAGATTCAGACAAGAAGAGGTTGCCTTCATGACAGATATCAAGAGCATGTTCCACCAATTTCATGTTGCACAGGAGGATCGGGACATGTTGCGATTCCTATGGTGGGAAAACGGAGACCCAAACAACAGTGTAGTGGAATACCGAATGACAGTACACCTGTTTGGCGCTGCCAGCTCACCAGGTTGTGCCAACTTTGGGCTCAAGAAGGCAGCTGATGATGGTGAAGAAGAGTTCGGACCTGACGCAGCAGACTTCATTCGAAATGAATTCTACGTCGACGATGGCCTGAAATCTGTATCTTCACCACAAGAAGCAGTCGCTCTTCTGAAGGCAGGCAAAGACATTTGTGCCAGTGCGGGTCTGAAGCTACACAAAATAATGTCCAACAAGAAGGATGTCCTGAAAGCTTTGTCTGTGGAAGAACGGGCAAGAGGATCGGCAGAACTTGACCTGGATACAGACCCCCTACCCCTTGAACGGGCACTGGGAGTTGCGTGGTGCGTAGAGAGCAATACGTTGCAGTTTCGAATCGAGCTGCGAGATCAACCTCTTACCCGGCGAGGGATTCTGTCCACAGTCTGCTCAATATATGACCCAAATGGTTTTGCAAGTCCGGTGACACTCAGAGGGAAACAGATTCTGCAACAGCTCTGTCGGTGCAAGATCGACTGGGATAATGAGATACCTGATGATATCAGGTCACAGTGGATCAAATGGAGAACAGAAATTCGCGAACTCGAGAAAATGCAGGTGCCCAGATGGTACAAGCCATCCTCTTTCGGGACAGTGAAGGCAGTCGAGTTACATCATTTTTCAGATGCAAGCTACGATGGTTATGGCCAGTGTTCATACCTCCGCCTCATAGACGAGCTGGGTGAAACTTCCTGTTCTTTGGTGATGGCCACATCCAGAGTTACTCCACTCAAACCCATAACTATGCCCAGACTTGAGCTCAGTGCAGCCACCATCTTCACTAAGATGAGTTCCTTCCTCCGCAGAGAAATGTATTACCCTGACCTCCAAGAATACTTCTGGACAGACAGCAAGGTGGAACTAAGATACATCCACAACGAAGCAAAGTGATTCCACATATTTGTCGCAAATAGACACTAGCAAAGGGACCGAGTAAGAAGACCGGGTAATCCCCCTCAAGAAGCCTCAAAAACACTTGTCGCTGTACGGTATCGCTATTCTTTCTTTCTCTTGTATTTCCCCTATTTGTGTATTCCTGCTCCGCTCTCCTCTTCCTATAACATCTTATTAACCCACTTCTAAACCTACATGACAACCGCTTCCTCACCTTTGTTCTGTCTCATGTTTTCGCCCTCTACCTTAACCTCTCTTCTTTAATCTCATTTGCTTGTTTACTCTTATTTGATTTTTCTCAGATTCAACAATATATTTATTCCCTTGATATCTAAGCATTTGTGTTTTAAGATTCGGTAACTGTAATACAGTTAAAGGAGCCATGTCACTGCAAGCGTTTGCAGTGATGTAACCCGACACATAGCTTTTGTAAACCAATTTGAAATGTACTTGTAGGTATGCTTTAATTACACTTTCCAACTCCAAGTTAGCAAATCTTAGTATAATTTCCTTTGAATATACATTGATGTGTATATTGTATCATTAGTCAAATTATACAGCTCGCCTAAACTGATTGCTATCCATGTAGGCCCTCTTGGATACATGCACACCCCTGTTCAATACATATACTGGCTACATGACCACTGCATCCACACTGCAATGAGTCCTCATCCTTGAGTCTGCCCCCTGAGGGATAGGGTCAAATACCAGGGGTAGAACGATGCATTCCTAGTTAATGTTGAGCATTTAATGACTTATGCTTGACCCACTCCCTCATATATACTGCAGCAGACCAGTTCAGAAAGTCAGTTCGTTTGGTGAATGCAGTATGTGTATGTATAGCATCAACCTAGAGCATAAGTTTGTTCCCAGTTCACCAGTTGCTTGTTTGAGAGCATTAAAGGCCCCCAATTGGTGAGTTTTCTTTAATTTATACCAGTACTGTAACATTCTATTTAGTAAACTTCAGTATCTTTAGATTATATAAGGACTTGTATTCATCTCAGCTATTCATATTACGGTAATAGCTGTCCTTTGATAAAACGTACAGCTTATTAAGGGAACATATAAGTGGCTAAGTATTATTTTAATAATCTGCCTTTATAGTGTAGAAGGCATGTTTCATTATATGTATGTTCCTTGGTAGTATATATCATTTTGTAATTATTTAGTCATTTGTATTTCATAACATGTACTTTATATCACACCACTTCTCCTAGAAAAGGATGGTATTTTGTTCTTGAGCAGAATTATTATATTGAAACCCATTTAATTGCACATGTATAGTACATTAGGTTTATAGTTTATAACAAAGTCGTTGGATGTTCGATATGTTTGTCTGTTTGTCATATAATTGACTTGTGTATTACATACTGTTCAAAATATTTCTTGTTTATCTCATTTCGATATGTGGTTTGATATTCCGTTTGATAGTATAATGCTCAAATTACTGCTTCGTACCACCTCTTACCATACCTTATGGAATACACCGAGTTCATTGTTAATTAGTGCAGATGACAACACATTGCATAGTTCATTAACTTTAATTATTTAGAAAATATATAGACAAAAATAATAGACTTGTTATATTACTTACTGTTTGTCATATAATTGACTCGTGTATTACATACTGTTCAAAATATTTCTTGTTTATCTCATTTGTCTTCACAGTATGTAATCTTGGGATCAGAGACGAAAGTCGTCAAAGTAATAAACGGGATGCTAAGTGGTATCTCAACTTCAAATTGATCTCACGAATAAACATTATTTGGGGCGTGTAGTTGGAAACTCCTCACTATGTGCAAAACAGTGGGGCAGCCACAGATTGAAAATTAAATAAAACTAATTTTTACGTAGACTTCCAGATCAGTCGTTTATAATGAATTAAAGTAGTGAAAATATTGACGCAAAAGAAAATAAAATAAAAACAATCAAATAATTTACTTAAATATTTAAAAATGTAAAGCGCTTTACCCATAGTCTTGCATATCAGTCTTTTTTTTGGTTAAAATGAAAAATAATGATCCATATCTTTCTGTGTATGGAATTCATTTTTTATGTAAACTAGTCTAACTGCACAAGTTATTAAAAATGAAATTACAAATAAAAATTAATTGCCATTTTTACTTCTTTCATTTTAATCAGACACACGTTTATGTATTCTTTAAGTCTTACATTGAATTTCATTTGATATCTAAATTATTCGTTCAGTTAGAAAATAGATGATATTTCGTTATTTTAATTTTATTATAAACGACTGATGTGGAAGACTAGTTAACGCACCCTTTCGAGAAAAGCCCCCCCCCGCTTGTCTCGAAAGGGTGCGTTAACGCGCCATTCTGTTCTCAACGCACCCTTTCGAGACAAGCGGGGGGGGGGGCTTTTCTCGAAAGGGTGCGTTGAACGCTCCCCACCGCGCCGCTCCGCACCGCACCCTTTCGAGATAAGCCGGGCAGGGAGGCTTCTCTGCGGATATGCCTGTTTATAGTGCCGGTGCTGTGTGCGGTTATACTTCATTGCGCTGCGTAAACTGTCTGTTTTTGGTAAGTCTGTAACTTCACTTGTGGTTGTGGTGTGGCCTTCAGTATGGATAGAGACAAGTTCATTGCACAAGGGAAAGAGTTAGGATTAGAGAAAAGTGAATGTTGATGAGTGTGTACGAGAAGCTAGAGATGAGAGAGCTGAAGTTAGGAATGGAGAGGCTGAAGCTAGGAATGCAGAGGCTGAAGCTAGAAATGCCGAGGCTGGATTGATAGCTCAACAGATTAGGCTGAGGAGTTAAGAAAGACTAATGGGACGGGACCAGGTGTAAGTGCGGGGCATTCACATAGGCCCAGTATTCCTCCCCTCCCTGTTTTTCAAGAGGCTGCATGAGGCTCATGCAAACCGGCAAATTATCATCACGGATGACAAGTGAAGCCACGATGCGTGTAGAAGTACCATACACGTATACTTTATACGGCGTATGACGCACACATGAAAAATGCGTACTTCGTTGTTACGACATATATTTGCGTGTATCTATTGTTTTAGGCACCGGCGCGCGATGATGTCATCATTACGTGTTTGATAAATTTGAAAAATTCATCCTTTCTTCAAAACTGTTTGTGTACGTTTGCGGTTTACCATAGGCCTACAGTGCAGATGATCATCAGTAGGTCAGTAGATTTAGGCATTAGTTCCAAGATTTCATTTTCTAATTTCGTTTATGACATATTTTGTATTTGTTTTGAATGTACTTTTTAACTGAAAATGAAATAAATGAGAATTGAACTGAATTGAATGACGGATATAAACCAAATATATACTGCCTCCATTCGAATCTCTGGTTAACTATGGTACCCTTGGTGGCGTGAATAAGACCATTTTCCTCCGGGGCTGCGCCTCCCATGAAAATAGTCGTTGTTCACGTCACTTCGGGGACTATAGATCCAAGGAGACCTTCTCATGGCAGTATATACTTGTATACTAACGCTTGTATGATGCATTGTAGTATTATATTATGCACATGTATTTATTCTATGGAAGTAATGTCTTTAAATCTTGGATTGTCATCCTCCTAGATAAACCGCGAGGGAAATTAAACTGGAGGTGTGGTTGTGGGTGATCGCTATTTTTCCCCCTAGCTTTGTTTGCATTAATATGTTGAAATCTAATTCAGATAACTATCATAACTGATTTACGACAAAAGACCAAACTGTATTAATATATATATATATATATCCGGCATCCAGCATCAGGCAAACAATTAAAATGTTAGCAAAACTCACAGAGTATTGAAATCAACAAGCTTAGCGTACTGAAACTGAACTGCGCCACCACTGACGCTGTACATAACGTATTGAAGGTCATGACCTACTTGCATACTAAAACCACATTGGATTATTATGTTCGTGAACTAGCTTGTAAAAGCTGTTATTGAATAGTGAGCCTTCAGTCATGAAAGAGCATTGCAGATCAGGGACAATGAATTGTTTGATTCTGTTTCTTGGAGGATTCCTCATTCAGTCAGTGTGTAAGTACATCTTTGAATAACTTGTGTTTTTTACCTCCAAATGAGCAATTAGCACCGTTCCCATATGCAAATCATCATTCAAAAAGATACTTTAAACGTGGAAAAGTGTCACAGCTTTTGGGAAAACAGAGCCATGTCATGTATGAAGGGGGACATGAATGTTAATGTTTACTATATTTACAGGTAAATGTAGGGAAATGAGTGCTGAATGTGTTAAGTGTAATTCATCACTTTAATTAAGAGTCGCCAGGATAATTTATTTAACATGTAATACCCATTGTAAAATGCATCGCACAATTTAGGTACTTTGTTTTTACTGATTTCATACTAAATTCGCAAAACAATTTCTTATTTATAATAATAATGATATTAATACTAATAATAATAATGGTAATAATAATAATAATAATAATAATAATAATGATAATAGTAATAATAAGGATAATTAGACACTGATTATAGTAATGGAAATAATAATATCACTTAGATACTGATTAGGATAATATTTAAACACCTAATGGGTACATTAGGAGGACAGTTTTTGTTCTTTTTCTTTGTCCAACTGTCGACCTAATGTAGGGGTCTCTATTATGACGAAATAAACTGCATTGTTAACTGTCGACTTAATGTACCCGTTAGTCAAATAACAATAGTGATAATATATCATATCATATATGTACACACAAGTTTCAAGTAATAATAATGATGATTAGATACTAATTATAATAATAACAATAGTGATAAAATATCATATCATATTTGGAACACACAAGTTTCTGTATTGGAAGGTAATTGAGAAGTAAGGAGTTGTAACATTATTTTTAAATGTTACTCTGTGATCCAACAAAGAAACTAGAAGTGGGCTAAATTCTTTTTTCCTGTTACTTGGCCAGCAGAGAATGGACAAATCATGATCATCAAATCTTATGACACCTGCGGCGCCTCCTTGTCGGGATACGAAGCAGGATTAGATTCAAGTTGAAGTTGATAAAATGATAGTGTCATATCCAAATAGATATCGCTGACATAAATCTACGTATGTTTATCAATTACCGCTACCCCCCCCCCCCAAAAAAAAAAAAAAATAAAAATAAAAATAAAAATAAAAAAAATAATAATAACAACAATTAAAAAAATAAAAAATTAAAAGATTTACAACCCCCCCCCCCCCACAAACACCCCACGTGTTCTTTAGTTTTGTATTGGAGGTCAGTGCAAAATTTGGTGGCGATGTGTTCAGTTGCTAAATCTATGATTAAAATCCGATCATGAGGGACCTTTCTCAGTTTTCAATTTACAAAGGATAAAAGAAAAAATGCATATTGCTATAAGCCTTTTAGGGAATATAATATATTAGATAATAGTGGGTTATTTTTCTCAAATAATACTTTTACACTGTACGCATTAAAAAAAGAGAGAAAAAAAACAACGATCTGATTATCCCCAATGATCTACTGCATCAGATGCATCAGATGATAAGAGGTTATATTTCTTGTAATGATCCATTTTTACTCAGTATCAAATTAATTTCACTGAGGTGAGAGGCAAAACAAATAGGGTTCTTAATAAACAAGCAAAGTTTATAAATAAAAAAACCCCAATACATATTATCCATCTACAATAACTAGGCTGGCATACCCTAAAATGATGTGTCAGCTATTTCTCTCTTCCTTTGATTATTTTTTGGTTACGGGCGGGGGGAGGGGGGAAGTCATGTTGCATGTTTAATATTTTGTCATACATTTCACTTATTCGTAAGATTATTATTGTGTTCATGTTTGTTTCCTTATTTGAGATCACTAGTTTAAGTTGATATCCTTCGCTTAGATTAGACTTTGAACATCAGGTAATCAGGTGAATCGAATGATGTTACGTTTAGAGAACATTCTTAACCTGGGATCATTTATTTTTATACATATTTTACAGTGAGCATTTCCTATTCTACTTGTGTTAATTTTTTGTCACGACTGTCATCTGAATCATAAGGTTACTAGTACATGGCAAGTTGAAAGGTTACTTAAAATTTTCTGTAGAATCTGATTTGTTGTGCTATATCCCCTATTTTGGGGGTGCTGAACATGAATTTACTTGTTGCCATTTTTCTAAATGACGTCTTCGGCCGTTGCCATGGTAACGAAATATTTTCTAAAAAATAACATATATCTCTTAACAAACAACATAAAAATATAATGTTAGTGATGAAGTGTATCAATTTCAAGCTACCCGTTCGATTAAAATCAAAAGCTCAGTTGTCAAAGGGCATGGTTACGCTCAAAAAGGGCCGTTGCTATGGTAACGCCTAGAATTTTTCAGAAAATAGCATAGTTCTGTAATGAAAAATCATAAACATAATAGAAGTGTATAAATATATCTATTTCATGCCAAAACTTTGATATCCATCAAAGTCTTGGTCGTGCAAAGTCATATTTATGCCGCAACATGGTCGTTGCTATGGCAACGACATGGTAGAAATTGGTATTTTAAGAAAAAATATAGCTTTTTTGTATCAAAACAAAAAACGAAATATATTAAAAATGTCTAAGTACACATACTTTCCACTTTCAAATTCTTTTAGGTCTAGATGTAGATTTTGAGGTAACAGTCATGCCTGATTGGACAGTTGCTATGGTAACAAAATGATGCAAAAGTTAAAGTAGGTATGAATGGCTTATGAAATCAATAACAAAAGTGTATAGGCTAATATACCCAAAACGTACCCCATCCTCTTAGACGGTTTATGCACGCTTGGGCTAAAATCACTTGGTCTAATTTCCAGATGGGCTACCTTCATTCGGGCTAAACCCTTTTGGTCCACTCTTCATTTGGTCTAATTTGCACTTGGTCTAATAACCAGAAGGTCTAATTACCACTTGGGCTAATTATCACTTGGTCTAATTACCATTTGGTCTCATTACCATTTCGTCTACTTTATTTTGTTGTCACTTGGTCTACTACCAGTTCGTCTAATGTCAGTTTGTCTAATTCCCAGTCAGTCTAAAACTAGTTGGTCTACAGGCATTTCGTCTAAAATCCACTTGGTCCAGTATCCTTTTGGTCTACGTTTATATTATATTTATATGGTCTAATGTGCAGTTGGTCTAACTTTCATTTAGTCCATTTTCCATTTAGTCTAATTGTCAGTTGGTCTAAATGCCAGTTTGTCTAAACATCACTTTGTCTAATTATCACTAAGGCTAATTGCCTGTTGGGCTATTCCCTTTTCGTCTACGCACCTACCAACACTATGCGTTACCTATAAGTACGATCTTTTGTAAAAATTGTTATGTTGATGATGAATAAAGGAACCCCGTGGAAGGGTAGAAAAATAAACAAATCGCTGCTCGGTCGCTTCACTTCCTTGCATAACATAATTTGACTGGGGGGGGGGGGGCGCCAATTCACTGTTTGTCCAGGGCGTCATAATACCTAGATACGCCACTGCCTTAAAAGAAGAAAGCCTAAGACAGTGAACAAGTATTAAAAGCGGCATTTTTGTGGGTAGCATGCAGGAGACACTTTTTGGGTGCTAAAGGTGCCCCCCTGCCAACGAGCGAGTTAATTTACGCTTTAGATGAACAAATAATAATAATAATAATAATAGTTGGATACTCTTTTTTCTTCTTCTTCTCTTCTGTCCTTCTCTCTCTCAATCTCTCTCTTTGGTCACTTGGAAAATTATTGGGGGAAATCGCGCCCTGTAGCGCCGCCCCTGAAAAAAGCAGTTTGCATAGCTCCAAATAATCTGAGAAGCTTAATGGCAGAATATTTAGCTCTTGATATGACAACAGTGTGACACTTTTAAGCAGGAACTTATAGAGAGCTGGAGACACAGTGCCCAAATGTTTAAAGGAGAATTACGCTCAAAAATAAAGATGATAGTGTTCAAAGGTGTTATTTATTCCTACTTGTTAGACTATATGGCTTCCCGTCAAAATATACGAGATCGATACGAATCAAGATTTTCTGAGCAAAATTTACCGTCTGCTAGCAGCACATGGGGGCTGCCATTTTGTTTATGTGTACAAGAAGATTTTCTTAATCCAAATGCTCAATTGCCTTTTTCAAAATTAAAAACCCATTTGAGATTAAAAATATAGAATAGATATGTCAATTTATTTTTAAACTGAAGATTTCCTTATATATTTCTGTTGAAAATCGATATTCGCTTAATAGAAATCTATTTTCTTGATACTGGACGTATGGGACGGAGCAAATTAATTCAAATCTTATGGATGCTTCTTCCCTGAGCATCTATAGCGGCAAACTATGCATTCACCTGCTTTCGGATAATGGACTTGAAAAGTCAGAATGCATGCTGCATATATTATGTTCTGCTCTGTTTGGCAAACCCAAGAAAATAGATTTTTGTTAAGCAAAACCAGACAATTTAAATGTATCATTATAAAGATTTAATTTTTATAATACATGTAAACACCCACTTTATATTTTTCGTCACATATGGGATTTTAGGTAATGAAGAAAATCAATTTAGGATTTGGATTCAAAATATCTTCCTGACTGGAACATTTCTCAATGGTTCATGTACAACTCCAAATCAGCAAGAAAATGGTAGCCCCCATGTAAATGAGTAGGAGACGATACCGGGTGTTGGAATATCTTTATTTATACCCTTTTCTGATATCTTATTAGAAAATGATTTAGGCCAATAAGTAGGAATATATTACACCTTCCAATATAAGTAAATTTGTAATCAGGGGTTAATTCTCCTTTAATAATATTGCAGCAATTAAGATATCCCCCGCCCGAAGCTTGCTCGGGACGCTCACTCGCACTCATCGTAACTCATGTCAGTAACATAAAGTCCTATCTATCTCATTTATTGAGAGACTGCTTGAAACGCTTTTGCGGCATCTTCGTCATGTATAATGCAAGCTTCATGCATGACCTTCCACAAGAACATAGTATTTTTGGTCGCTCGCTTGCAAGTTAGGAGTAGAGCAGAATTGCCTATTGTGCAAAGATTAGAAAATATATCCTTAAAATTTACACAGAATGTGTGTTAAATACAATGTAGGGGTTCAGCAACATATCAAAACGCCAGTTTCCATTCTTGTAATCACCCTTTATAAATTCCCCCTTTTTCAAAAAAGGTACCCAGTTCGTTGAATCCCCAAGTCTGTGGGTCGTCTTGCCCCTCCTATGGAAATACCCTAGCACCGCCCTAGCTTTTATTGACTACTTGCACAAACATTTGTACATCGGATATCAACTAAGAAACATTATTATCAACAGAAACACATTATCAACCAAACAAACATAATTTGAAGTGCAATACAAAATCAGGTTCTTCTATTCAAGTCATGAAAGGAAGAGGAGACCTATGAATGTTTTAATTACGAAAAAATACCAAATAATTGATTTTAATAAATTAAATCATTAATATAATGTCAGGATTTCGATTGATCTTGGTATAAGCAGCAACAAGGTGAATAACTCTTTTAATGCACATTAGATGACTTCTTTGAAGTCATCCCTGTTTCCCTGTCCTTTCTCAACTTGCTACTAAATGGCCAGAAGAATAGTAATTAGACCAAATGGCTATTAGACTATATGAAAATTAGACCAAATGATAAGTAGCCTAATTGGTTATTAGACGAATTGAATATTAGACCAAATGGTCATTAGACCATATGACAGTTAGACTGAATGATAAGTAGCCCAACTGGTTATTAGACTAAATGGAATTGGACCAAATGATATCTAGACCATATGGTATTAGCCAGAGTAGGTGTAGCCCAAATGGATATTAGACTATGTGGCTTGTAGACAAAATGACTGATAGACTATTTGGAAATAGACGAAGTGAAAATTAGCCGAAGTGAAAATTAGCCCCAATGGATTTTAGACTAAATGGGGTTAGCCAAACTGGGTATTACGCGAATTGGTATTTCTGCCAAATGGAAATTAGACGAAATGGTAAGTAGACAAACTGGTTGTAGACAAAATGAAGTTAGACCACGTGGAGTTCGACGAACTGATAATTGGACCAAGTGGTGGTAGACCAAGCGACGGTGTACCTCTTAGACACAGTTTCCTCCATTCTGTTATTTTTTGTTACCCAGATGAACCAGTTATCATTATGTGCCTATTTGCCATCAACTGGTGGTGGATGAAAGTGCTAGAGACGTTGCCATGGTAACAAATTACTTCTCAGAAAATAACTTATTTTGCATAAATATAAATACATACAACATAAATACATGTCGTTAATGTCTCAGAATATCTCATCCAAGCTGCACATTACCTTGCAGCTAACATCTGACTTATCCAAGGTCATGGTTATGCTCCAAACTGGCCGTTGCCATGGTAATATCTGAATTTCTAGAAAATGCCATATATTTGTGATGCAACAACATATAAACATAACAAGTGTCTCCGTTTGTTCGTTCCATGCTCCAAATTTGATTGCCATCAAAATCTTGGTCATACAAAGTCTTACAACAATGTATTTATACCATAATATGGTCGTTACTATGGCAACGACCAGGTTGAGACTAATATTTTGAGAAAAAATAGGGTATTTCTCTATCTTAACACTTACACAAAACACATTGTCTAAGTAAGTAGTAAAAATGTCTAAGTACACAAATTTCCAACTCTCCAATTATTTTCATTAAAGATGTATTTTAGATATATTTTTAAGGTAAGGTGATAGAATAATTGCTATGACAACACATTGATGTGAAAAAAAATAAAGAAAGTATGCTCGACTTATGAAATCAATAATAAAAGTGAATGGGCTAATATGTAGAAAGTGTACTCCCGCCCGTGACACAGTTTTGTCTAATGGGATCTACCAACAGCCTCTCGATCATAATCTTCCCCGATTGCTGTTAAACTGGTGGTGAGTGATAAATCCAAACATTCCAGAGACATTGCCATGGTAATCGATCAGTTAAATTTTGAAATTGTAAAAGAAGAAAAATGTAATATAGCCTTTACATATATCTAAATATAACATACAAAAGCATAATACAAGTGTCCAAGAATATATAAAATGTAGTTCACCGTACCTCTTTGATATTCATTAAATTGTTAGTTATTCATAGGCAGCTTTATGGCAAAACATAGCCGTTGCTATGGCAACGTCCTGATATGACATTATTATCCCACCGCTGCAACCATGACATCATTGAACGACTACCAGTCACAATCATGTCTACCAACCGTTTATTTGATCATACACTAACAAGATACTGGCCAAAAAGGGGCGAAGGTCATACTCCAACGAATAAATACAATCCTCCCTCAAAAGGACATCAAACTCAATGGCGATAGTAAAAAAAATACACTGAAAACCAGCGGAGTACATCTTCTGCAATACGTACCTGTCGTATTAGACACCCTTTTCCTTTATCTTCTTCTATTAGCCTTTTGTAGCTATCATCTGCCCCTTTGTTATACAAATATTCATGACCTTCGAACAGCCTGCCTACATGTAGATAGTGTGGGCTTCAAAGGAGGCAATTTTGATATGATTGATGTGATATGATTGTCTTATTACTTACTAATAACAAGAGGCAATACATTTCAATATTTACAGCAATTTGAAAACATTAAATACGTAGATCGTGGTTAAAAAAAAAAAAAAGAATTGTAAAATGAAACCAGTTTCCGATGCCAATTTTGAAAATATCTGGGCAAAAGCAAATAATGCCAACAAATCCTTTTTCTGAAACTCCAGTTTCAACCTCCCTTGAAAATAGCAGACAACTCTTGATCTTTTATGCCTGAGTAGATGTCACACAGCCCTGCATGCAGCGGTTGTTACTCTGATCTTCTAAGACTGCATTCTCAGATGCTTACATGAACCTGGAGGTCTGGAGGCACCCTATGAGGTCTCAAATTCTGCTCTGACCTAGCTATATTCATATAAACTAGATCTAGATCAGGTCCGGCCCAGAAGGAGACTAGATCTACCAGTTCCTCAAGCAGTTTTCCTCCTGTGCTCATTGATACTCAGGTTTAACACTTTGTAGAACTCAGCTGTGATCTTGAAAGGGCACCTATTGGTTGCAGATAAGACCTTGCTAGCTAGAACATGCAATAGTCATCCTCTAGGCCATTTTGACAATCTGCAGGAACTGAAAACCCTCTATTGATGGGCACGATCTATAAGTTCATATCCTACAACATGCATTAAGATGTTACATAGGAGAGGCAGGAGGATAAAATTTTGAAGCCGCCAATATTACCTTTATATCCATTAATTTTGTAGGCCTACATGTAGCACGCATATACTTTTAACTCCCCCTTTTTTTTGCAGCTGAACGTTGTTCGGCAACAGTCCAGATTCAGCTACAAATCCATTGCCAAATGTCAACTATTCAAAAATAATCTTGTTACACATTTTTTTTTGTCTATCACAGGTTTGTTATAGCAATGACCCTTGTCTAGCATAACCATGGCCTTTATCGATTGGGGAATCTTGCAGAAAAGCACATTTAACGTTAGACCCTGATTTTCCATTTTCATGATGTCAGCCACAAAATATGTTTTTTAAAATTCCAATATTCAACACCCATCATCTGTTTAATGCCAAACAGGGGGGGGGGGGGGGGGGGTTTGCTCCAAGGCCCCCAGACAAATATCGCCACGCCCTTCGAACCACTGCATTTCATCACGCCATGCCACTTTCTGACTTTTTCTTTCAAGTCTTCCACATCTTATGACATGTTTCAAAAAATCGGTCATACCGTTACCAATTCACCTTTTGTGACCTCATGTCAGCCCGAAAATGGAGAATTTCTGAGTTTGGTGTACAAAACGAATGGGGAATTCCTTCCTCATTCATGTTCCTACTTTATCAACTATAGTTTCTTCACTTCACCACTGCAGTAACAGGAGCTGGAGTGGCCTTGGTTCCGAAGAAGAAGAGGAAGATGACAAATGACTACTCTGAAGATCCCAGAGTGTGTGCAGCCAGAGAACACCTAAGAGCTGCTATGGACGAGTTCCGTGCTGATCCTTCGGAGAGAAGAAGAAGTGTGTTGAGGATAGGAAGGAAGAACTCGTGCCAACTACACTAAAGCTAGGGAGGAGTCCTTGCTGATTGAGAAGATCAGGAGAGTTGACAGTTGCAAGAGCATAGAGAGTTGGACAATCATCAACGAGATCACGGGAGGAAGAGAGGGAGTTCGAGTCAGATTCAAGGAACAGGCCCTGAGGATAGGAAGGGGAAGTGGCTGGACCATTTTAAGACCTTAGTAGGACAAACCCCTCCCACAGATCAGAACACCAGGGTGATCAGGCAGCTATTCAATGAAATGGATATCGAGACAGGGCCCTTTACCAGTGAGTAGCTTAAGAGAGCCAGCGGGAGGGGGGGGGGGGGGAGGGTCGAGGAGGGTTAAGGGGTATGGAGATGATGGAGTGTCGCGGGAGGTGATGAAGAGATGTGATTTTAGTGATATCAGCCTGGAGTTCTGTAATCAGGCACTGGAGAAGAGTGTTGTCCCAGATCAATGGAGGATAAGTAACACTGTCCCAGTACCAAAGAAAGGTGACCTCACTGACACCAACAACTACAGGGGCATCTCACTAACGTTACTTGCTGCAAAGACCCTCAACAGGATGATTCTGAACCGAATCCAGCCAGAGATTGAGAAGCAGCTCAGAGAATGGCTTTAAAGAGGTAAGATCCACCACTAGTCAGGAGGATTCTTGAGGGTGCCAGAGCAAAGAGCCTCCCTGCTGTCATGGTGTTCAATGACTTCAGAAAAGCCTTTGATTCTGTAGACCGAAACTGCCTGATGAACATTGTACGGGCTTATGGAATCCCCAAGAAGATGGACCTGATATCCCTGCTGTACACAAACACCAAAGCCCAGGTCATCACACCCGATGGGCTGACAGAGTTCGAGATACAGACTGGAGTACTCCAGGGTGATATATTACCTTTATATCTTTTTGTGATCGTAATTGAACCTGGCACTGGAGAAACACCAGGACTCTGGCTTCACTGTAAATCCGCCTTGGAGCAGGAGAGTTAAGGCTAAGAAGATCTCAGATGCTGAGTTTGCTGACGACATAGTTCTGTTGGCAAACACAGTAAAGGAGGCAAAGGAGTTACTGAGAGAGGTGGAGGAGGTATCTGTAAATGTAGGACTGCCGATAAATGAGAGCAAGACTATCTGGTGGAGAACGTCTTAGAGCCAGAGGGAATCGTGAGTGCTGGTGGGAAGCCAATTGAATTGGTGGATGACTTCCTGTACTTGGGAGCAAAGATCAGGAACACAGAGGATGACGTTGTGGATAGGGTGAGAAAGGCCTGGGCAGCATGCCACAGCTTGAAGTCAGTATGGGAATCAGACCTCCGTAAAGACCTAAAGATAAGTCTCTTCACAGCTACGGTGGAGTCTGTTTTGTTGTATGGGTCAGAGACCTGGACCCTTACAAAGAGACTTAATCAGATGTTTGATGGGTGCTACACTAGAATGTTAAAGGATGGCTCTGAGCATCAATTGAGGAACTCGGAGCTGTAGGGAAACCTTCCAAAGGTCAGCTCAAAAGTAACCCAGAGGAGATTGAAGCTTTCAGGTCATGATCAAAGGCATCCAGAGCTCACACTACACTGAGTGGTCCTGTGGAAACCCCTTCATGGAGATGCAAGAAGAGGGAGACCTAGGAGGACATGTCGATTCATTAAGGATGGACACGGTCTCCAGGAGACGCGAGACATCGCTGAACTCATGAATGACAAAGGTTGCTGGAAAGAACTTATCAATGGATCTCGGAAGTTCTACCTGACTTGATTGATTGTTCCATTACAAATACCTACTTTTCTGAATATTCAGACGTTACCATAGCAACGGCCATTTTAGAGCATAACCATGAACTGGGATAATTCAGATGTTAATTGCAGCCTAACTTGTAGTTGGAAGAGATGTTCTTAGATATTAACTTTATGCCTTTACGTTGTTTACTCAAAGATATTTTACTTTATGAAATTAATTTGTTACCATGGCAACGTCTCTGACACGTTCATCCACCATCCCTTTTTATGGCAAAGAGGCAGATAATGATATTGATGGCCGAGACATCTGGGTAACAAGAAAGAACAGAGTGAGGAAAAAAAAATATGTCCAAGGGGAGGGGGTAGATTTTAGGTATGTTAACAAATGCACTGATATTAATTTTATAAACCATACATACCTACTTTAACTTCTGCATCATTTGTTGCCATAGCAACTGCCCTATCAGGCATGACTATTACCTCAAAATCTACATCTAGACTGAAAAGAATCATAAAGTGGACAGTATGTGTATTTTGGCATTTCTTATTATGTTGTGTGTTTTGTTTTGATACAGAAATGCTATATTTTTTCTTAAAATACAAATTTCTACCATATCGTTGCCATAGCAACGACCATGTTGTGGCACATATATGACTTTGCAAGACCAATATTTTGATGGAAATCAAAGTTTTGGCATGAAATAGATATATTTAAACACTTCTATTATGTTTTTATGTTTTTATTGCAGAAATATGCTATTTTCTGAAAAAAATTAGGCGTTACCATAGCAACGGCCCTTTTTGAGCATAACATGACCTTTGACAACTGTGATTTTGATTTTAATCGAACGGGTTGCTTGAAATTGATACACTTCATCACTAATATTATATTTTTATGTTGTTTGTTAAGAGATATATGTTATTCTTTAGAAAATAATTCGTTACCATGGCAACGGCCGAAGACGTCATTTAGAAAAATGGCAACAAGTAAATTCATGTTCAGCACCCCCAAAATAGGGGATATAGCACAAAAAATAAGATTCTACAGAAAATTTTAAGTATCCCTTAAAATTGTGACGAGGAGCCGTGTACTATACGGTTGATTATCCTGATTTCAGTGTATTTTGATACATATGTTTTCTGTATATTGAGTAACGTGTTATTTTCCTACTTTAGTATTTAATATAGAACTTCATATTTTTAAAAGAGTACTGAATTTTATTTTCATTTATTAGGTCTCTATATATATATCTTTTAATTTGCCAAGTATAGCTTCCTTAACCTCCTGATAGAAAGAGGTGTTGATATGATTTTGTCAGGTACATGAGAGAATCCTAATGATTCTAAAATTATTGATTGTGTTTGCATTAATTGGCTTTTATATTTTTGCCCTCAATGCAAGTGTTTTCAATCGGAGTTCATTACATGGTACCAACAGCCTAAATAATTGCATCTTTAAATGTTGAACTAGGGGGAATTCGCCTGGTTTCCGCCAAGACGGGACTGTTCATCGCCAAAGTGTTAGTTCGTATAAGCATATTCTGAAAGAACTTTAATTGTCAGGCTTCGGATAGAAACACTTTAGAACTTTAAAAAATTAACTTATTTTTTCTAATTTATCAGCTATTCAAGCCCCCATATTTCAGAGTTATAACGAATGATTTGTTTTATAGAGGAATCGAAAAGGTTGAAATGTGATGAAAATGAATATTCGGTCTTTCGGAAAAATGTTTCGTAAGCTGTACACGGCCGTTTTGGTTTTGTTGATTTGATGTTTGATTGCATATGTAAAATGTTCGCGATGGCTTGAAAATGACTCCTCATTAGCTCCTCACCACATGACCAGGGAGGAGGATATGGAGGGGGGGTTGGGGGCTTCTGGGCCCCCTCTCACTTCCCCATCCCCGGCAATGAAATTCCCAGTACAGTAAGGGTTCAGAGTACATTTGTGCCGTGTGTATAAAAAATATGGATTTTTACTAGTTAAAGCTTACAATCCTTGATATACACGAGATGTATAAACTTGGACGAACTGATAAAAAAAAATGTGATAATAAGTCATAAGCATTACGAAAGGAAAATGCTATCACATCAGGCATACATATCCATTAGTTACTAACAAGGCTTAAACATACATTTATTATGTACATAAGACAAATTACGGAAGCAATTAGGTGATGGAATTTAGTAAATGGTAAGGATTGTAAAAATGGGTTTTCTTAAGTAAGAACAGAATGCAGTCTTTAAATTTAGAAATAACTAAAATGAAGGGGAGAAATGTGTGGAATTCCCCCACCCCCCAAAAACAAAACAAAGCAAAAATTGAATTAAAAGTAAATACTATATATTAATGAATAAAATATTAAAATGAATAAATATATAAATAAAAAATAAATGATTAAATAAAGATACAAAGACAACACGTTGATATAATAGTTGGGAGCCATGAGGACTGGTGATATGTTTAGCTTCTGTAGATAGCCACTTTGATTTGGTGCTTAAATAGATGAAAATAATAAGTTTTAATAAAGAATATAGTTGAGTTACTTGCCCAAACAAAATTCAGAAAACTGATGATATCCATTTTTTTCGAAGACGGCAAGGGCTTTGCGACGTTTCTAGTATGCTGGGCATGCTTTGTATCACTTTAAAGAAGAAATATATATTTTCAATTCTATTTTTTATGTTCGTTATATATTTAAAATCGATTTCAGGAATTCCTTGTTGTGCTGCTAAAGGGCTCTTTTAAAAAAAGCACTGAATTAGCTCATAATCGTTACTGTTTTAATTTAGTCTATACAGCGCTTTGTCTATGTGGTTGTTTGTTTATTTAATTTTTTAGGGTGCACTGAGGATAAACAAGTTATTGTTGGACAGGATGCGATTCTACCATGCAACGGACCAAGCAATGCATCGTCAATACTGACGATACTCTGGATCAAGAGAAGCACATTAGGTAATGTGAAATTTTTCAGCTGCAACCAGTCGACATGTCATCGAAATTATTCAAATCACTTTCTAAAAAAAGGGCATTTCTACACTAGTCATTTAGTGCTACAAAACATATCATTGCAGAACGAAGGAAAATACGAATGTCACATAAGCTCTCTAACTCACACAGGGGAATGCACAGTCTACTTAAGAGTTACAGGTAAGTGACAAAGTGTTCCAATTTCAAATTGTTACAATACGAAGATAGTATCAGCTATGTTGTTATTATTCTTGTAAAACTGTGTTTTTTTGTGTTTAGAAAATATTACAACTTACACTGTTTTTGTAAAACAAATGCTGCTTTTAGAATTGACAATGATTAAAATGTCCGCCTTATAAAATCAACAAGGGCAACGCAAAGCGTAGCATCCCTTCGCCGGCTACAAATGGCCTATATATGTCAGAACAAGTTAACTCCATTTGACTATACTTTATTACTAGGCAAGGAAGTTATTAATACCTGGATGTACAGAAAGTTTACTACTTTATGGAATGACCCATGAGAAGATCTGAAAATAAACTTTCTCATGTACATAATTAGCAATTTTTGCATATTGAATGAGCTGTGACCTTTGACCCTTTCACTTACAAAATCAACAATACATAAACTACATTTTTGCATATATAATTAGCTATTTCGCATATTTAATGAACTGTGAACCTCTGACCACCTAAATACTCGAAGACGAACTAAGGCTATATCTTCATATCATGTACCTTCTTACAAAATTTCATAAAATTCTGTCTAACATATTACTAAAGGTATCGAACAGAAACCATATTTTCAGATTTCGACATATTTAATGAGCTATGATCTTTGACCTTCGACGTACATACTCTGAATTCGAACATAGGCTGGTGTCACACCTGGATATGTCCAGAGGACTTTGACATGTTAATCTAGATTTAGGTTGTTTGACCAACTCTCACGAACCAAGAAAAATTAATTCTAGAAACAATTATTTAAAGTTAATATTCTGTTTAATAAGACAAAATCCCATCTGGGATTATAAATCTTCAAATCACATGAGAATATAATAATACAACAATCGTTTCAACAATCTGGTTAACAATATAAACAGTACAACAATATGAATTTGATTAATATAATTACTTTTAGCACATGTGCATAATTATGATTCCTATTTAAATACTAATTATTGAATAAACGTTATAGGCCTGTTTACTAAATAAATGTTCACGTGAATTATCGCTTTCTGTTGGAGTTTCTATGTTGAATCCTACATCGGGCGTGATGAACTGAAGATGAAGTAGAGGTAGCGATGAAGTAGAGGTTGCGATGTCCTTCCCTGAAGGAGCTCCGTCGTTGTCCTGAACCCGTAATAAGCTTGGGTGAACGACTAGTCTCATCGCACCTTGAAACCGACGAACTTGACGGGTATCCGATCTTTCCACGAATCCGTGAAATCTTGAATCCCTAAATATTTCTAGGATCCAGAAAATTCCGCCATCTACAATACAATATTTATCAAAACAAGATGACGTCGTGTCTATAAAGCCTATGGCCTTAATTATATCAAACATGTACTTGTATAATCAATAATCAATGCATAAAAGATCAATTCTAGTTCACGATTTCAAATATCAACCTAAATGAAATCAATAGAAACAAATACAGAAGTCTATAACTAAGACTATCAGGACACTTTCCTTTCGCAATCAAAATTACATCATGCAAAATTACTGACAAGCAAACTCTCCAAATGTGATTTACAAAATACACATAAACATCAAAAAGTTTACTCTCATATTATGACATGGAATAAGTATAATTATTCAGGTTTCTGTCATATGAAAAAAATCTATACCAAATGTTTATAATAATCAGTCTTTAGTCCTCATGTAATATTTTAACAAAGTCAGAAAAAGGATCAATTCTTCTCTCAGAAATAAGACATGCATTTCGACACAAAAGTAGCTTAAAAACAAATGAAATGTCACTTACAGTCTGATTGGAAAAGTCCTGCTTACTGGAACCACAGGCTGCCTACCCTGGCATCTTGGGCGTGGCTCTCTGGCAGTATTGCTGCTGCCAAATCCCGCAGCAACCTTAGCAGCTCAAAGCTTCTAACAAAATGGCTGCGCTAGCATGCATGCATTGCCCTAGCTTGCCTTAGCTTTCCCAACCTAGCAGAAAACCACTCTACCATGAAATAACAAGAGACTGCATGGTACAGTAAACCCCAGCCACTATACAATACTGACCTGCTTAGGAATTACAAACACCTGCAATTGTAAAAGATGCTATGTACCTTTGACACAGCCCCCCATTTAAGAAAATATATCATATTTGCTATATTTCAAAGAGTAATAGCGGGCTATTATCAATTGTAGCTTCCTCAAAAAAATTACTAAGTCTAAATGTAACTTCTTGGTACTTTAGAAAGTATGACTTAAATCATCCTATAGCATCTATTCTAGTACTCTAAAAAAAGTTATGAACTAATGTTTCACTCTGTATACACTCGGCTGAGAAAATCAGCCCCGACGTTCTCTGAACCTGGTATGGCTTCAATTCTGAACCTGAATGGCTGAAGTGATAGTGCCCATCTCATGATGCGACTATTGATACACTTTGACTGATTGATGTAGACAAGAGGCTTGTGATCTGTTTCGAGAATGAATTCTCTCCCTTCCAGATACACTTGGAACTTTCCTATACCCCACACTAGGGCAAGACATTCCCTCTCAATAGCAGAGTATGCTTGCTCCCGAGGTAAGAGCTTTCTACTAGCAAAAGCTACTGGGCACTTGACTCCATCTTTCTCCTGGAGAAGGACTGCACCTAAACCTGTAGCTGACGCATCAGTACGTACTGTGAACGGCAATGTCACATCTGGCAAACACAGAATTGGTGCGGAGGACAAACAACCCTTCAGCTTCTCAAATGCCTTCCTGTCTTCCTCAGTCCAGACTAACTTGTTGGGATGTCGACCCTTGGTTTTGTCAGTGAGAGGAGCTGCTATAGACGCAAATCTAGGTATGAATTTGCGGTAGTAGCTCGCCATGCCGATAAAAGATCTCATCTGCTTCTTAGTCCCTGGTTCAGGAGCACTGCAGATCTTCTCAATCTTGTCTTGCATCGGCTGGATCCTTCCTTCTCTCACGATGTGACCTAGAAACTCTATCTTCCTACATCCAAGTTGGCATTTACTCGGACGAGCTGTAAGGCCTGCCTCACAAAGCCTCGTGAAGACCTTCTGCAGAACATCAATATGTTCTTCCCACGTCGCCGTATGAATGAGGATATCATCCAGATAGTTGTGCACCTGGGGTATCCCACTGACGAATGACGGTGACGAATATGGAGAGTCTGACGGCTCGATTACTCCCATTTCGAGCATCTTCGCCGTCTCTTCCTCAATCACACTTCGTAGAGCATGAGGAGCTGGATAAGGATTCTGACGTACCGGTTCATCTGAGGTTAACTTAATTTGGTGAGAACCAATGTTACACTCCCCTGGAAGATCAGTAAGAACGTCATGGAAACTATCTAAAATGTCAGATACCTGTTTCTGTTGCTTACCTGATAAGTTGCGACAAACCGACACATCCTTCACCGTCTCTGTTGCTTCCAACGAAGGGAGCTCTATCCTAAATCCACTCAACTTACCTGTACTTTGACCATCATCAGAATCACTATCTGGGATAATAGTAGCAACCGTAGCGACGTCCAGCATACTACTCGCTGAGTCCTCTTCCTGGCTACCTGCATTATCTCGGTCAATGTACTTTTTCAACAAATTAGCGTGAAAGGTTTTCAACTTACCCTTGATCTCGACTCTGTAGTCCTGATCGCTTAACTTGTGGGCGATCGTGAAGGGTCCCTTCCACTGAACCAGAAGTTTGTTGCTTTCTGTAGGGAGAAGGAGGAGAACTTTATCTCCTGGTTGAAACTTACGATCTCTACTCTTGAGATTGTAGTACTTTGCATGCTTCTCATTAGACTTCCTGAGCTCCTGTAAGGCAGCATCAAGAGTTGTCTCTAAGCGTTCTCGCAAATCCACAACATATTGATATGTTGTCTTCAGCTCATCGTCTTGTTGCTTCCCCGTCCACAACTCTTTCAAGATAGTCAGGGGACCTCTTACTGTACGACCGTACAATAACTCAAATGGCGAAAAACCTGTGGATGCCTGTGGCGCTTCCCTGTAGGCAAATAATACAGGAGCCAAGTAGCGATCCCAGTCCGAAGGACGATCAGCGCAGACCCTTCTGAGCATCTGCTTCAAACTGCCATTGAAACGTTCAACAAGACCGTTACAAGCTGGATGGTACGGAGTCGTTGTCAACTGTCGAATAGACAACAATCTTCCTATCTCCTTCATCAGACTCGAGGTAAACTGCGTACCCTGGTCTGACAAGATTTCCTGCGGCACACCTACCCTCGAAAATACCTGAACAAGAGCTTCTGCCACAGTCGAAGTCTCAATATTCGGCAAGGCCACGGCTTCCGGGTACCTTGTCGCACAATCTACAATGGTAAGAATGTACCTGTTCTTCTGAGCGGTGACTGGATGAATTGGACCAACCAAGTCGACTGCAATCCTCTTAAACGGAGTGTCAATAACAGGCATCTTACCCAAAGGAACACGTGAAACTCTTCCCTTAGATATCGTCCGCTGACAGATATCACACGACTGAACAAACCTGGTCACATCTGCCGTAACACCTGGCCAGTAGAAGTTTGACAAAACTTTGTCAGTCGTCTTCTTGACACCCTGATGGCCACCCATGATGCCTTCATGTGCCAACTTCATGACTATCCTCCGATAAGGCTTCGGAACAACCAACTGGACAACTGAATTGCCTTGAACAACACTCTTGGGAACGAACACCCTATACAACAAGTCATCTTCAACAATGAAATAAGAGTTTCTCTTATCATGTGAATCAGTGTCACTAGACTCTGCCAATTGTCTAACCTTCTGGAGGGTTGGATCAGACAACTGAGCTTCCTTCATGTCACTAGGAGACACATCAGGAACTGACGACGGAGTTTTCAGGATGCGGGGTGGGCGTGAAACTTCCTTCGCCTGAGATCTGGTCTCTACCGCCATTCCTGTCTCTACTCCCTTCTCCAACTTAGGCAATCCCCACTCAGGATCCGGATTGTCTGGAGGACGAACATTTTCGATGTTACCTAGAATCACATCAAAAACAGGTGAGTCAATACAAAGAGCTTCAACTGCACCTACATAAAATGGTGAATCAACGCTAACTTTAGCCGTTGGATATCTGTGGATAGAACCATCAATCAAAATACACCATTTGTACCTGCCTGTCATCTGCTTGTTGGTGACAAGACTCTTCCGGATGACAGCACCGGAGCAACCGCTGTCTCTCAAGAATGACACTCTCTTTGTCCCAACTAGTCCTTCCTTCACAGGCATGCGGGAAAAGAGTTTCGTCTTACAAGCAGCACACATCTTAGGCAACACCTTCCTCTTGCGTTTCCAAGAAGATTTGGGTTGCCAATTATCTCCAAGTACAGCACTGGACAAGAAGAATCCACCTTGGACGACGTCAGCACTGTCCGTTGACTCTCTAGATGGGGAACAAGAACAACATTCATCAGAATTATCATCTGTCTTATTGCCATTCTTCACCTTCCGATTTCTCACACCAGTCCTACTAGCTTTCTTACGTGTAGACTGTTTTGGTTCCACACTGACAAGACCTGCTGCTTTCGAGACATTACGACCTTTAGTGGCGTTGCAGTTTCTTGCCAAATGACCCATTTGTTTACACTGGAAACAAGGTCCAACCTCTCTCTTACTTCCTGACTTCGGATGGACATCCTTATCAGAAGAAGTCTCTAACTTACTAGTGTTACCTAGTCTTGGTTCCCTTCTAGAACATTTGAAATGGCCACCATGAGCAGAAACATATACATCTGCCATCTCTACCATTCCCTTAACACTCTTGCAACTAGAAGTTCGTTCCTTGAGGAATATGGATAACCCTGCGCTAACTTGATCTAAGAATTGTTGTCTAACAATGAGATCCTTAAGTCCTTCATATGACTTATCTGTACCTGTTAAATCAATCCATCTTTCCAAATAATGCTCTACTCTAGAAGCAAACTGTCCAGCAGTTTCCCCTGATTCTGGTACTGAGGTACGAAACTTCCTAGCAAAGTCATCAGCCGACATTTGAAAGCGCTTTAAAAGCGAATCCTTCAACTTACTGTAGTCAGCAGCATCATCCGATGACAATCTACTATACACCTCAAGAGCCTTTCCTTGTAAAAGGGCACCCAGACTTATAGCCCAAATCTCTGGATTCCATCCCTGACTCCTGGCGTATCTCTCGAACCTTTCCAAGTAAGCATCCATATTATCCTTACTTTCGTTAAAGTGAGGAAGTTTAGGGGCCTTAATCAGACTATGGCGGATTACATTTTCTGAGTTACTAACATCGTGGCCTTCATTTGTTTGCTTGGCCTTCACTAAAGCAATTTGCTTCTCTAATATCTCAAGTTCTCTCATTTTATCTTCTCTCGCTTCTATTCTCTCTTCTCTAGCTACTTGTTCCCTTTCTTTGATAAAGGCTAACAACTCTTCCCCAGCTAGACCAAGTTCTTTCCCTAAATCTATCCACTGTCTATCCATACTTATTAATTATGGTTTACAGACCCCAAACAAAGTATCAAGGCAAACTAAGACAAAACAATGCACACTTGCAATCAATAGCGCAATACCGCACAACAAAAGCAATTTATCACTCACCAGAGAGTCAAATGCCTTGTGCCAACTTGGGAGGGGTAGTCAGTCTGCAGATCCTGGTCAGAACTTCTGAACTCGAGTTCCTGGAAAATTTCCTTGATTCCTGCGAGAGGTCAATTACAGTCAAACAAATTTTTCTACCGGACAAGCCCCCATATGTCACACCTGGATATGTCCAGAGGACTTTAACATGTTAATCTAGATTTAGGTTGTTTGACCAACTCTCACGAACCAAGAAAAATTAATTCTAGAAACAATTATTTAAAGTTAATATTCTGTTTAATAAGACAAAATCCCATCTGGGATTATAAATCTTCAAATCACATGAGAATATAATACAACAATCGTTTCAACAATCTGGTTAACAATATAAACAGTACAACAATATGAATTTGATTAATATAATTACTTTTAGCACATGTGCATAATTATGATTCCTATTTAAATACTAATTATTGAATAAACGTTATAGGCCTGTTTACTAAATAAATGTTCACGTGAATTATCGCTTTCTGTTGGAGTTTCTATGTTGAATCCTACATCGGGCGTGATGAACTGAAGATGAAGTAGAGGTAGCGATGAAGTAGAGGTTGCGATGTCCTTCCCTGAAGGAGCTCCGTCGTTGTCCTGAACCCGTAATAAGCTTGGGTGAACGACTAGTCTCATCGCACCTTGAAACCGACGAACTTGACGGGTATCCGATCATTCCACGAATCCGTGAAATCTTGAATCCCTAAATATTTCTAGGATCCAGAAAATTCCGCCATCTACAATACAATATTTATCAAAACAAGATGACGTCATGTCTATAAAGCCTATGGCCTTAATTATATCAAACATGTACTTGTATAATCAATAATCAATGCATAAAAGATCAATTCTAGTTCACGATTTCAAATATCAACCTAAATGAAATCAATAGAAACAAATACAGAAGTCTATAACTAAGACTATCAGGACACTTTCCTTTTGCAATCAAAATTACATCATGCAAAATTACTGACAAGCAAACTCTCCAAATGTGATTTACAAAATACACATAAACATCAAAAAGTTTACTCTCATATTATGACATGGAATAAGTATAATTATTCAGGTTTCTGTCATATGAAAAAAATCTATACCAAATGTTTATAATAATCAGTCTTTAGTCCTCATGTAATATTTTAACAAAGTCAGAAAAAGGATCAATTCTTCTCTCAGAAATAAGACATGCATTTCGACACAAAAGTAGCTTAAAAACAAATGAAATGTCACTTACAGTCTGATTGGAAAAGTCCTGCTTACTGGAACCACAGGCTGCCTACCCTGGCATCTTGGGCGTGGCTCTCTGGCAGTATTGCTGCTGCCAAATCCCGCAGCAACCTTAGCAGCTCAAAGCTTCTAACAAAATGGCTGCGCTAGCATGCATGCATTGCCCTAGCTTGCCTTAGCTTTCCCAACCTAGCAGAAAACCACTCTACCATGAAATAACAAGAGACTGCATGGTACAGTAAACCCCAGCCACTATACAATACTGACCTGCTTAGGAATTACAAACACCTGCAATTGTAAAAGATGCTATGTACCTTTGACAGCTGGTTTTTGATACAATGTACCTTCACATTAAATTTCATTAAAATCCGTTAAACATTACTAAAGTTATCGAAAGGAAACCACATTTTCGGATTTGGCATATTTAATTTAACTATGACCTTAGACCTTTGACGTACATAATCCGAAATCAAACTTAGGCTGTATTTTGATACCATGTACCTTCATACCACATTTCATTAAAATCCTTCAAGCATAACTAAAGTTATCAAACGGAAACCAGATTTTCGTATACATAATTAGCTATTTTCACATATCTAATGAGCTGTGACATACTCGAAGATCGAACTTAGGCTATATCTTCATACCATGTACCTTATTACGAAATTTCATTAAAATCTGTCTAACATTACTCAAGTTATCGAACGGAAACCACATTTTCACATTTTGGCATATTTAATGAGCTATGATCTTTGACCTTTGACGTACATACTCTGAAATCGAACATAGGCTGTATTTTGATACCATGTCACTTCACATTAAATTTCATTAAAATCCGTCAAACATTACTAAAGTTATCGAAAGGAAACCAGATTTTCGTATACATAATTAGCTATTTTCACATATCTTCATAGTTACGAAATTTCATTAAAATCTGTCTAACATTACTCAAGTTATCGAACGGAAACCACATTTTCGGTATATTTAATTAACTATGACCTTTGACCTTTGACGTACATACTCCGAAGGCGAATTAGGCTGTATTTTGATACCATGTACCTTCATATCAAATTTCATTAAAATCTGTCAATTATAATTAATTGTTAGTAATCGAATGGAAACCGATTTGTTACGGACGGACGGAACGACGGACGGCGGCGTTGCTATATCCCCTCCCACTTCGTCGGTGAGGGGATAATTAAAGAGCTTATATTGAGAAAAGAAGTGGTATGCGTTTTTATTTGGTAATATTAAAATCTGTGTATCAAAGAAAACAATCCTTTTTAAATTTTTCAAACAGCTCAACTAGAAAGTGCAATTAAAAAAAAATAAAAATCACCTTTTTGAGGGTTTGAAATTGTCTCGCAGTCCAATTTCGCCAAAATCCTAACTTGTTTAGTTTTCTATGCAAATTAGCACTGACGTCATTGGGTAGAGTCGTATGACCTCCGCGGTATACTGCTGCACAACATAGCATGGACTGGCAACCGAGAGTGAAGAGAAACTTTGCTCGACATGATTTTTATACTTCAAAATTATGTTTCCAAATCCATCAGTTTTGTTAAATATTATATGAAAACTAGTTTACATTTTATTCCAACAAGCAACCATTTTTCAGACAGCTCGCACAAGTTTACATGCATGCACCGCATATGGAAAGGTTTGGGGCCAAAAGTGCATTTAAATCATTCTACCCACGATGCGAGCGCATGGCGCACAGCAGCGTACGCTATTGAATTATTCATGAGTCTGCACAATGATACAGTCTACCTACACGTAGTATGTACGCCGATAAAGATATGGATACCGATATGAAAATCGCGTTTATAATCAAATCAGAAAAAAATATGTCACAACTGGAATGACTGGTGAACACTTATTATCAGGCTTCACTGTCGACCTCAGAAAACTAAAAAAAAAAGATGCAAAATAACGCATCATTTTTGACGATACAAGCCACAGCACTCGTGTCACAGCCGTCGAAGAAGCAAAAGCAACCACATTATCTAGACGATGATGTCATGAGTAAAATATGCTAACGAGGTTCTCTGTGCCACTGATTTTGATTGGATTAGGAAACGTATCGTCTTGGTTTTTTTTCTTTTCCGACAAGACGTGTTGACCAATCACAGTGAGTTTGAGATATGTGATAGAGAATTTTTTTGCGGGTAATATGATGAAAGCCACAGCTGCGTGGGATGTCTGGCTGCGGAGTTACAGCCTTACGAACAGGCCGCTGTTACAACTGCAATACGTCAACTTGAGGAAAAGCATGTACATTCCTATGGGGCAGCTGTTCTAAAAATAACTAACAGAGGTGTCTCTGAAAAGCCAGTCCGACGTTATTAGATGTCTATTTATTTTAAAATTGAGGTATTTTTTAGAAAAATGTACAAAGAATCGATTGGTGGAAGCCACAGGTCTACGGGAATTTCCAATTTTATGATATTTCTAACTCAACACAGTATTTTGGGTTATGCTAGTGTGTCTCCATAAGTTATAATACAGGGCGCGCGCCCGTTTGCTACTCTTGTATTTAAAGACACAACCTTTCCATATGAACTTTAAAAAGTCGGAGCCGACTTGCTTTCCAACTGGGCCATCAAGGCATCATCAAGATTGGATATTCACATACACACACACGCGCGCCGCCGATACGAACATTTTGTACTCACAATTATTTATGGTTTTTATCTCAAAATTTGATGAAGAACTATATAATGAAATGTCTACAGATATTTGACCTTTTGATACTCAAAACAATGGGTTAAAAAGAAATAAACCTTGGCAAATCTACACAAACCGGCGGCAATCACACATCGCAGGCAATCATACCCAGAAGTCAGACCCGTACACATGGTAGGCTACATGTAGGCCTAAAGCGACGCGGGGAAACCCCGTAGGGCTCCGCTTGAGAACTGGGCTAGATCTGATAAACTACTGAGTACTGTGGAAGAAAAGAACAGAGCTACTCTACGAGAATCGCTCTTTTCTTCCTAATATTGGTCACAGCAGTGAAATATGTGCTGAAACACCTAATAAAGGTTGGTTTTAACTTGTCACTTGACATTTTTGGAACAAACGATACTATGACTTCGAACTCACTGAGTCCACAAAAGGACCATGTCGGCATTGATTCAACAATACAATTTCACAATACGGCGAAAGTTGCTCACCTTCATACCGAAAAGTGTGTTGCATTGCGCGAGTTTAACTTTCCACGCGCGCGCATCACCCCACCACAAATTTCCATCATAGAACCATGTACATTAATCACGAAAATCCATAAATCTCAGCTTTAAAAACCACTTTATCTTTTTTAGTTTACTCTGGCTTAATTCAGTTAAAGTAGAACACTAATGATTTTAAATATTGGCTTAATACTTATTATTGCATAGATGGCATAAATTAAACAAGGTTATCCAAATTTAAAGCTTGGAAACATTTGAATTAATGATTATTATCAATTATAAAACGGTAAAATACAGCCCCCGATATAGCAGCTGAAAAGCTCCTTGAACGCTGCTGAGATGTGTGACGACACAAGAGGGGCGAGTCCTGTCTAAGCAGACGATGTCCCATAACATTATACACATTTTTCAGTGCCTGTTTTGTCATCTCCTCTTCAAGTAGAACACTCAAGAAAATCACAAATATGGCAATTAATGTATCACTAGAAATTGGGAAGCTTACAGATGGCAATCGTATGAGTTTTATGTCAACTGCGTATATGATGATTATAAAAACAACATAAATAAAAGCTCTTCTCAGCATGTGGAATATCCGAGGATTCGCCAGAAATATAGCGATGTTTTGATGTCGTCATACGAGGGATCGATCCTGCTTAAGCAGACGACGTCCTATAATGAATGAACGTAATTGCAATGCAATTATTTATCAAATTATAAAGAGTTTGGTACATTTAAACATGACCTTATTTCACACCATTCTAAAAGGGAAAGTGAACTGATTCTGATAACTAAAACCGTTTGATTGTAAATACACAGGAGAAGGGTCAATGATCAATGAAATAAACCCCATTTTCAAATTGAAAAGCCCTGCGAATAATAGCTGGATGGTATTCGTTCCCTCTTGAAACGCCGAACATGCCGCGGTGCAAGCAGCTGAAAATACAATGGCGTCTTATTTTGTTTACAAGTGACTGATTCCTTTATTTTTTTAACGCTGCATTTTTCATCAAAATAATACCATACACGAAGTTAAGAGTGAGGCAACAGACTAACATTAAGACTGACGCTAGTCAAGTAAGAGAAATAAGTGAAGAGGAGATGACAAAACAGGCACTGAAAAATGTGTATAATGTTATGGGACATCGTCTGCTTAGACAGGACTCGCCCCTCTTGTGTCGTCACACATCTCAGCAGCGTTCAAGGAGCTTTTCAGCTGCTATATCGGGGGCTGTATTTTACCGTTTTATAATTGATAATAATCATTAATTCAAATGTTTCCAAGCTTTAAATTTGGATAACCTTGTTTAATTTATGCCATCTATGCAATAATAAGTATTAAGCCAATATTTAAAATCATCAGTGTTCTACTTTAACTTATTTCTCTTACTTGACTAGCGTCAGTCTTAATGTTAGTCTGTTGCCTCACTCTTAACTTCGTGTATGGTATTATTTTGATGAAAAATGCAGCGTTAAAAAAATAAAGGAATCAGTCACTTGTAAACAAAATAAGACGCCATTGTATTTTCAGCTGCTTGCACCGCGGCATGTTCGGCGTTTCAAGAGGGAACGAATACCATCCAGCTATTATTCGCAGGGCTTTTCAATTTGAAAATGGGGTTTATTTCATTGATCATTGACCCTTCTCCTGTGTATTTACAATCAAACGGTTTTAGTTATCAGAATCAGTTCACTTTCCCTTTTAGAATGGTGTGAAATAAGGTCATGTTTAAATGTACCAAACTCTTTATAATTTGATAAATAATTGCATTGCAATTACGTTCATTCATTATAGGACGTCGTCTGCTTAAGCAGGATCGATCCCTCGTATGACGACATCAAAACATCGCTATATTTCTGGCGAATCCTCGGATATTCCACATGCTGAGAAGAGCTTTTATTTATGTTGTTTTTATAATCATCATATACGCAGTTGACATAAAACTTATACGATTGCCATCTGTAAGCTTCCCAATTTCTAGTGATACATTAATTGCCATATTTGTGATTTTCTTGAGTGTTCTACTTTAAAAAGGAAAATATATATAGAAAACCCAAAGGCTCTGATGTACATGAAACTATGACTGCTTGTTTTGTAGAATTCTGGCCCATTTTGTTTCAAAACGGCCTGTTTATTGATGTTAAACACAAGCCGAAACACCATATTTACACACGTTTCTATGGGAAAGTACGTCCATGCACGTTGACAACCGTTGACAAAGGTTTCTTTGGTGATTGGTTCGAAGTGTTTCTGATGGCGGAAATTAACCAGTTAAATGGTTTCTTAAAAGAATACAAGTTCCAGCTTTGACCTTTCTATTCTGGCTTTCGATTGGCTTCATGGAATTCTGGCCAATTTCATGAATAAATTACCTTGCCTAATGAGCGGAAAAGCCCAGAAGCAGAACTACTTTTGGTTGCCAATTTGAATTTTACGCAAATGTTTCCAAATGATGAATAATTAATTGAAAAAGATATTTGTTTGTCTCCTTACATATATTAACTATGTGTAAATTTAATATACTATTACTAATAACTATTATTCAACTGAAAAATTGTGAAAGAAAATTATTTATCGATACTTGATTCCCTGAAAATTAGAAGATCTCTTGTGTTTGTAGACTGATCACTCAATAATCAGATCTGTGTGTGTGCTCGTATACTGCGTCGATGCTTGTCATTCAGGTGACCTTCAAGTACGCGGATGCAACAAAGTAGGCGAAACTTATTGACATGGTTCTCAGTCTGACTACCGACAGTGGTCTCCTGCGGCTTAATTGTTGGTGTTTTTGAATATTCGATGCTCTGTATTGTGGGCAAGACATCCTTATTCAACCTAGCCTTGTATTTCGGGCCAGCTACATCTCCAAAGTCAATCTTGCAATGACGTTCGAAGGCTGATTTTTCGAAATGGTCGCTACAAATTCGTGCATGCTTGCTGTGTGTTGCTGCTGTGAAATCTTTTCGCCGAATTTTCACAAACTTCACCCACAAATTCCGTTGCTTATTGAGCTTTGGAAAGGTGAAGAAACTGATGTTGGGGTTCTTTAAAGTATTGTAACAACCCCCCCCCCCCCTCCCACACACACACACACAACGCAATTTCGTGGCATTTTGCCACAAAACGTAAGGATTCCCCCAAAAGAAAGCGACTCTCGTTGATGTTGTTTTTTTACACACGATTTCAATAGCGCGCGTTATGCACCGGATGAATTGACCTGGATGAATTGATCAACTCTACCCAGTGACGTCATAGCAGGTCAACCCCGCTTCGATGTTTATCGGTCTGTTTGAGAAATCTGGCTCAATAAGGGCAATAATCCATTGTACATTTTATGGAAAAAAATATATTTTATTTGCTAAAATTAATGAAACCTTTATTTCAATATGTTTATTATTTATTTACAAACCATATTCTTGCAATTGGGGGTCGGAAAAATCAACATAATGAGCTTTTTAACCAATCCAAAAATTAAAATGAAATAAAACGTAATTAAATATGTATATATATATGATAATAAAAATAACCATGAGGATATTCAGGCACCTCGCTGTCCTAATATGAGGTGATGTTTGCCCGAATATCGGTACTTTCAATATCCTCGGGGGGGGGGGGGGGGGGGGGCTGCAGCCCCGCTCCCACCCCGCCTCGTACGCCTATGCTTTCGTGTTGAGCAACAAAACCACAGACTTTACTCCAGTTTTAGAAGAAAAAAAAACAGCCATTGAGGACGCAAATATGATAGAAAAACAAACTGAAGACAGATGTGTGAAAATGTGATGTTTGTAATTATCGTTAAAACTAACTCAGTAATTGTTAAAGGTCCATTGCAACCCAAATGCAAGTTGATTTCTGTTGATGTGCATGGATGCATACAACTCATGTTTTGTTATTCAAACATCTAAATATGTTTCATAGATTTTTACATATTTTTCGAAATCATTTTCTGTCAATCATTATTACCATACAATGCCTACATAGTAGTTGCTATGTCAGACATGCTGTAGCATCATCAGGAAAAGAATGGTTATGAGGACGTACTGCTTAAAGGTCCCCTTTTATGGAATTACAAAGGAACTTCATTTAATAGACTTCTACTGTGAATCCAGATCTGTCAATCATATTACCTGAATTCCATTCATTAATCTGTAACCTTGAAAATAAAAAAATAACTGGGAACGCCCCTAAAATTTTTGGAAAATCGGTCCAGCGATCGATGACGTCATGTGACGTCACCCACAGAACGCTCGACTCACACAAGCTGGATCGAGTATCGATGTGTGTGTGTTATGGCTATTGAGCTTCGTGTAGATCCCTTCGACTTCGTGCCATTTCAGCACTTCATTTTAGCTTTTTAAAGACAAAATCCTACATCAACGATGGCATCATCTTCTTCAGCCAGGACACTTATTCAGGATCAGATATATCTGATTTGGAGCATCAAGTCCCAGAAGAAATTGAAGAGGAATTAGTCGGATTCTGGGCAAGATTCTGATGATGACAGAGACGTCCCTGATTTTAATAACGGAGAGGATATCGACGGGAGACACAATTGGTAATTATTTTTTGATAATAAATTACCGATTAAAGTTTAATTCACGCATATCCACGTATTATGAATCTTGTTTACGCTTGCAAATTGCCCGAGAGGCTGAGCTGATACTTCGCTGATCGAGGCAGTGAGCTCGATGTGCGCAGGGCCGGGGTACACCCCGCGCTGTTTGGTTGTTCGCCTGCTGACCCTGCCTGGGCTTGCGCTCGGGCAGTTTTACTGGTGCATGGGGTGGTAGCGTTTGATTCTAGTAAATTCTAACATTGATATCCAGAAAACTCTTAGCTCTCCTGTTATCTTGCTTGTTTTCTTTGTGCTGCTACACTAAGTAAGTGTAGGTACCGTTATAGTTGACAATAGATATGATCTTCTTCTTCTTCTTCTTCTTCTTCTTCTTCTCCACCCAGGGTTTCATCCAGTGTGTCTGGAGCGGTATGTGATGGAAACTGCTTACTAGCTATCTGTATCGGCAGCAATATGGCGGACAGGCAAGGCAGGATGCAACTGAAAATCAGTGAGTACACCATATTTTTTGTTTTAATCCTTACTGCAGTATTCCTGTATTATATAAAGCAGTTTGGATGCAATATGCCAATTTGGCTCCTTATTTAATATTACGATATTCTATAAAATAATGTTTTAGCCTTAATGTAAATAGAGGAAGATTATTCTATTTGCAGTGTACATGTATTTTCTTGTCCTATGTGCAGATTAACGTTTGTTTCCTCTTTCCCCATCACAACATTTTACACTGCGATGTTGACAACTAAATTATTAGCTAATCTTCTATTGTTTATTTGTGAAGTTCAAAGTAAAAGTTACCTCACTATCACCTACATCATAGACTACACTGTGCATTGTTTTGAAGTTGTCTAATCATAGTTTCCTTTGTACTCTTAAAAAAAAATCTTTTATAGGAAAGCCAGGCAGGGCAGGACGTGTTCCTCTCCCATCTTGTGCCGTGACAAGAATCCGTGCAGCATTTCCATCAGAACCATTGGCGGATCCAGGGGGCACAGCTGACCCGGTCCCCCCCCCCCTCTTTGGAAGAGAAGTATGATTTTTTTTGTTGCTTGTCAGGGAATTATGGAGGGGAAACTAGACCCCAATAACCCCTTATTGAGCGATTTTTGAAGGTTTAGCGAATTTCTTTTTTTGCCCCCCCCCCCCCCCCTCACTGAGCGACTTTTCGAGAAGCTGACGAGACCAGAAAAATACGGGTCTACCTTTTGACAAACTTTCATTTTTGTGCCCCCTCTTTTACTCAATCCTGGATCAGAACAGAACAGAACAGGGGCTTTGAAGAGGCGTAGACCTAAATACAATTTTGCTGTTTTTCCCCCACCTTGTCAAGATCTATGTTTACAGAGAAATATTTGTTTTACTTCCACCTTATTACTGAGATTTTTATTACTGTTCTAAGATAGATTTTCAAAGATATTTTTTTTTTAATTGGAAATATTCCCTGCATTTTACCTCTTTAGGGTATTTTCTTTTCAAAGTTTACTGTATGTATATATATTTGTTTAACCTTTGCAAAAAAATCAAAAGGGAGGGCAGCTCTGTGGAACTTTAATTTAAGCTATGCAACCATTATTCTCATACTTTTTTTTACTGGGGCTTGGATATGACTTGCACAAATCTCAACATTAAGCAAAGGTGATAGTAGAATTGAACATTTTAAAAATATTTATGTATCAGAACTGTTGTTCCATCAGTGTAAACATTTACACAAAGTCATTATTTGAAAGAAAAAAATATTCAGTACTAATGACTGGCAAACATCTTTTATTTAATTGGGTCATTCATGTGATCATCATTATTGTTGCTTCACATCATATTTCTTTTCAAATTGACATTATTTTTTCTACAGATTTTTTTTTTCTTCTTTCATTTGATTTATTGTATTTATTATTATGTACTGATATATGTTGGTCTAGTTGTTAACTTGATAACGCTTAGATAGCATATACATTTATCATGTATATAACTGTTTATAAGAAATGTTAAAAATGCTAGTACGTCATTGTTCAGTCATCTTTTCATGATATTTAATTCCTATACATGGATATCAGTTTTCCTGAAAGTTGGGTTTATTACATGAGAGTGTGCTACACTGTGACAATGTGGTAAAAATGTTATTGCTGTTTTTGCTTCAAGTATCAGAGGAAAAGAGTAGTCTAGGAGGCTTATTTTGAATTGAATATTCATTTTCACTGTCAGAAATAAAATTGGAATTGGGTAACTGAGTTCACATCTAAGTATTTGCCCAGAGCATTTTTTGTAATTGATGTTGTAAATATGCATGTATCTCAGTCAAGAATGATAACTCTATTGTTAATGGCATATGAGGTCTGTTATTTTTTATGGCATTTGTTGTTTAATTTGTTAATGAAACACACTTTGGAAGCTAATCAGTTTTGTTTGTTTTGTTTTGTTATGTTGTTTGTTTGTTTGGGTTTTTTTTGGGGGGGGGGTGGGCATTCTCCTATTGAATTTTTGATGTTCAATTGTAAGACAACCATTTCCTGGATACATCTATATCTACATAGAGAGAGAGGGAATCATTGGGGGAAAAAGGGAGAGATAAAAAAGTTGAGGGAAGATGTGTGTAAGTGGAGAATTTTGGGCATAAAGAGGGAGAAAGGGAGGGAAAGCACAAGAGAAGAAAAGGTGAAAGAGAGAGAGGGAATCATTGGAAAACAGATTTTCTGTCAAATGAACTACATGTATAAGGTAGAGAAGTAGGAAGCAACCTGTAACTGTGATGTATACCCCTTTTTCCTGCCGAAGGAGGGGGGGGGGGGGGGGGGGGTTGTAGGTTGAAAATTGCCCGTTACACTTTCACTACATTCAGGGTGGTAACAAAAATCAATATATTTATACGGTGGAAACTTAGTATAACGAGGTCCTTGGGACTATTAAAATTACCTGGTTAAATCCAGAATCTCGTTACATCAGTTTAAAAAAAAAGAATATAAAAAGTTGAGACCAAAATATTGCCTTGTTATATCAGGAATATTGTTGTATCAGACCTCTTTATACTGAGTTTCCACTCTACCATGATAAACATTTTTATAACACTCTTTATGGAGAAAGATCTTTTTCTTCATCAAGAACAAAAAAAAAATCATTTTTAATAGTAAAAACCAATTGAGAGAGGTGCTTGTGAGGTAAAGCTCAGAGTCGCCAAATTTCATATTATTGATACATGTATGATCAAACTTGTTTCAGGGACGGCCTCTTCTTGATGCCATACGCAGCCCCGTGCTATCGACGAAGTCCTCCGCACAAAAGTGCTCGGAGCACACAACACTGTGCTCACTCGGCCCCTTCCAATGGGCGCGAGTTAATTTTACTTTTGCGGTCCATTTCCTTCTTATATTTGGGTCTTTAGGGAATAAATGTAGACTGACACCCTCCTTTGTGGTGTTACTGCAACCTGCAACAACGCAGCGTTGCGGCATACTTCGCTTTAGAGGTGGTTTTCGAGGTGGTATACGAAACAGCAAGTTAGTTTGCACATGTAATACATAGGCAATATTGTAAACAAGCATCGGCAATGTCGGTTTGTGACGTCACACGTCAATCATGCTCGCGGAACGAGAATTCGGGTTTAAAAGGGGGCGGAGCTTAGCAGACTGTTTTGGACATGAATACCTGGGGGAAATATTATTTTAAAAATATCTTGATACGTATTTATTGCAAACGGATGTGATTTTTCAATTTAGATGAGATGCATGTACAAAATACCAAGAATTATAATTTCATAACAGGGGACCTTTAAGAGACTGTGTTGGACATGAATACCTGTGAGAAATATTATTTAAAAAATATTTTGATACGTATTTATTGCAAACGGATGTGATTTTTCAATTTAGATGAGATGCATGTACAAAATACCAAGAATTATAATTTCATAAAAGGGGACCTTTAAAGAATGCAATTCTATCGTGAGCATGTGCTGTGCTGGGGGAAGTTACATTCCAATGTCTATTGGAGAATTTTAGTGTAGCTGACTGATGATTAACAGATGATGCCATTGCAGGAATGAGATATGGAGCTTTTTTTTCGGGTGGAGCTTAGGAGGTTGGAAAATATTTCAAAAAACTTTTAAAAATCTATGAAACATATCTAGATGTTTGAATAACTGAATATTAGTTGTATGCATCCCTGCAAATCAACAGCAAAAAACTTGCATTTGGGTTGCCTTTGGTTACAGGGAGACCTTTAAGACAAGTATGTTTATAGTGATTGTTTGCAGTTGCACGGTGTATATTATGAATTGTATAATGATTGTAAAGAAATAAAATTTTAAAAAATACGCCGGTGAGATATACTACAATGAAACCACTCACAATTGAAGAACTAGATGAAACCATTGGATTTTATAATTTTCTCTAAAATTGATCTTAGGACCGCGAGATAGTTCATATCCCATGATCAATCTGGTCCTCTTAACAAATATTTTTTTTAAACTTTGTTAAATCAATTGAATTATCGTGCATTCGTTGAGGTCAAAGACAACGCAATTTGGTTATCCTCATCTCGAAACGTATGCTTCTGTGGACGAATTTGTTATTTTGCAGTCAAAGTGAAAAATATGAACATTTTTTTTTTTGTAGCTGAATGAATGTTCTTTTTCTTTGAGTGCACTTTGTCAACATATTTGTTACAAATTCATGTTTCATTCCAAAAGGAGCTAAATCCACTATAGTCATACAGGATTTGTTCACGTAACCACATACCCTAAAACCTACATACATCCAGATTTCTACGCCTATGTGCGGCTACGAACGAGGTTAAATCATCACTTCAAAATTCTCATAAGATTTTTTGATGGCCTCAATCAACCGGTCCAGTGAGTCGCGGCAACACTGACATGAACACCTAACACGGCAATTTTCTTTAATAAGCAAAAATCCCCGTCCAAAAACTCTTGAAAGTTCAATTCCGTTTGGAAACGGTTGAACAAATCAAGATGCTTGATAATGACTAAATCAAGTCATTCGTTCATGCCATGTCATATTTCAGAACTATTACACGAATTATCAAAAAGATCAAACTTTAGAATATTTTGCAAAAATATGCATAATTTATCATCAATTATACTAGTGTCTATTACATGGATTATTTTCCTCCTATAAGTTACTGAAGTTTAATCTTAGTATGATATGGATACTAGGATACATGTATTACAAAATGATTAATATTATGCGTAAATTTTGACGGGAAATGCCATGAAAAGGAGGGTGAATTTTTAATTACACGACCAATATTTTCTTATAATGAAATCTCCTCTATAATGAGCAAATCAAAAACACCTGGATACAACAATAGGGTGTCCCCCCCCCCCCCCCCCCCCCCACTTGAATAGAATTCCTGTGAGGATTGACGCCCATGATACTAGGGTCCATTAAATGGATTATTTTCCTCCTATAACTTGTTGAGGTTTAATCTTAGTATGATATGGATACATGTATTACACACTTGTTACAAAATTGATTAATAACATGCGTACATTTTGACGCATAAACAACCGAAGACATGGCGATTATGGAGGTAAGTAAGCCCTTACATTGCAGGTAGTAACTCAGTGTGGGTGTTTCATCTTCATTTCCATATCAATGGGGAAGTTATTCAGAATGGCCGGGTAAACTTTTCAAAATATCCGCGTGTGGGAAAGGTCCATTCATTGTGTAGTGAGCGAACGTACGTGAGCTATGTATAGATGATTGAATATACGAAACAGAAATGGTAAAGGAATCGCTGTTTTAATTTCTAAACGATTTGAATGTAAGAGGATGGATGATTTATATAATGAAGATTTGGACTATTTGTTGATTGAACTTTACTATCTACGCAAAGCACCTATTCTGATCGGAGCTTTTAATAGACCTCCTTTTATATGCTTCAATGGAATTCTTTGATAAATGTGATTCATATTTTGGGTTAGCTTCCTCAGATAACAAAAATTGGATTACTCTCTAAATGTAGTGAATGTGTGAATTTGTCACTCTACATTAAGAGTGACGGAACTTTCACTCACATTAGAGTGGTAAAGCACTCCCTTTCGAATGAGCATGCTGATGTTCCTTTATCAGCCGTCTCACTGACAGAGTAAGCCCGTGTTCGGCTCAATATGATCACATGCAGACTGAATTATCACTCGTGGGCAAACAAGTGACGCAAGACAACCAATGACAAGGCGCTTGAAATTGATAGTGTCATTTTTTTGTTGTGAACAAAACTACATGAACCACACTTGCAAAAGAGTGGTTAATAGTGTAACGAACTAGTGCTAAATATTTTAGCACTATCCTGTGAAATATGATGTCATTTTTATCTATGTTAATTCATGATCTACGTCACATGCCCATGAGCATTGATATCAAAGTTTGTAATGGGGTTTCACATATACCTAATAAATGGAACAAGTTGTTCTTAGTTTGAGTTCCTAAATCCTGCCTTGTAAAGACTATTGATGTTGATGTTACTTCATGTTCATCATATTACATGTGGCAGCGGTGCAAGGACTTTGCTAGACCGTTTTGTGAGCAGGTGGAGCCCGGATTGGATTTTATGGACACTTTTGACATAACCGGTCAGGCTTTAGGGTGGGACTCCGTTTACGCGGATCGACCCCCTGTGCTATATTGGCTGTATGCGAGTACATGCTGCGTGGACAGTTCTACGAGGACTTTTACAATTTACATGTGTATTACTAATGCCGCGGAGGAATTTCGAAGTGAAAGTTCTACATCTGAGTTTGATAGCGAAACTATGGTGTTTACATGTTGAATGAGGGAAACTTTGCGATTTATCAACATCGATTTTGGAATGATATTCCGCTGGAGGAATCAAGATCTGAGAAAAGTGAAGCTCTGAACAGATCAGCGACATTTCGAGAGACATTTGAGTACTGCAGAAAAGGACACTGATTATTGGGTGAGTAAAAAACGTGAGATTTTGAATGCCGATACGATTGACTTTCATCAGAATTGTGACTGAATCTGTGATTAAAGCACCCACAAAAAAATGCCCTGCCTATGGCACCAAGTGCAGGAACTGTGACAAGTTGAACCACTGGGAAAAGTGCTGCAGACAGAAGACCAGACATAGTAGGGTTCGAACCAGCGACCCTCATATCCAAAGACGAGAACCCCAATCCACTACACCACAGCGCATCCGCAATTAATTCTTATTGAATGGTAATGAGGTGGGACACTACATCGCGCAGGCGCGGCGGTTCAGTATCAATCTATAGTGTTTGGTTTATTTCACTTACGGACTTTTTTTTTTTACTTCGCTTTACATAGTACGGTACTACTTGCCTGAATTCGAGTAACTTATATAGAGAGATAAAAAGTGACCGCGATTCCGAGTTGGAGGCCTTTTTGGGCCGTGCAGATACGAACTCTAAATTATCAGATGATTTATCAGATCCCGAAGGCAAAGAAGCTCGAGTGGCAAGGGGAATTCGACCATATTATATGTTTGAACCCCTCGCAGAATACGCGCCGGGGCCTGGTGAAGGGACGCATGGGTGAAAGTAACTCCATGGAGCTTAGCTAATGAACGAGAGACAGAATTTTCGGTCTATGGGTGAAGCTCCTGCAGCTGATGTCGTCAGATTGAAGTCTTCAGATTGGAAGACTTGACTCCAAGTCTGATCGTTGGAATAGCTGAATCTTTTAGCTAGCTTATCCTTTTCTTCATGCCAAATTCGGAATACAGGCCAGGATCCTCAAAATCATCTTCGGCAAAGTGATCACTGCAGATTGTACTCCACTCACTTGGCCGGCCCTTGCCACTCTGCCCGCGTGAGCTTTACATTTGCGACCCACAGTTTCTGTAGATTTTTATCTTTAGGAAAAGGATGCAGGCTTACATCATCTTTAGGGGTCTTGCTACAGCCCGCAACTATACACCGATTCGGAATTATTGATGAAACTGTGTCCCCAAATCAACGTTATTGTGAGGAATTAAACACGAAAATATGCAATGCAAATGGTCGATGCGGTGAATATCATGCTCGCGCTCGGCACCGTACCGGGCTGGGCCTGCCAGGCCTGCGGGCATGTACGGTATACAGGTGGGTGGAATATTTTCCTTTACTTTTCGTACGTCACAGATCACGTGATCACGATGTCGCTTCGATGGGTTTTTTTAGGGGCGGGGCTTATGACTGTGTAAATCAGCAAAAATGTACTTTTCAAATGATTATGAAATACGACTGAATGCATAAAAAAGTGTGTGATAGATATTTTTTGGCTCCTGATGACTCCTTCCTACGAAAAATGGGCAATTAATTTTCTATTTTAGTAACCCTTTAAATAGTACTATGCTTTGCAACGCCAAACGCTTCACACCATAATAATCTAACTTGGATAATAAGACTTGATGATTGATTGAATCAAAAGCTTTTGAAATATCCAATGACAGAGAGAGTGAATATTTACTATCATCAATGGAAGTGGTTATTTGATTCAAGAAATATGTCAAGGCCAATATAGTAGAATGACCAAATCTGAAGCCATATTGAACATTTAACAATATATATAATTTCGTTGTCTACAATCATATTCATTAGATATGAGCTGAAGATATCATTATCACTATCAGTACATGACAGCAGGTCTTTCAAATCAGTATTAAATGCAGGTAGTTGAAAGGACATGATACAGTACAAGATACAACTCAAATTATGAAATAACACACATTCTAAAAATACAAGAGATGTATAAAAACAACTAGACCCAAGACTAATGACTAATTCTAATGACTTTGCGTAATCATTCACTTTAGCTGTAAGTTGATGTAACGTAGCTGAGGTTAAACAAAAGGTTTCTTTTGCATTAAAAGATTTAATGGTATTGGTTTATTAAAATCGCCTTGTAATAAACACTGACATAATATATTCGTGCAAATGCAAACAAAATAATATCATTCAACGTTTCTGTGAATGGAAAGGTACTGAAATGAATTAACGACGAGAAATGCATCGGCGTACTTACTAATGAAGAAATGAATTGGTCAAAACACGTTTACAAAGTAAAGCAAGTAACACAATGAAATACCAGTTTAATAAAACTGGCAAATGATTATTTACCATTAAGCATCTTTAAAGTTGTTTTATAATGCACTCGTTTTTCCTCACTTTCATTGCCTATCGTTCCTTTGCGTGGTCAGGGCAATATCAGGAACAAACAAATAAACAGAAAAGTAATAAAAATTTGAGCTGCTACAGTAAATATAAACAGAATCTACAGGAATTCATCAAGTTGATTGTTTAGTTGTCTGAAATGGATGCCGATTGAGAAAGGTTTTGAATTTCAGAGTGTTACTTTGATTTACAAGTGCACACATAATCTGGCACCATCCTATTTAATCAAATTACTTGACATTCATCATACGAGTCAGGCAGAAGAAATTTTACACTATGTGCAAAAGGATAAAAGAGAATGCTTCAAACATAGCATCTAATCAGTTTTACAGATTAGTGAAAAAGCTCTGTAAACACCGTTAAATATATTTTCAAAAGATCTTGCAGTATCTGTTATTAAATAAGATAAAGTGGCAACATGATTTTACTCTGTTTCTTTATTGAAGCTTTACTGTTATTCATATTTATTTCTCTACGCATTTAAATCAAAAGGTTGATTTATGACGGGTTTATGGAGAAATGCAGTTTTCATTTCTATCCTTCTTGCTTCTTGCCTTTGCTTCCCAATCCAAAAATGTGGGAAGATGTGAAGCTATCCATCTTGAATAAGCGACATTATGCAATATCAGTATTAAACTTTTTTTTTAAATTTTAAAACTTGTATATTACAAACATTCAACGTCTAATTTCTTTTCTGTTCCACGAGTTTTGAACCTAGCAATGGCACACTTCAAACGTGTGTCTTAACTAGTTCATACAATTTACTTGACTTCCTGAAATATGAAAGGGGGGTCAGCTTTTTAGGGGGTGTTTTCAGGGGCTGCGACCTAGACTAACCACAAACCTGGTCTAAGCTTCCGTGGTTATGGAGTTTCTTGTGCTGCTAATAAAGTTTCCATAAAAATCTGGGATCAACTCCCCCTCTCTCTTGGGACTGAAATGAACTCGCAATTTAGCCTCTTTAGATACATGATGATTTTCTTTTCTACAATTACATCATCTTGGGTCATTTTGGAACGGGTCGAGGGGAATCACCTAAAATGACAGGATCTAATCACAGGCGCGCGGCCTTCACACAGGGTAAAGCGAATCGACTCATATCAATATCTAGGATCTTGTATTACCCACACGTATCCCACAAGTCTGGAATAAGCAATATGTGAATGAGTGTAAAAAAAAAGCTTCTAAAATGAAAATTATTAAATATCCTTGACCATCTAGTTCCACCCAGGGGCCTGACCCTCCTTGACAGTGACGACGGAAATGGGACGCTGAATAATAGATCTTTGAGTGTTCTAGCTGGGGAGAATAAGACTATTTCATGTCAAACTAATACATCGGTAAAACCAGCCGTTACTTTGGCGTGGGTCATCCCAGCAAGGTTGCTTGTTTTCGATAACTTTACATCAGATGTACCGGATAGAGATGATGACCGTCAGGTTGTTTCGTCCAGCTCTTTTTCATTTACGGCAAGAGCGAACTCGCATGGTCTTGAACCCATTTGTAGGATCATGGTACAATCCTTGGATTCTGGAAGTATTCATACATCATTCAAGATCGAAATTAAAGGTAGGTGACTTCAATATTATTACATTTACATTCATATGCATTCTGTATCATGTTTGTTGTTGGGGCCCCGTGGGAGACCAACTGTTGTTCAATGGGCAACCACGTATCAATAAATAATTAAAACAAATTATTCCCATTGAAGGGGGGGGGGGGGGGGGGGGTCAGTCAATCCATAAATTTTAAGATTCAAGATTCAATATTGTCCATATATAATACAGAAATTTGCATTCCATTGGTGTTACATGCAATATGTGAAACATATACGAAACATGGTATCTTGTGCTGAGTGCCAGAAGGGCGATAACACGATAAGTAAAACCATCCCTCCGGATGGAGGAACATAACATTATTATGAATAACAAGACAATATAAATATTGCTCCAACGATTTACAAATGATCAACAACAATATAGCAGGCTGAACTGTTTACGTTTTTATGGAATTCCCGAATCGGAGGGAGAGGATACAGATGAGCTAATTTCCAAGGTTTCTCGAGAAAATATAAAGCTTTTGATTACAAAGAAATTGGCATCTGAAAATAAAGAATCAACAGATTCGTGATGAAGAAGAGTAACTCGGAGCAACAAGTCAATGGAGTCCAACTAATCTATGAACAAAAGACCAAGTCTAGAGTCATCACCGCAAAGTTCATTTCTTATCGCGTAAGGTCAGATAATGTAGCATTATATTAAAACTTCATAAATTGATGCATTCTTGTAATTATTTTCTTTCGTTCACTTTCAAAGACAAATATTCTAACCATTTGTTTGTTTTTTGTTATATTTGTATTACACTCCATCTTTATCTTACATTTTTGAACTATTGTTTACTTGGTTTTTGGAGTAGTTCAGGTTTAAAGGTAAAGCAATTTCCTTGCGTTAGTTGCCTTAAATCTGTGAAAAATACCCAAAGGACTTAATTAAGTACATGTTGCAAAAATGGGTTCACACGAAATGTGCTATGGTTAGTTAGGAATTATATGATGATCCAACACAATATTTCTTTGATTTGCAATGTCCGAAGTGGTTTTTTTTTATAGATATTTACCTTTTTCCGATCATGACTATCATCACTATGATCATCTAACTAATGTTCAAGATGACACGAATGACCACAACTCTACCTGTGTTGCAGAAACATAGTCAGTTCTTTGTGTTTTGAGTATTTTAAAAACAAAGGTCTTAAAAAACATCAGGTTATCACGCAGGTATGTAACAAATTACTCGAAATCAACTTTTGTATATTATACTCGATGGACCCGGACGCAACCCGGACGCCGTAATTTCAGAACAATCGCAAAGCTTGGACGAACTTTTGTCTCAGTACACAAAAGGGGTTCGTACAATAGACCTATTTACTAATTTTATGCATACTTTTTGAACAAAAGTTTCTCTTGACGACTCAAAAGCTTGCCAGAGGTTTGCCCGACATAGCAACAACTAATGTATGCAAAATGGGTTCCATCTATAGAGATGCCATTAGTTGGTAACTAAGGATTCTGGAAAGAAACATGCATAAAGTGCAGTAAATTAGTAAACAGGTCTATTGAATTTAGGCGGCTTCCAGAAATTCTATGTGTGTGTGTGTGTGTGTGTTGTCTCTCTCTCTCTCTCTTTATATATACATATATATATATATATATATATATATATATATATAGTTTTATCTGTTATATGTTATATATGTTTTATCTGTGTTTACATCTGGCCCCCAGGGAAGAACAGCTTTGCAATATTCACATAGCTGATTGGGCCATCCAGTCAATTCACAATATTCTTATGTTATGTATCATTCTAGTTTGTCTGTAATGTTTCATTTTATAGTAATAAGAAATAAAAACAATACAATACAATAATTCTGAGTCACATCATGAATGCATTCAGGTATGGATATACATGTAAATATGAAAATGGAATAGATCTATAGTATAGCAACATCACAACAGAAATACAAGCAGAAAGAGAGCTTGGGCTCGAAAGACTGATGAGAGAAAATGAGAGAGACAGACAGACAGATCGAGAGAGAGAAAGAAACAGAGAAAGGGAGCGAGGAAAAACGTGAGAGGGGAGAAAAGTAGACAGGGAAAGGGAAAAAATGAGCTAGGGAAAAGGAGAGGGAGAGATTTTTTTTTTAAATAGCTGCAACAGCAGTCAACCTCCACTCCACCACGGAACACAGATCGCAAGACAGTAAGACAATTGATATGAGTAAGAATAATAAATTCAGATAATCAAATAATGTTAACAAATAATCATAATAATCTTTATTTTTGCTTTTACTCATAGCTGAGAACTTCCTGTTGCTTGTGCGTTGTCGATGTGAATAGAATTCGGAATAAAAGAAGTTCTGAATCTGACTCTCTGAGTTATTGGTACATACAAGCGTATTCCGAGCGGTTAAATGTGCAACAAGAAATTAATGGGTGCCTGGGGTCGTTCATAATTGAAGTTATTTTAGTCAGTGTGCGATCTTTAAACAATAGGGGTGGCAATTCAATACCGATCAGACGCTGTGCAATTTTCCTAGGATGTTCTAGTTTTGTTTTGTCTGCTTGCGTGAGGTTTCCATAAACACAAATGGCATTTAGTCCATTTGACACTCCTATGTAGTCAATAGCGAACCTAGAAAAGTTGCGTACACTGAAGTTTTTTTGTTGATTTGTGATCTCATGTGATCCTAGAACAATTTCAGCTTTGTTGCCCAAATGGCAGCCTTGAGCAATTTCCATAATATGCATAAATCCCAAATGGCGCCTGGTAGCCATATTGAAACCCAACTTTTGAACTGAATGTCACATACTAGTGTATGATACATGTATATAGAGGTTTCGATGGACGTAGAATTCATTCCTAACGCATTTTTTGCAATTTAAGGTCAAGTTTAGGTCATAAACGTGAAATAAAGGTCAAATAAAGGTCAAATTTGTTACATGTGTATATAATTGTGCATACGTTAGATTTTCAAACTGTCAGTGATGTTTAATGTTGAAATGAAGGGGCTTTGGGTGTGTAGAACAAATCTTTGAGATCATTCATTCATTTATTGGTCAGAAGGGGTCAATTCAAGGTCAAATTTGAACTTCATATTATGGATAATACTTTGTTGGGATATGATTTGTCTTTGACGGTATGTGGTGCCAAATGACTTGATGTTATTTTTTCAGTTTAAGTCGAATTCACAAACTGGAGGTGAGGTCAAAGTTCAATCTTACCCCTGGGTCACAAAGGTCAAATTCAAATACAGCTTATCTGTCATTTAAATTTAAAGGCTTAGAGGATAATATTTGTATTCAGAATTGTGTCCGACCAAATTGTGGATAATAATGCAGAATCAATTTATATGATGATAGCATTCATTCAAAATTCCAGTTAATATCAGTCACAAAGGGATCAGTTCAAGGTCAAAGTTAAACTTGACAGTGGATACTGGATTATTATAATATGCCTATGAACTTTTCGGGTTCGAATCTCGTGGTGGTCTTTTAACCGTATAACTCATCTTCAGCCATTTAAAGTTAAGTCAAACTCTGATGCATCTTCATCACAGGGTGAGAGGTCAAGTATATTTTGTATACGGCACAAATGAATGGGAATGAAATGTTATCGTTATGTTTTGCATTTCTACTGGCCAAAAACAAAAAGTGAACTCCAGGTTGCTCTCTTTGGTCGACCAATGGAGTAAACAGGGGACTACCACGGTCAGTTTTTGTCACACGTATACTATATTGTAAATAATATACTCGGAACAATGTTGTAGTCCAGTGATGTATGTGGTGATGATGATCTGGTATAAATGACGGATATCACCATTTATGCCATAAAATTATAACCATTTACACCCTCAGTCGTACCCAAAATTTTCAATTGTAGGGATTATCTGCAAACATGGGATGTAAAGTATGCATTATGTTTAGTGTCGTCCAATATTTGTCTAGTTGAAAACATAGAAGCATGGTGGTGGGACCTAGCTAGCACAGGGGTGGCGCTATTTCCCCAAGCAACTTTTGTAATAGAATCTTGCTTCATCTAGTTTGTCTGCAGACATCCAGAAGGGTTTACTGGATTCAAGTCTCAGTTTAGGCAGGAGAATGTTCTCACGAAGTGTTATACTAGGTATTAGGTAAGGATTCATGGGTGACTTTTCCGTTACAGTATTCATGATACCAATATCTATATTTGACGGAAACGAAACACCTACTTTGGTTATGACGAACCGTCAAACTCAGGCAGCATGGTGGATATTGAGACGATGTTCCGACTTATCTGGTATGGTCAGATGGCAAGGGTCCCTTAACCACTGATCTACATATAAAATTTACGTGGAGATCAGTACAAAGGTTTGCAAGCAATCGCATATTTAAAACAACCGTTCTGATTGGTCTGTAGGGGTTATCATTTTGAACAAGATGTTCATGAGACAAGGATCTAGATTGGCTATTGACTCTGCACGATTGATTGCAAACCTTTATGTTACGGGGCCCAGGTCATCAAATTCGGCAATGGAAGGTCCTTTATATTGTATTAAACTATAGGCCCTACCTTCCCAACACCACACCCCGTGATGAACACATGGACCTTCCCGCATAGAAACTGCATATAGTCCTAATCTACATGCTAGGTCTGCAAAGTATATCTGAAACTGAAAGTTTGCACTATAATTGCAACAATCTAGATCAGACTATCTCACACATAGTAAACATACTGACAAATTTCCATCAAGAGTGGCAGAAGAAATCCACAATCATGATATTTTACATGGCTTTTCAACATGCACCTAGATATCAATTTTTTTAGACATCTAAGAAATATACTGTGTTAAGGGATTTTTCGTTCTAGGATAGTAGAGATGCATTCCAGTGTCGTCCATTGGCAAGATTTCCATGTTTTCCTGTCGAGCATCTGCCATCAGCAATAATATTATTTGTAGTATCCGAAAAATTAAAAGGAAATGCATCATCTTATTATAGTGTCAGATGTTTATTTCTACAACTTAAAAGGCAGTTCGTTATTACTCAATTAACCGGTGACAGATTTTGCCTACTTGGACATCCATATGAGCATGATGAGTGAGACGTAAATGTATGGAGGAGAATAACATAATTTTATGCTGACGCTATCTGTTAACTTGATGTACAAGAAAAATTATGTAACAGCTTCAGAATCTCGGTAATATAAGCCAAATGCTAGTCCCATTGTCCAAGTGCATTACAACATAATCAACAGCCCAGCAAGACCGTCGCAGACGTGAATGTTATATGCATATAGGTGCTGTGGACATCCTGAACTGTAGCACCTCGAGTCGTACGACCTAATATATTTTTAGTAATTCAACATTCAATGGTTTGGAGCATACCAAAACGTAAAGAAACCAAACTGAGATGATTTGAGGCACAATTATGAATACATACACTGTTCTCTGAGTCATGACAATGAGCTAAATATGACATATATTTGAATTTTACCTTTGTGACCCAGGGGTAAAATTGAACTTTGACCTGACCTTCAGTCCGTGAACTCGAATTAAATTGAAAATATAACATCGTCAATGCATTCTGCACACGTACCCATCAAAGACAAATCATATCCAAAGTACTATCCATTATACCAAGTTTAACTTTGACCTTGAATTAACCCCTTCTGACCAATAAATGAATAATTTCATATAGTACATCCAAACCCCCTTCATTTCAACATTAGACATCTTTTAACAGCTTAAAGAACTAATGTATGTACAATCATTTACACATGTAGCAAATTTGACCTTTATTTGACCTTTATGACTTAAACGTGACCCTAAATTGCAATTATTGCTTTAAAAACGAATTCTACGTCCCTCGAAACCCATATATACATGTATCATACACTACCAAGTGACTTTTAGTTCAAAAGTTGGGTTTCAATATCAGGCGCCATTGTGGATTTATGCAAATTATGGAAATTGCTCAAAGTTGCCATTTGGGCAACAAAGATCTCAAATCAACAAAAAAACTTCAGTGTACGCAACTTTTCTAGGTTCATGAAATGTCAAGCCGACTAATTGAATGTAATGATAATGTAATTACCTAGGGGGCAAAGCAGGTTTTTTAGACACGGGCTGTTGTAAAAGGTTGTTGGTATCAACTTGTTTGGGGAACCATCCTACACAACTTCCAGGTGGACTACCTCAGAAATACGCTGCTGAATAAAAATGGCAGCCATTTTTCAAAATGTTCTCCATGTATTACTAGCATTGACAATTTAAAATATAACTTTTGAATAAAACTTTCAAATACCGTATTTGAGGCATCAAATTAAAGAAAATTAAATTCCCCACAACATGGTATCACATTTGATTGTCTTGGTAATAATTTACATAATAATTTTTGGCCAAATATGTGAATTTTAATCATTTTCCCCATAATATGAATTGCACCTAAATATATTTCTATCCATATTTCTCATGCCTTTCCGACTAATGACTTGAAACTTTCTTAAATACTGCCCAAACGTATGGTCAATACTCTATAAAAATTACAAGTTCACTGCTTTTCTGGCAAAAATGTTACAGCGTTCTAAAATTTAGGCTTTGATATTGGCTTGAGAGTGAAACTTGGTTGCTAAGGGCTGTCTTCTCCTTAGCAACGGTGTCATTGTGAGGTGTAGAATCAAATATTTCACTTTTAATTGCTATCGGCATGCAGATAAATATTTTAATACCGAGTGTGATGTCAGATAATACAGTTTTATCATATTTTATTGATAAATTACTCTTTATTATTCCTATGATTATGCTGATGTAAATGTGCCTATAGCAGCTTATGATATTACAAAAACCAATACAGATTATTGGTCAGTAAAATCTTACGTGATTTTATTATTTGCTAAATAAGTTGATGTATCTACCTATTACGCTAGTTGACCCAAACTACGCCACCACCGAGAAACTAAAAAGTCACATTCGCGCACGCCCCACCCCGCTATGACGCCTTCCCATAGTCACCTGTGCGAGCTCACACCCGCCATCTTCCTCTAACGATCAGCTGCCAGAGAGAACGCTAATTAGGACATGTTGCTGGGCAAGGAGAGGGGACGGTGGGAGGGATACATCAATTTATTTAGCAAATAATAAAATCAGGTAAGATTTTACTGATTTACTACAATAAATTGATGTATCTACCTATTATGCTAGACCAGCACAGATACAAATCCAGCGTGGCATGTCCCAAGGGAAGGAGGTTAACGCGGGGTAACGACAGAAGCTGCCGCCCAAGAAGTGATAATGCTTCTGGTATCATGCGCTCTAGGCTTACTATCCGAGAGAAGGGCCTCAGGTCCAGCGGCCTGGAAGGCCTCAAAAATCCATCTAGAAATGGATTCTCTAGAAGCAGGAGAGAAAGGTTCGCGAGTAATATGGAAAATTTGCTCGTCCGAGCGGCAATCTTTGGTATTGTCTAAGTACCATTTTAGCGCCCTCACCGGGCACCAAACCTTGTCCTCCTTGACTGAGGAGGACTGAGAAATACCTCAACCGGACCAGAGGAAGCCGTCTGATTTTTGGCTACAAAGGACGGCTTGGGGATAAGACGAACACCTTGTCTTTCCCAACGGATGTGACCAGGAGAGGTGCAAACCGGCAACCGTGGTGTTGTCCGTAAGGATAAGAACGGAGCGCCCTACAATCATGTGCCTGAAATTGCAGAGCGACAAGAAGGCCTCCAGCATCTCCAGCACATTGATATGGGGAATGGTGCACAGATGAGACCAGTCCCCCGAAGTCACCTCGTCCCCACAATGGCCGCCCCAGCCTAGAAGCGACGCGTCCGTCAAGATGGATACTGACGGAAGAGGGGTTTGCCTCGAGCAAGAAACGTCATGTCTGCCCAGGGGGCGAGTAGACGTCTGATCTCCCTCGGTAATGGAATCCATACTCTGAGGGAGTCTACGCCCGGCGAGAAAAACTTCAAGAGGTGCCTCTGGAAGGGCCTCAACAGAAGTCTGCAGTCCGGCAAAACATCCACTAGGCTCGAGAGGTAGCCTAGAAATTGAAGCCAGCGCTTGACCCGTACCCTGTGCAATAGGCGCAGGGACAGGGCGGCTGACGTAATCGTCCAAATTCTTTCTCCCAGATGATTAGAAACCCTAGCTCCTGAGTAGTCTGGAGTAAGAGGTACAACTGGTCTCGTAGCACCGACTCTGAATGTGCTACCAGGAGCCAATCGTCCAGGTAGACAAAAAGTCGGAGACCGCGCTTCCTTAGGAAGGCGGCTAGAGTCGATACTACCCGGGTGAAAATGCGGGGAGCTGGTTTCAGCCCGAATGGAAGGGCGCGAAACCTGAAGCTTTCGCCCTGGAATGCGAAACCCAAAAGATCCCGCGAACGGGGATGTATTGGGATATGGAAGTATGCGTCCTTCAAATTGAGCGAAACCGCCAAGTCTGACTGCTTGATTGTCGGTAGAATGGACGCTAGTGTTTCCATCCGGAAGTTGATGACCTTCATATTGAGGTGCATCCTTGGTTTCCCCGAGCGAGGCTTCAGCCGGTTTCGCGCTGAAGAACAGCGCAAACTGACCCCCAAACAGTTGCCCCTCCGACTGAGGAATTCCCCCCAGCAGGGAGGGAATATCCCTATCCAGAATCCCTAAGGACGAGAGGGCCAGCTCTCTCCTAGAGTTCGTGGCCTTGACGGCCGCAAGGGTCAGCTGTGACCACAGAGATCCCGTTAAGGTAAGCAGGATCTCGTCCAAAATCAGCCCGTCAGACTCAGAAACTTGAAGTTCTAGAGACCTGATTTTGAGGCTGATTAGAGACCCCAGATAAGCCGTGAGCCGCAGGCCAGATCTGGTGTGGGTCTCAACGTCCCGAAACCGCCTATCCTTGGTTGAGTAACCTCTACTATTGAAACTCACGCCAAGTCTCGCCCCCACGTGTTTCATGTCGGGCGAAAAAGTCTTCCGTTGGAAGAACCCAGCTGAATCTTGGGGACGGAAAGCAAATCCCCGAGCAAGGGGTTGCTTACCAACAGAAGTCCCAGGCTGCGACGCCTGTTCAGCTAAGTTTGCGTAGGCAGCCTTGAAATCATCAGAAAGGGGTATTCCTGAAGAGGGCCTTGCCTGAAGAAAAAAGCCTGAGCCGAAACCGGCTGAGCCGGTGGGAATGTCTCGGGTAAGTATTTCTCCAAAAGAGCCTTCGCGTCGACAGCCAACCCACGGGAATGTTGGGGGACCGCACTGGCTTGAGACTCAACATCAGAGTCAGCATCAGGGCTTGCAGTGTGAGAAACCTGGCCTCCTCACCCGGTGGAGCACCAAGTGCCGCCGGGCTAGGAGCAGCTCTTGCCGGGAGGCTCTAGGCCTGCCGCGATTGAGAGCTTGAGATTGAGAGCTAGGCACCTGCAAACTAGGGCCAGATATCGGCAGTCCGGGGCCGTAAAACGGCAAACCGGGGCCAGAACTCGACAAATCGGAGCCACATACCGGTAGACCGGGGCCGGGAATCGGCAAACCAGAACCGGAAATCGGCAAACCGGAGCCGGAACCCGACAACCCGAGACCGGAAACCGGTACGGGGTCGAGAATAGTCTAACCGAAACCGAATAAATTCGGTACCTGGTTCGGATTACCCGCGCCTACGGACTGATCATCGTCCGAGGCTGGCCCAGAGCCACCCGCAGTCGGCTGAGAGGTAGGGGGTAACCACCCGCTCTTCTCGGCAACTATCTTCACAAGGCTAAGAAGTTCAGCCTGTTCGAGAGAGACTTGGTCGACTGGTACCTTTTAGACCTCAGGCAGGGAGGGCTTTTGCCCTCCGGCGCAGAAGTCGGCGCATGACCGTATCAGAGAGGCCGTGCTTGGCAGGGCGCTCGGATAATGTCTCATGGCTACCCACCCGTTTGCCGTACGGGTAACAGGACTCAGTCCACAGTATTCCTCATTAAGGGAATACAAGCACAACTAAGTGTGAAAAGTGAAAATGTGAAAAGGGAGGCAACTATTAAACACCCCAAGGGCTCTGCACGAAAGAAGAAATCCTCAAGGACCCAAGCAAGGCCAAGTGCCAAGCCTGGATCGCCCGCCTAGCAAACAAGCGAAAAGCTATATCACCGGGAGTAACGAAGGGGAAGAGAAGCGAGACAGAAAAGTAACTAATTCCCTGTCTTAAAACAACGTGACTAGAAAATCCGTACCACAAAAATAATAAGCATTACATGTGGAAGGAAAATTTAATTAAAGCAGATCAGAAAGCGCAAAAACAGAGATAAATCTCAATTTTGGGCGCAGTGACTTATCTGACTGTGTTCACTCATCGGCAGCGAGAATGAAAAGAGGAAGATGGCGGGCTTGCGCTCATAGCGGGGTGGGGCGTGCGCGAATGTGACTATTTACTTTCTCGGTGGTGGCGTAGTTTGGGTCAACTAGCATAATAGGTAGATACATCAATTTATTGTAGTAAATCCAATAATATATAATTATGAGACTTGGTTTCAAGTGATAGTCATGACTAATGATTTGTTCCTTAACTTCCTTAATATTCTGTGACTGTTTACATCCTTAAATAGTGGAAACCCTTATTTATATATTTATAAAGTTATTTTTCTGATATTTAGACAGGGTGACTCGTTATCATCAATAGTGGTGGTCTTCCATAAGGCTCTGTTAGCAATAAGAACGAATATTTTTTAAAAATGAATATGAACTCATAACAGTTATAGAAATAAATGAACATTTATACAACGTATTTGGTGTCCTCGTAATGAATGTTTTGTTGTTTTGTTTTCAAAATGTTGCTGCATATTGTTTTGTATGAAATGAAATATAAATGATAGTTTCAGTTTTTAATCTATATAATAAATAGAATGGAAATTGTGTTAATCAATTAACAAAATTCAAATCATTTCTCTATGCGATAATTAAGGATGAATGACGCCTAAAGCTCTACCTATAGCGCTTGTTTTAAAAGAAAGAAAGAAAACAGGAATTAAGTTCTTAAGACAGCCATATGCAGAGCAAGATCACAAATTATACGTGACATGATGTATGTATTTTTTAGTAAGTAAATACATGTAATTACCGTTGGTGAAGGTGATGGGAAAAACTATCACTTCCGAGGCGATCTGGATGTAGCTGAGGAAAGATAGCGTTGCATAAAACTTACCATCAATGGTAACTACCATGGTAATATCACTCAACAGCCAATAAAAATCAAGTTTTCCATGGGAGTTAACATTGATGGCAAAGTTACCTTCAATTTTATGCAACGGGGCCCTGGTCGCCAAGGAAGTGATAGTATGTCTCATCGCCTGAAACCAACGATGATTATTTGCTTTAAAGGCCTATTCAACATCTGAAACATTTAACTGGACAGGTATGAGAAAGACAATTATTGTCTACTTCTCGAAAAAGACATTTAGGCCTAAATACACAAAAGAAGTTTAAACCATTACATGAACCCCCTCCTGGGTGCGCATGCACATGTGTTTTACTTAAGCGCGCAAAGGGGCAACGCGCAATTATTTAAACTTTAAGCTTATTTGGAGTTATATCCCTTCTATGAATATTCATGAGTATTCTAAATACATGATTGGTCAATTGGTGATCATGTGATAAAATATAATTTAACTAGGAAAAACAAATCTCTGTCAGAGCTCCGAATATCTTTAACTATTTTTTCCTGGGCAGAACTGCGCATGCTCTATTTAATATTTTCTTCCAAGACGCTACTGCGCATGCTCACTTAGTCACTGTTCATTGAAAAAAAAATTGTGTCAACTTCGAACGCTCAGACGACCCGCTAAGCGAGTCCTTGACCTTGGACAGACTGCTCATAACCTTGCCGCCTGCAGTATCGGCGCAAGTCACCGGTACTTTAGCCCCGCGCCTGGATCCGAATCAGCTACTGGCGTATGGCTATAAATCGGTTCGGATCGGATATGTAAACAAACATGGCGGCCTCCGAGGAAGTTCGCTTTGACCTCTTACAAGGGGCAAATATCGATGATTTTATTGCTTCCACTGACAGTTCAAATACGAAGAAAGTGAAATGTGAGCTATTCGTCGTGCATAGCCATAGACCATGATCTAGATTATCGTACTACATGTACTACATGTAGCAATAATTTGTAGACTTTCACCTTTCACCCTGCATGTTTTCGTCACATTCGAACGAAGGACTTCGATCAAACAGTTAACTGCTAAGTCATGTAATTTAGACTCGAGTCTAACTTTTATAAAAGTTACATGTAGTTGTACAGTAATGTAGATAAGGTTAGTAAAAATATTGTTTTATGTTTTTCTTTTTTTTTTAATTAGTTGTAAAGAAGGGATATAAAACAAATATACCAAGCTGTGAGAAAGTGTAGTGGAAATTATATATCTTCGGAGGGACTGGCATTAGTAACTATTTTTTCCTCGGGGCTTTGCCCCTCGGAAAAATAGTACTATGCCAGTCCCTCCTTAGATAAATAATTTCCACTACACTTTCTCACAGCTTGGTATATTTGTATACTATTCCACGAGCTATTCGTAAAAGTCACGCACTTTTCATTCCGAATATTGATCAAGCATTGTGACTCTATATGAACACCATTACTATGCTTTCAGGGTCCTGAACTTTTCTTCTCGGGTGATTGATGGGGAAAACTACGTTTTATCACGTGATTACCTTTCGACCAATCTAACAATATGATTCTTAGTATGTGGAATATAATTTAAAAATACTGATTGGCCAAAGCACTTCTCAGTTGAATTAATTATTGTTCAATTTTAAGATTTATCTCTTTTTTAAAATTGTCTATCCATTGACTGATCCGGGAGAGTTTCTTTTTGAGGAAAAACAGGGGAGAGGCATTTAAAAAAAAAAAAAAAAAAGAATGAAAATCATGCCAGAGAGTAACTTCTCCCCCATCATATTCCTCGGGAAAATGATCTAGTTACAGAGAGAAAAGGAGAAAAAAGAAAATCATTGTTTTCCTTCAAACTTTTTCAGAAAGGTTAATACCTGATCCATAAACGGTTTGATGTGCTTTCAGAGATATGCATATATGTATAATGAACATTGTACATTATACACTGCTTTATGTAATAATACTCACTGAATATACATGTTTTTAATCAATAGGTAATGCACAAACAGAATCTGGCGTGGAAAATGATCGTGGTATGAGCACTATGCTTTCGTTAGTTCCAGTAACTTCAGTAACCAGTCAAACCACAATCACGAGTACAGGTATGACCAAGGAAGAGTCTCATGTTTTTCTTTGCTTAGGCATACAGCAGGTAATATCGTTGCTTTTATGAATTTTTGGACTAGTATAAGATTTCCTCCATTATTTGATAGGCCTTAATGCTATGGTCAGACGGACAGATACGCGCGATACGCATGTCTGCGGATGTGCATCCGTAAAAATCCGTAGAAATCCGCAGCAATCCGTATCATGCGTATCATCCGTAAGTGCATCCGTAAAAATCCGTGGGAGTGCGCAGGAATCGAGGTCTTCCGCGAAAAAGTTTTGAAAATCTCAAAATTATTTTAAATTTCCCGCGCAAGGTCTTTTGCGCAGAATTTAGGTAGAATTTGCGTATTGTTCCGTATCATGCGTATTGATCCGTATCTTTGCGTATTTTTGCGTAAAACGTCCGTATCCATCCGTAACCTAATCCGCAGGATCCGCAGACATACGCAGATCCGCAGCGTGAATTTTGAAAATCTCAAAATTCTGCTGCGGATGAAATATACGTAAGCATCCGCAAAATATACGTTATCCATACATAAACTACGTAACTCATACGTATCGTCCGTAAGTCATCCGTAAGTCGTCCGTGACATGTGTCAGCGGGTTGGCAGCGGATGGGCTCATCAACAGGTTTTACCCGTAACATCCGTAATTCATACGTAACATCCGTAACTAATCCGTATCGTCCGCAGAATATAGGTAACTTTTGCTCAAATTTGCGTTATTTGGGGGTAAAAATTACGCATTTTCATTATCCAAATATACGCAGGCATCCGCAGGTCCGTAACATGGCCGTGTGACTGTAGCATTACCGTTTTAAAAGTCATAGATACGTATTTGTTTAAATTTACGTAAATGCAGAGCGTTTAACGAGCACCATACTCACAAAATGCGTCAGTTATGCTACAGTCACACGGCCATGTTACGGACCTGCGGATGCCTGCGTATATTTGGATAATGAAAATGCGTAATTTTTACCCCCAAATAACGCAAATTTGAGCAAAAGTTACCTATATTCTGCGGACGATACGGATTAGTTACGGATGTTACGTATGAATTACGGATGTTACGGGTAAAACCTGTTGATGAGCCCATCCGCTGCCAACCCGCTGACACATGTCACGGACGCTTACGGATGACTTACGGACGATACGTATGAGTTACGTAGTTTATGTATGGATAACGTATATTTTGCGGATGCTTACGTATATTTCATCCGCAGCAGAATTTTGAGATTTTCAAAATTCACGCTGCGGATCTGCGTATGTCTGCGGATCCTGCGGATTAGGTTACGGATGGATACGGACGTTTTACGCAAAAATACGCAAAGATACGGATCAATACGCATGATACGGAACAATACGCAAATTCTACCTAAATTCTGCGCAAAAGACCTTGCGCGGGAAATTTAAAATAATTTTGAGATTTTCAAAACTTTTTCGCGGAAGACCTCGATTCCTGCGCACTCCCACGGATTTTTACGGATGCACTTACGGATGATACGCATGATACGGATTGCTGCGGATTTCTACGGATTTTTACGGATGCACATCCGCAGACATGCGTATCGCGCGTATCTGTCCGTCTGACCATAGCATAACATGCATTCCGCATTCAGTTCCGAGAAGCAGATTTCTGAGAATACGCACGTACATCTGTCTTGATACCAAATCTAAAAGCACTTGCTGTTACGAAGACAGGGAAAGTATTTTTTCACTTGCTTTCTAAAATCAAATAGCAATAGGTCAGTGAGTTGTGATTTACAGATCGCCGACAAAACAAGGAGCAGGATATACAGTGCGTCCCAGAAAAACGAAACCCTAAAACAAAGGGTTATTGTGACCACATTTTTAGCTCTATTGCAAGAGTTATCTATTTTCTATAAACCAGAAGTATTATGTTTTTAAATGATGCCATGATGACACACACCCGTACATGCTTTACCGAGCAGGATCGCTTTGAGAATGACACGTAAAAACTCAGTAGTGCCGGATTTGGGTAAAACTGTGAAGACGGTAGTATCACATGTATGCGTTTTACCCACATCCGGTACAACTGAGTTTTTACATTTTCAAAATTCTGCTGCTTTGTAAAGCATGTATGGATGGATAATAATAACTAATTATTATCATAGGGCATATAGTGTGCTCACAATAACCCGTTGTTTTAGGGTCTCATTTTTTTCTGGGACGCACTGTATAGGTATTGAAAATGGGATGATGACCGAAGACCCCATGGCTGGGGATTCATGATAATAAATACTATTATTTGCAAACTCCCAAACTTTCCACTTTGTTATCGCGATCTCTCTGCGTTCCTGTATGTGATGATCAGTTTTTAGTTAGCATAATCAGTGTGCATGCCCCCAGTTTACTGGCGAATCCTGCAGCGAAAGATGACTTCTATACAGGAGCTTGGAAACCTTATTTGGGGAAATAACGAGGCAAACAAACCTGCCGTAATGCCTAATAGGCGTTTGAGTGTTTTGCCTTTTGAGTCAAAGAGATACATCGGATGCAAGTCCTGCTCTTGCCAATCCCATAAAGAAATATAGAATGGGGGGGGGGGGGGGGGGAATAATGGGATGTCGCTTATGCTGATTCAGTTATGGCAGGAATTAAAATCCAATATTGACTGTCGAGGTAGCTGTCCATACCAGAATGAGAAAAAAAGGGTTTTGTTATAGGTTGATCCAATTCCCAAAATAAATAAATACATATATATAATATAATGGAACAAAATAAATCTCTATAAAAAAAAATAAATTAAAAAAAATAAAACGTTATGAAAAAAGGAAAGGGTGGGAGTCCAATTCACGCTTGCAAAAAATGATATGATTATTCAGTTATTATTATGCAATCTGCTAATTTTTCATCCGGACGATTTAACAATGTCCGCAGCTGAAGAACCGAACAAGGTCAATGGCGATTCACTTCTTTTCACCCTTGCACCACACCTGAGGTCACTCAACCTGCAAATACCTTCCTTTATGCAAAAAGGAGTTAGTCTCGCTCTTCTTAGGAAACATATTTATTCCCTGATTCCGTCCCTCAAACATGAATTAAATTCTAAAACGCATCCTGTGTAGACCTGAAAAGCAAATCCATATAATGTATACTTAATAACTTTTTATGTAAAGCTGGACCTGGCTTCGATGGCAAAGCCATCCCCAGGTCAATCATTAAAGAGCTGGCCTGAAAGGTGAATTTAGCGATTATGACAATCTTAATATATAGAAATATCAAGATGAAGATATTTTGGCTTGAATCATTGACAAATCCCAATTTTTGTCAGTCATTATGTTCATTTCATCTCAATAGACCGCTTCTGTAATGTACAAATTTATGCACATATATTCTCTGAGCACCTAGTGACGAGCTAGTCCATGAACATGCTTTTATAAATGCTGGGAATCCAGTTTGCATACATTACTTGTTGCTATGTCCGGCAAGCTTTCAGGTTGTCAAGAACAACCTTTGTTTGAAAGGTGTGCATAAAATTTGCATATATTACCGAAGCGGTCTATTGTCTTATTCTTTCCTTATAACATAAAAGTCCAGAAAACATGGACAGTGAATTTACAGAGGCATACCCTGATAGCAGTCAAAATGACGTCTTAATGACGTCGTGTCTCACGTCTTAAAGACGTCAGATAATTGCGTCAATATGACGTAAATTTGCACCCGCGTTTGACGTCTTGAAGACGTCTTACATTGACGTAATTGTGACGTATTTCTGGTTTCTGGTCTTTATGACGTCCTGAAGACATGCTTATTACCAATAGAAGACGTCATAAAGAGGTCTCTTTTACGTCGTGTGCTATTCATACTGACGTTTTAGAGACGTCTTAAGGACATCTTAAAGACCTCTAAGACGTCAAAAAGATTAACACGCTGTCTATATTGACATTTTGTCATACATCTTATGTTATAACATCATATCCTACAATCCTACAACAACCTTATAATTCTAAAGTCCTATATGCTATATTCTATACCTAGCTACTATACCATTGTATCTACTTTGCTATATATAGGGACTATATAGTGTAGCACTTGGAAATATGATTGAAGATTACAGTTTGCTAATGTATTTCTGAAAATACCTCCTCATTACATTAATTATGTACAACATAATAATTAATGGAAGTACATTTTCCATCACAACTACAAGTGCAATTATTGCATAAAAACCTAAAAATGTCACCTATTTCCACAAAGTTTTGTCGTTTCTGGTCATTCATCAATATTCACGATCGATTATTATACTCGGATCACGACGTAAATTATGACGTCTTTTTTGACGTCTTTTGACTTCATTAAAAACTAAAATAGTGAGGAGGTATTCTTATATTATGAGGAGGCATTTTAAATCGAACTGGAAAATTGTAATGGTATTAATATTAATAATAATAATGATAATAATAATAATGATAATGATATTACATGTGTGTTGTAATAATAATAATAGTGATAATAATGATAATGACAATGGAATAATAAATTATTGACGAATACAGTAATATCTCATTTATCAGCCCCTGATTTTTTTTTCAATATTGCGCAATTTCTACGAATTACTTCATATTAAGGTTACCGTAGCATCGGTGACAAAATATCCCCTAAATAACTGACAATATAAAATGTGTACATGTCTTAATATAGCATATCATCATCTAATGATCTTACAAATACTGAAAATATCTCGTAATTGATTGAATATCACGTAATAATATTGTCTTACAAAACTGGCAAAAGGTCTTGTAAATTATACTGATGAAAATGTCATAGCAAAAATATTTCGTCATTACTGATAGATGTCATTTTGATGTCAGTCTATGAAGGGGAAGTACACACGGATTTTTTTTTATCCCTAATTCCCCCCCCCCCCCCCATCCTTCCTTTCACAATGACAACACATCAGAATTTGGCAATTTTGTTTACATAATTTTATTTATTTTATTTGATATTATTTTCAGTATCACGTAGGCCAACTGATCACCGCCAGAGCTTCCCAGCTTTTGTAAATGGCCATGACAAAAATTGCTCCCCAAAATAGTACATTGCGAGAATAATTACAGGTCACACATGCAATTGCCATTTTCTCAACTTTATTTCACTGGGGACAATTCCCAGGTATTAAAACCAATTTCCATCATATTTTCATTAGCACAAGTTTTGTAATAGTGCAATAAGTCATCAATTGACATCAAATGACGAAAGGGGGGAATCCGGGTCACATGACTTGCCGGGAGGAAGACATCCAGCCGGGATCCCAGGACAGGAGTTTCCTGGGGCGCAGATTCCCCTCTAACAGTTATCATCTATTCAATACAAACTACTCAAATGTGTCAGAATATGCACATCTAGATGTAGGAGGGAGAGAGGCTTCAAGACCTGAACATGAATTCTAGGAGGGGAACCTGGTCACGTGACCTGCCGGGAGGAAGACATCCAGCCGGCCTCCCGGGACAGGCGTTTCAGGGACACTGATTCCAATCTCCCGTTTTTCTTTACCTGTATATATAGAACCCCCCTTCCCCCTAAGATTGACGTGAACTGATGGGAAAACAATTAACACCCATCCAAACCTTGTACCGTCAAGAGCCTAATAAACCTTTCTTAATTTTCAGCCTAACCAGCCAATTCTCCTGACTGACTTGTGAAAATACACAAATGTACGTTGCACAGCCATCTTTCTTTTTTTCTTTTGTTAGTTAGTTTTTGTTTTCAAGCCCACCCAACCAACCAATGAATAATTGAAAGATGCAATATCCTCCCCAACATCAATGCATACATGGTCCGACCGTATCCGAGACAACCGACCAACTGAATTAATGAATGAAAAATATACCGGTAATCATGAATGCACACATTGCCCAGTCCAATTTTTAGGTTTTCAAGCCCAATCAAACAACCAGTGAATGTATCGGAAATACACTATCCTCACCAACATATATGCATATATTATTTCACTTTTTAAAAAAAGTTTTCCAAGCCCGACCAACCAACCAACCGATGGAAGAATGATAAATACAATATCCTCATCAACACATGTAGGTACATTGTTTAACCTTTCTGGGTTTCCTGCCTAGCCAACCAACCAATGAGTGAAAAATACAATATCCTCACCAACATAATTATATGCATATATTTTATAGACACCTTTTTAGGTTTCCAAGCCCAACCAACCAACCACTGTTTAACCTTTTTAGGTTTCCAAGCCCAACCAACTATTGAACTATCCATTTGTTTTAATTGATAAGTTTTGTATTTTGTATATGGATCATCTATCTATACGTTTTTCATAACTTCTTGATGATCCAGCCACTTCATAGTTTACTTAAGTATGTTCTTTGATGCAAATATTGTCTTTACTTTTTTGTTGTATCTTTTGACTTTGCATGTTTTTTATGAAAGTGGTGAATAAAATTCAATTCAATTCAATTCAACAGTTGTTAGTACAGAGTAAAAAAAGAAAACCTCCGATCGATTGACTCATAATATTCTGGTTAAAAAAGAACAACACACGATTCGTATGCATTTTAAACCCTTGAAAATTCATAGGAAAGCAAGATTTTGATAATGTCGCTAACAAAATATAAAATATAATGGGATATTTTTTTCTGATACTGAAGCTAATCATGTCGGTGTCCCCCAAGGTACACAACTTGGGCTCGTTCATTTTTTCAACGCTCACATGATCTATGTGAATATTGACCTATAACTTACTTCAAATACGCTCATGCTGTTTCATTGGTCATGTTGGTGCAGGGCCCTTAAATAATGGACGTTTCAAAATTACAATCTATACTAAATTCTCTGAAATATTGGTGATAGTTAAAACAGTATATATGTCTCTCAATCCTTCAAAGTGTCTCACTTTTCAGGTGACTTTCAAGAACAAATCCTCCCCAGCCAGATGTTCTTTTAATATACAGTGCGTATGGAAAGAGTATACCATACTTTGATAGCTTCTAATCAAAATGTTAAAGCTAATGTAACTTTGAATTTATTTCATGGTAAAGAGTAACCTGTTGTCTGCCCAGTGGTATCTCATTTATGACACTTCTGCCATGGATAACTGAGCACCAGGGTTTTTAAAAAGTGTTGTCAAAATCTCCTTGTTCCAAGTTTGGGCTGATGCAACGAATGTGAGTCAAGCCATGTGAATATGTTACTTTAGTCTACAATCAGTATAAAAGTTGAATTGTGCTTCAATGCTTCATTTTAAAGTTATCCAGTGTATCTAAACTTTTCAATCACCCTTTTTCAATCCATAAAATAATCTTGAATATATTTTAACAGCCTTCTAACTTCTTGTCTCGTGATAACTAAAAACTCTCTGCTCATTATTTTGTCAATTGCGCCATTTCACCTGCATAAGGTGCTCACGTTTTTTTCCGTTAATAGCACATGAACTCAAAGGTTTGCTGACCTTAAAGACTAAAAAGAGAAGAAAAGGAAGGATATGTGCGTTGAGAATTACCAAGGTGATTGATAGATGACTTTCAAGAATAAAAAAAGAAAATAAATGTCCATTTTGAAATACTCAGTAAAAAGGCTTTCCTTTAAAAAAGGATGCGTATGAAGCCAAGATTGTGTTATCATAGCAAATAAAATATAAATTTAGCTTGTAATAAGCCCTTCCTTGAGTTTGAGTTGACTTTAATCCTTTTTATTCAAATACACAAAATTAACTGAAAATAACTCAGGAATTGTTTTCCAACTGAAGTAAGTAATGCATAATTGGTTTGACCCACATTTGCTGCTTCAGCCCAAACTTGGTACAAAAGGATTTTGATAATACTTTTTGAAAAGCATGTTGCTCAGTCATCCATTATAGCAAAGTTATGAATACGATATCATTACACATAATATAAGTTGCTCTTTACTACGAGCTCAAAGAGGTTATAACTTTTTAATTTTCAGATTACATACTAAACAACATGAACAGTTAACAACAAACATGTTTCGGATTCATACTCCATCATCAGCCTGATTATTTTACAACAGAGACAGTGCTATATATACATTCAGATTAAATACTAAACAACATAAACAGTGAACAAACATGTTTCGGAGTCTGTAAGTATATAGCACTGTCTCTGTTGTAAAATAATTAGGCTGATAATGGAGTATGACTCCGAAACATGTTTCTTAACTGTTCATGTTGTTTAGTATGTAATCTGAAACTTTTTAATTAGAAGCTGCCAAAGTTGGGTATAGATATTTTAATACGCACTGTATATATAACTTTGTGTGATGTACAAGGTGCTAACATTCTTGGAGTCCTTGTACAGTCTGATTTAAAAAGGAAGTTATGTAGATGATCTTTTTTAAAAGATGTAATAGACAACTTTATATATTATGTTGAGAAAAACTAAGAAATTCAAATTCCCGTTAAAAGATTTTCTGTTTATGCAGGTTATATACAAATATCATAATTTTGTGCCCCAGTTCATAGCAGTTCTTCATGTGAACAAAAGAACATCATTGTAAGCATACGTTTTAGAGATGCAAAATTAATTTCGGATATAATTTCATTTCGTATTCAATGGCATGTCAAGCATGCAGTTTACCAACTCTAGAGGACAGAAGAATGACACTGTGTAGGAACTTCGCTAAATCTTTGACAAATCACACTGTCTGTCAGCTCTGGTTACTTGCTTACGAGAGAAATTCAAGATATCATTGGGTCAGGTATCATCAATCCAAGTGCAAACTAAACGTTTCGAAAACAACCCGCTATCATATTTAAAAGATAAATGCCTTTGTTGTTGTTGTTTTTATTTCTACATTATTTCTACTGTGAAAAGATTAATGTTAGTTTTCTGACATAGTCCTAGTCTTCTCCTCATGTATACTGTGTATTTGTTTTATCACCTCATTGTGCAATATATATATATTTGTCTTTTTTACCAAATGACCTGGGATTGCTATTTTCATCTGCCCTTCTAAGTAACATGTATGCATCTTTTCAAAATATTATTATGCCAATGTAAACGTGTAAACATGAATAATCAAGCTTCGGCTGCTTTTCATGGAAATGATGTTCAAATCATGGTTTGGAATGATTAATATACTATTAATTTGAACTATTGAATTCAATCACAAACATCTTTTTTGTCACTTTAAATCTTCATTAGCACAATCCAATATATGGCTGCTCTCTTGAATAAATCAAATCAACCAAGATCTAGTAATGAAATGAAATACGAAATACATCATGTTAATTTGAACGCGATTCAATTTGTTACATAATATACTTCAATCCTCACAACATCAGAGATTCTTCCTGGGAATATCCCATCCAGAACACAAGAGCACAACTCAACTACTGCAACGCTTTATAGCGGTAAGGGATACATGCAAATGCTGGATAATATATGTTTTGAAACGAATACATACATGTGATATCGATTGAATATATATTTTTTAATGAATCATATTGACCTAGTTATGACTTGACTCAACCAAGAATTAAAAGCTTAATTACTTAGGGAGGAGAAAAAGAATGAAAGAAAAGAAAATCATTCGTCTTTCGAGGAAGTACCCTGTTCTTCAAATAGGATGGTAACATTTGTATTTATTTATTCATTTCATCCTTAAATCGACTCGATATACTCTCAGTTTTGTTTCACAGGGGCTGCCAAAGGGGCCATCTTCAGTTTCTATATATTGCTGGGAGTGCATTAACGACATTCATTATTATAGGCCTACTAGTTCTAGCAGTGAGATTTGTTTTGTTATACCACAACAGAAATAATGGTAAGACTTTTCTTCTCCAATATTGTTAAAACAATATACAAAATATGTTATTTACCAAATTATTCCATGGCGATTTGCTTATGATATCAACTCTCGTATGAACCCATATAGGATAAATAGAATGATTTGAAGTAAACTGATATAGATATCACACCTTAATATTATTTGTCAGTGGTTTCATCTCTGTCAACCCTCAGGGAAAACCTTTAAATAAAGAAAAAAAATTAATAAAATAAAATACATGAAAGCCTCTTATGTTTAATGTTATGTTATATCTTTCCCCTAAAATTGATTAATATTGATAAAAGCGTTCGCTTGTATGTGTAACTATGAAGTGTTATATGATTCACATAATAGCTATTTGTGTGCCTGCTATTAATTTCCATACCCGGAACTCGCCTTAAAGCAACACCTTCATCCAAGTTCTATATTGAATATTAACAGAAAATACGTTTGAAACTTCAGATTCGTGTGTAAGAGCGCTACCTAGTACCGCCATGCATCAACCAGTATCCACCCAAGAGGCCTCACAAGGCAACATTGGAATGGTAAATACCTTGCAAAGTGCCCCTTCTTTTTTACTTTATATTGGACATAGTCACGAAGACCTTTACAATTAAGCTTAGGCAATTTCAAGAGCCCCCTTTGAAGGCTATTGGAATCCACTGGAAACCCTTTGAAATGAGAGAACAAATATAATGACATTTAACATGATCCGGACATGATTTCTTCATGCAATATACAAGGTTTAAGATATGTTACATATGCCTATAGAAGTTCTTTACTTCTAATGCCTCAACATCTGCCTCTCTCTCTCTCTCTCTTTCTTCGATTCTACCAGTTTGAGGATGGTGAAGATGGATATGCAGAGGTTTCCCTCGAAAATGAAGCAGTCCAAACTGATACTTCCTTTTACATGAAGATGGAGCCCATAGCCCGACCCAAACTCGTATTTAGCAGCCCCAACGTTTCCAACCTCATGGCTTCCACTGATGATAAAAGTAACAATGTAAGCCCTAGGAAGTTTACCGAAACAGACCATCGTCTTCGGAAGGAGAATACCTATGTTAACACCGGAAGTGCGAATCGGGAGATAGCATAAACTCGTTCCGAAAGTCTGGACGACGTATACCCAACGTATTTATAAAGGACAGTGCCATGCATGGCTAAGTGACCCCTGTGACAATGCCATTTATATGCCTTTATAACAAATAAAGCCTTTGTCGTATTAGTTCATTAAATTTCCCCATAATAGTTATGGAGAGAAATTGATCATTGCTGACATAATAAGCCAGTTCGTAATTACGATGTGCGCATGTGCAGATAAAGGTCATGTGTACCGAGTGCAATTGACATTTATACGCTTACATTGTGTACGCACCAGTATGATTTTACGTGTTAAGCAAGTGGTGCGTCCCCCCTAACAGATGCGCGTGCGCGAACAAATTGGGGTCATTTCAGGGTCATTTGTACCATGTACTAATTGCTAACTGGTTTATTGATATGGAGGTTGAATTAGCCGGATTTGTACTTTTGCATTCTACATTGGAATGATCAATTTATGTAACGAAATTCATCTGGCCTATATAATAATAATAATAATAATATGCCCATTTATATAGCGCAGCCACTATATGGATATACTCTACTGCGCTTAATACAAAGTATCACATTATTACCCCGGCTTTAGCCGAGCTGCCTATTATGGCGCTAAAGCATTTCAAGGAATTTCTTCCTACCGGGTACCCATTTACTTCACCTGGGTTGAGAGTGGCAAATGTAGATGAATGTCTTGCCAAAGGACATTAGCGCCGTGGCGGGATTCGAACCGCGAACCATGTGAGCCACAGTCCGGTGACGTATCCACTAGACCACGACACCTCTATGGTACGGTCTATCTCATAAGATATGATAATCACAGTTGATGTTCAAATGTGAAGTCGGAAATGAAATTGGAAAAATTAGCAGAATTTCTACTATTGCATTCTACATTGGAATGATCAATTTATGTAACAAAATCATCTGTCCTATATGGTACGGTCTATCTCATAATTATTATGATAATCACAGTTGATGTTCAAATGTGAAGTCGGAAATGAAATTGGAAAAATTAGCAGAATTTCTACTATTGCATTCTACATTGGAATGATCAATTTATGTAACGAAATCATCTGGCCTATATGGTACGGTCTATCTCATAAGATATGATAATCACAGTTGATGTTCAAATGTGAAGTCGGAAATGAAATTGGAAAAATTAGCAGAATTTCTACTATTGCATTCTACATTGGAATGATCAATTTATGTAACGAAATCATCTGGCCTATATGGTACGGTCTATCTCATAAGATATGATAATCGGACGTGATACCATATAGATAAACTATAATTTACACATAATTATTAACGTTCACCTTAGATGACATAAACAGGATTAATGTAATAATTACGATTATTATTGAATCAATTATATTCCATTAAATTGTCTAATAGCACAGCATATACATTCTTAGATGGAAGAAAATGAGTAATAGTGAAATTTGCCATTTGCATGCGTTGGTATAGGACTGTACCGTTTTCATTTTTTTCTTCGTCGAAAATGGAGAGCACGAACGATATACTGGTATTAAATGTGGTAGCTAAAGCTAAATTTTTGTTAGTATGATATTTGAAGTGTATTGGCAAAGCAATTGTAATCTGTGCACTTGCAAATGAGGAATTGTCAGCAGATTATTTTCATATAAATGTTCACATGTTTCAATTATCAAAACTACAAGCGAATAACAATGTCTTAGGGAAAGGGTATGTTATTAGATATCACGACAAAATTTCTTACAACTGGAATATGTTTTAATTCAGAAACTGGTTAACATTTAATGCATTCATTTGTCTTAGTATCGGAGATTGATTTTACTCGCACCATAATTGCGTAGGAAGTATTTTCTAGATATAATTGCTAATAGATTATTTCAAAATGAAATGTAGAATGTAACAGCTGAGAATCCAATGTTTATACCATCGCATTATCATAATGTACGCGAAGCGATGAAATATGCATCATATGCCTGATTATGAGCATGATGAATACCATACAGAATTAGATTCAGCTGTGTACTTGATATATCAAGAAGATTACTGAATACCTCTTTTGTACAAGTTGTCAATCAATTTGAAAGAAGCGCTCGTGGAGCATGTTCAGTACATAAGTCAGGATATATGTCAGTACTTATAGTGATGCATGTCATTGTGTTTGGCAAGAATAACATTGATAAGGTTACCATAAAGTAAGCAAAATTTCTTGACGGTCCATGTATTTACATCCTCACATGGTCATACAAATGAATATATAAGTAACATATGCATTAAACTAATACGAAATCAATTGTACTTGTATCTTTTCAGTTGTGACTTTTGATTGTTATATAGTTTTATGCAAAATTAATTTCCACAATGTTCGATCCCCCAACCAAATTTGTGTAGGGAGAGCCTCTAAAACTCCTTAAATGAAGCATTGTTAGAGAACAGCGATAACGGTAAAAACAAATAAAACACGATTTTACATTTGACTAAAGTGGCCGTTGATTTCTTTGCTGTTTTCGGTATGTTTTATTCAAGAAGCATATAGGCGTAGCCATGTACTGTGATGAATTGTGTATCCCGCCTCCCCGTCTGCGCCCTCCGCATATTCGACAGGCCCGGCTACGCCAATATCATGTTTCAAACCATCCGTGTACAAAAGTACCAGTACACATATAACATGTGACATCATGAGTAAATTCTATACGAAGTCTTTCTTTTTCTTGATGTGACAAGTTTCACTTTCTCATAGATAAATAGGTAAATTCTATACGAAGTCTTTCTTTTTCTTGATGTGACAAGTTTCACTTTCTCATAGATAAATAGTGACTGATGGGGGACTCATTGCTACGGTGAAGAGGCTTTCAATCCACATTTGAGGGTCATAACACTTCAAGGAAAGATCCCTTGGATATCATATGTTATTCCCTTTTAAGGAGAGCTAAATAAAGTATAAACTTTACTTTTGGTTTTGAAGGAGTGAAAGAGTTTTTGAAGTGGTCAGGCAGATACAAAAACTTCCCAGAACGTTTAGAACGAGGTGAGGGCATTATGGAGTATGCAGTGAGGAGACTTGAAATATGCAGGAAGTTTGGGCCTCCTTGTAAAGGGCATACGTCAAAGGGACCTCCACGCACCCCACACCCCCCCCCCCCAAAAAAAAAGAGAGAGAGAGAGAGAGAGAGTAGAAAACAAAAAAGGAAAATAAAGTATAATCAAGCGATTCCTAAAATGTATTTAATTTCATGATTGTCCCATATACAATTTTACTTTCTTTCTCCAAATCTACCTGAAAGTGTGAACAGTCACATCGTATCGGCTGATACAAGACTGACGAGATGATTTTAAAGCCCGCCGCACACTGTACGATCCGACTGTGATCCGACTGATTTTTGATCGGAACGTTACGACAATCGTAGACCAAATTGCAGAGATTCGACATGGTAAATCTTCTACGACTGAGTTCTGCGATGTTTATCTTTGGCTAATCAGGATGGAGCAAAATGACAGTAGAAAATAGAAAATTAAAATAGAGTCTAATCAAGCAATTCATACAAAGTATTCAAATTCATGCATGTCCCATATACAATTTTACTTTCTTCTCCAGATCTACCTGAACGTGTGAATAGTCAGGGTCATTGGATAAGAGTTCCTTTATTGGACTGCATTAGATTGTGTTATACCGCCACCTTGTGGCAAAGTTATTTTATAGAATTGTAAACATGCAATCGCCCCTTAGCGGCTACACAATGCCCCTTGTCCCATACATGGACATTCGCGATGGCATATCCACTTTACATGTACCGTTATGCTCATCGTCCCCAGGCCCAGGAGCGCAGCCTCCCTCCCCAATCCCCATTCCCTGTTGTCGATAATACTTGTAGATACGTCGATTCTCGTGTAGCTTTCCATCAATGTAATCATAAACTAATTAATGGTAGTGAGAAGGAGACTGATGATGAGAGTGATTATGATAATGATGACACTCGTAATGAGAATGATTTTTTTCTGACTGTGAATGTGATAATGATAGTATATGCGGCCTCAGGCTAGGTATCCCTACCACCCACCTTCCCAGGATGACATGTCGTACAGTGAGAAGTATCCTCGGGGCAGATATCCTTACCAACCTCCTTCCCAGGATGGTTTGTCGTACAGTGTCAGTGAGAAGTATCCTCGGGACAGGTACCAACCTTCTTCCCAGGATATTGGTAGCCTTCGTGATAAACCTACTATCCTATAAAATACACACCAACATGCAGATAAGGTTAGTTGCCCTATATGCACTGAAGCTTGCCGCCCTAACGACCATCATATTGGTGCTTGTCCGTACTTTCCAGAGGAAGACAAGTATTGCATAGCGAAGGCTTGCCATTGAAGATCTATGGTTGTGCTTCTGTTGACCTTTTCAGTTTAGGAGACTATCTGTCTTACATTGATGGTGACATTTCGGCCAGTACTCTTGGTGCTACTTCGTCTGAGACGGTACTAGTGCAGACCATGGCAGGAGTATTAGTGTTTTTGGTCGTGCTATTGAATGATTCATGAGAGTTAGATGGGTCCCTTGAACATGTGAGAGGTGCTTGCAGCAAGTCTGGTAACTCATCAGAGTTAAATGAGTTCCAGAAGATGGATTTGGTGCCAGGTTCTCGAACTATGGCCAGCTCTTCCACGTTGCCTGATCTGGCTAATCAGCCTCCTTGCGTGGACTTTTGTTGTGATGATCAGCAGGTCCGGGTCACTTTTGTCAGTGGTACCACTAGGAATGTGATCAGTTCATCTACTGTTTCTAGACTTGGCTGAAAAACCTTGATCCCCCTCCAACTTGATGAATTTGGTGAGACATCACTTCTGTTTGAACTTCATGGGAAGGAGTTTTTCTTTGCTGGGTGGGTAGTTGAGACATTAGACGTAGAAGTGCAAGCCGGTATTCCTTTCATGGAGCTGCACGATGTTGCCCTTCGACCTGCTGAACGTGAGATTTGTATTGGTGATGGTCCAGCATTCACCTATGGGCCTTCACACGTTAGCCTGGTCTCTCTTCCGGTCGAGATCTTTCCGTTATGTAAGCATGAGGTCATTATATACCACAGCTAGCTGATGAGGGTAATCTAGCCCTTAACTCACACCTCTTTCGTATCGAGTGTTCCTAACAGACTATTACCACCTCTACTGAGAGTTCAACCAAGCCACCTGTGGGAGATCGGTCAGATTTATATCCGTTACAGTCCAAAGCTATCACCAGACCATCCTATGCTTCAGATAGTGATACTGCAGTTGTGGACAGTCTTCTTGCCAGCTTTCAGGATTCCTTTACAAGGACTCCTGTATCCAGTATTTTCCGTCACACCCTCTCTGGACTATGATCTGTGTCTACAAGACGACACATCTTCTCTTCCCTGTGATATGACGTTCAAAGACTTCCCTCGTCATACCTGACATGATACTTCAGTTGGGTCATCGGCATCTGTCACCACTGCCTTCGCTCTCGCAGGTCACCGTCCTTATAAAGAGAAGGTCGACACCCCTCCTGGTCGCCCACCAGATGCTGAACTGCTCACCCCATAGACACATCTGCATCCCTCGCAGATCGAAAATAATTCTTCTCTTTTTCTGCTCCTTCTCCTTTCTTCTTCTTCTTCTTCTCTTCTTCATCTTCTTCTGCTTCTCCGTTTTCTTCTTCTCCTCCTCCTTTTTACTTCTTCTATTTTTCTTCTTCTTTTCTTGCAGTCTTGACTCTAGATTCTAGAGTCTACTCTAAAGTCTGTCTAGATCTTGATCTAACGTTAGATCTAGATCTACATATATTTTCTTTTTTCTTTCTTCTTCTTCCTTTTCTTGTTTTCTTCCACCTCGGGATTTCCACACATGCCAAGCTCAGGAAGAGTTCCTGGAACTATTCAGGTATGTCAATTTTTATTTCTAACGTTAGATCCACCAGTTATAGTTAGACCTACCTTTGATCTAGTCTAGTAACTTAGACTAGATCCAGATTTTAACTGTGATAAAGCTATGGTCAAAACCCCCGTAATTGGCCTGCTCTGCACCCGGGAGGCGAGTTTTTAGCCATTTTCGCCGCTGGCTTTTAGGACATCGCTCGGTCGCAGATGATCTAGTCCAACCCGGGCACCAACTTTATGCCTCAGTCACATGCCTCTTACGAACGCCGCAAGAGCCCTCTATGAACAGTCACTCTACGAACTCCAGAACCTTTGTGATCGTAGCTTTACATACTTGTCTGGTTGATCCTTTGGTTGAAAGGTTGCTGAAAGTTGGTAGTTAAGTAGAATACGTGCCCGTGTAGTCCTCTCTACAAAATTGTGTTTTTGTTTGCGCAGCGTTTATTCCTGGATAATGGGGGGAAAGTGCAATTTGTGCAATTGTTGAGTTTAAGGGGTATAAACTCAAACGCGCGAAGTTCAAATCTTCACTCTGTTCATGGTGTTCGACGAGGAAGCATCTCCTGTAGAAGAAAATATACAAAAATTCGAAAGAATAACTCAAGGCATTCTTACGAAAAACGTACGAACTCTAGGGCCATTGTGTAACCGAAAATCACTTCGTTTCTCAAGAAGATCTTAAGTTGTTCTTGCAAATTAAATAGCGTTCGTACGAACTTCGTACGAACTTCGTAAGAAGGCCGTAATTTAGCATCTATGCCCCATCTACGAATCTCTAGGAACTCCGGAATTCGTACGAACGCATCGTTCGTACGAACCTTTGTGACCGTAGCTTTAGGTCTCTTGTTTTGGTTGGACTCAACGAAAACATTACCGGTGCTGTGTTTTAGTGTATAGCTGTATGGTACTTTTTTGCGGTGCGATAAAATAATTTACACGTAAATTCCCATAGAAATATGAGCTGGAGAAATGAAAAGTTCTGCCATCAATTAGCAGCTTTGGATAAATATGACGTCACTGCAAATCTTCCATGCTAATTTGTTGGTGGCCAAAATGTCGTTTTGTCGTGCTGGGAAAATCGCTCGCTGAGCGATTATCTGAAACGACTAAAAACCCCGAAAAAATGTCGTGGCAGTGTGCACGGTGCCATAGGGTTTGCATTAAAGCTAGGTTTCAGAAAGTCGTTCATGTCGTGCTGTCGTGTCGTTTGTCGTTTGTCGTGCTCGGTGTGAATCCGCCTTACTACTGCAGTCAGACCGCAGGTCGTATGCAAATGAGCAAAAATCGCGCATTTTATTTCCAGTGCCCGAAATGGACTTTCTCCCTGCACCCAGCCGGCTGTATCGCATGGTCATCTTTAAAGTTATGCTCTTCAATAAATATTAATGCTGTGCTCATTAGACTTTCTGCAAAAATAAATGAATAGTTTACCAACACAGGGATATTTTGTTTTAGTCAGAATTTTAAAAATAAAATGTTTAAAATAACTGATGAAATAGTCATTCAAAAGCCTTTTTTTCACAAGATTTCAAGTTGTTAAAAGACATATAAAAAGTATATGAGCCGCCATCAAGACACATATGTATGGAAGCGCTGGAATCTCATCTTTTTCATCGTTACATTCAAATCATCCATAAATTTATGACAGAGTCAGGATCCAGCAATATTCAGCCGCAGATCATCCGTTGTCAAGACCATGGTCAAGACCATAGAATCTTAGCTCTGTGATTGGCAAGCGAGCCATCCGTAACCAAGTGCGCGTTGAATGAAACATTGCGCAACCTGTTGCTTCATCCTTGCGCAAACATGCGCATAGCTGTTGCCTGGCTGTGAGAAAACATCTTGCGTGGTGGTAACCAATCAGAATGCTGGAATTGACTTTTTTAAAGACAACGTGTGTACATTGGTTACATATTGCTGGATCCTGACCCTGTCATAAAGTGCACATAAATGTTATTTCCATCTTTGGAAAGTACAGAAAATGCCCTTTACGCTCATGTCAAATTTGCCCTGGCTCACAATAAAACTATGGTAGATTTGGCCAGATTTATATTTCATTTAATTTCCATTTTTTGTCATAAAAGGAACACCATTTTATACCAATTTCGTCTTTTATTTTGAACACAATAAAAGCATGTCAAAAATCTCTGATCCCTCTTCTTTTATTGGATGTATAACTCATGACAATTGGTGAATGATAAGTAGTCTATTCAATAGTTTGCAAATGAGATGTTCCTGGCTGTTCTTGCTCATTATGTATTCATAGTCAGGCAGAATTGGAAATAAAATAGCGCGCTTTTAGGGGACCTGCGGATTGGCTGACTGTATTTAGCGCGCTCTATGTTTGCCATGACGCAATCTTTCAACACGTGCCAGCAGCGCATAAACCAGTCCTGGGTAGGTTTGCGTTTACAACGAATCCTAAAGATTCAATTGAAAAGTATATAATTTTTATGGTTAATACATGGTAATATACATTTATGGTTAAATATAATCCAGACTACGGGAAGGCAGGCTAGCGGGGACTAGCGGGGGCTAGCGGGGAAAGACAGGACTCAGGGCAGGATGGTACTTGTCAGACCCGACTATTTTGATATTCATCACAAAGTTTATGCAAAACATAAACTATGTAGACTTTTTTACATATTATCAGGTTTGGTTCTTTGACAATTTTTATCTGGAATTTTTATTTCAGATAAAAGTATAAAATAGTATTGACTTAGATAACAAAAAACTATTCACAAGTTAATACAAAATTGAGGTCAGTCTCTTGCATAGGCGTACGGGCACAATATGCGAGGGGGGGGGGGGAGGCGCTGATGACTGTTGCCGGAATATCAACTTTCCAGTTTTCTTTACTATAGTGCAATAATGTTTTTTCACCATCAAAAAACATTAGATAATATTTGAAAAAGAGATATTCGGGCACCTCGCTGCCCGAATATGAGGTGATGATTGCCTTAGTAGAAACTTTGAAAATCCTTAGGGATATGGTTGCGCCCAGCTCCAGGCTTCCCCGCCCCCACTGCCTCAAACCCTACGCTTTGTTGGGGTTTTATACAGCAACCACTCATGCGATTTATATATATATATGCCCCGACCGGCATTGTAATTTTCTCACATTTCTTTATGATATATTCAATTTACTTCAATCCTATCAATTATGATATTTAATTATATATATATGTATGTATATATATATATGTGTGTAAGGAAATAACCCGGGTCGTTGGCTTAGAACACCAATGCATTAACCACTAGACCACGGAGACGGGTTAGTGGTTTCGGCGACACCAGATTCAATTGACCGACAGATTTTGACAAATATTCAACCTTATTAATTAATTCCTTTGTCGGGGGCAGGTGAGTTTTGAACAAAGACAAGCCAACGACCCGGGTTCGATTCCCGGCGGAGACATTTTTTCAGCCTTTGCAAAAATTTCAAAAAGGGAGGACAGCTCTGGGGAACTTTGATTGAGCTACGCATCGTTATTCTCGCATTTCTTTCACATTATACATATATATATATATATATATATATATATATATATATATACACACTCTAAAAACTAAAGTGTTAAACTACCATTCAAACGGGCCGAGGAGTGACCACATTTTCAAAATGGTAGATTGACACTTTTTTTAATGCTGGATGCAGCCTTTATAGTGGTGCATCTAAAATGTTAAAAGTGTTAATCTACAACTTTGAAAAAGTGGTCACTCATCGGCCCTTAGTGATTTAACAAATTAGTTTTTAGAGTGTATATATTATTTGTAATAGTAACTTCAATAAGGTATCATAATTTATACCTATCAATTATTCATTTGATTTTCAGTAGTGTGCGAACAGTAAGTTATACATTAGATAATGACAGAGAGGGAGAGTGAGATTTTATTGGAAAATGAATAATCGCAGTCCTAGGACTCAATTGACATGGATTACATTAAAAAAGAATATCTTTGCAAAATGACAAAAGTATTTTAAAGTAGATATTCAAAGAAAATCACAAATATGGCAATTAATGTATCACTAGAAACTGGGAAGCTTACAGATGGCAATCGTATAAGTTTTATGTCAACTGCGTATCTGGTGATTATAAAAACAACACAAATAAAAGCTCTTCTCAGCATCTGGAATATCCGAGGATTCGCCAGAAATATAGCGATGTTTTGATGTCGTCACACTCGGGATCGATCCTGCTTTAGCAGACGACGTCCTATAATGAATGAACGTAATTGCAATGCAATTATTTATCAAATTATAAAGAGTTTGGTGTATTTAAACATGACCTTATTTCACACCATTATAAAGGGAAAGTGAAACTGATTCTGATAGCTAAAACCGTTTGATTGTAAATACATAGGAGAAGGGTCAATGATCAATGAAATAAACTCCACTTTCAAATTGAAAAGCCCTCCGAATAATAGCAGGATGGTATTCGTTCCCTCTTGAAACGCCGAACATGGCCCGGTGCAAGCAGCTGAAAATACAATGGCGTCTTATTTTGTTTACAAGTGACTGATTCCTTTATTTTTTTAACGCTGCATTTTTCATCAAAATAATACCATACACGAAGTTAAGAGTGAGGCAACAGACTAACATTAAGACTGACGCTAGTGAAGGAAGAGAAATAAGTGAAGAGGAGATGACAAAATAGGCTCTGAAAAATGTGTAAGATGTTATGGGACATCGTCTGCTTAGACAGGACTGGTCCAGGGTGTGTCGTCACATATCTCAGCAGCGTTCGAGGAGCTCTTCAGCTGCTATATCGGGGGCTGTATTTTACCGTTTTATAATTGATAATAATCATTACTTCAAATGTTTCCAAGCGTTGAATTTGGATAACCTTGTTTAATTTATGCCATCTATGCAATAATAAGTATTAAGCCAATATTTAAAATCATCAACGTTCTACTTTAAAAGATTCGATACGATGTAAATGATAGAAATAAGAAAAAGCTAGAATACTCAGGAATTAAGATATCTGCGGGAAAATTCTGCATTATACTCCCAATAAAAAAACTTAAATGTTCGTGAAAGGAGCATCATCATGCGTTCTTTTCTATCTACCACACACATCAATAACTGTTATTACTGTTTGCAGAGGTTTATTACTGTACTTTCAGTCACAAAATTAACAAAAATATATTTTATCAGATTCATGTCATTGGGAAATTCATTGGACAGGAAATGCCTAATAAGAGGGAAGGATTGTAATATCGTTCATATTCCCGGATGCAATCGTACAGTGATTTCAAATATAAGATATGTCATGTCTAAGTCACATGGTAACCGTAAAAACCATGCAATCGCAGTCTGTTTCCTCATTAGCCAATCTCTTCTCTTTTGCGGTGGCAAATAAAAAATCAATTATTAGAAGCATCGATAATAAAATAAGGAAAAAGAGGAATAGACAAAGAGAATGAGAGAAAAGGATAACGGACTCAGAGTATGATTGTAAAAGAGGAACGTGATATTTAAAAAAAATATATAACGGTGATAAATAATTTTATTTTTTCAGATTCAAAAAGAGGATTTGTTGAAATCCACTTATCAAACCAAAATATGTTCAAGTCTTTTTACACACTGATATAGCATTATACTAATTTCTCCAGAAACAACATTACAAAAATCAAATAATTCTACACTAGTTATCGAAGAAATAATCACATAACATAGAGTCGGTGTGGATATTTGAAGATTTTTTTTTTCAACACATTCCCTTTCATTCACATTATCAGAAAATATGAGCCCACTATTTCTCTTTTTAACTGTCGCACATTGGTTTGGGCTGCCTTTAATTCCCTTTAACATACAAAAAAGCTGGATACATCTAATAATCACATGATCACGGAATCTCAAGCCAATAGACCAAATTTGCCCGACCTTTGCCATGTGGGGTTTTTTTTTTG